>CM045914.1:8241823-8732759 GCA_025169955.1 Salix arbutifolia
TTGGGTTTGGACCTGGTAATCTGAGTGGTGTTTGTTTCCGGTAGTTTGGGAGAGGGTTATAGTTTATGTTTCGAACATGTTGATGTCTCTTGCCTACTTCTTCTTGCAATCGGGCTAACCCAAAAGCAACAGAAAGTGTGTTTAGTTTAAACATGGTAACAATGATTCGCAACTCATCTCGTTATCCACTTAAAAAAGTACTGATACAAAAATCTTCACTTACATTAGTAATTTTGTTTGATAGGACTTCAAAGGCTGTTTTGTATTCCTCTACACTCCTAGTCTGCCTCAACTTGGTGAAAGCTCCTACAAGATCTTCATATGCCGAGGGACCAAACTTGGTACAAAGTGCCATCAGGAATTCCTCCTAATTGGTTGCTAGACTAGAATCCATCAACCAATAATACCATGACAATGCCTTTCCCTCTATGTGGAAAGAAGCAATTTGTAGCTTATGATCCTCTGGGGTATGACAATATGCAAAAAACTATTGTGCCTTCAAGATCTAATCATGGGGATCACCTCCATCAAAATAGGGAAAATCCAAACATAGGGTTCTGGCCTGAATCCCACCAGACCCTTCAATTAAGGGATTAGTATTACCCCTTAGGTTGTTTAAAGTTCTTTCACCTACACTAAGCCTTGTTGTTAATTACACCAAGTTGTCATAGCTTAATGCCAATTGGTTTAGTTGCTGTAACACTTCCCCAATAAAGGCCCCTTACCTGCCTTGCTCTACTTTTAGGGAATCAGTCTCCCCTTGTATAGTAGTAATGGTTTTTGCCAATTGAGCTGAACATGTTCCTTCAGCCATGCCAGGAACACCGACTCTAATACCACTTGTTACGAATTTGATAACATTTTAGGAATTTAATTATGGTAATTTAAGGTTCTAGAGATCTACTTTGCACACGTCAACATTTGGGATTTTAAGTTTGTTTTTCATTAAATAAACAGTACCTTAAATACATAATTAGAAAATAACTACTCCCTGATCATGGCCCTAACCCATTAACTACCGATTACCCACAATGGTTTTGTAATTGAACCAAACCAGATAACATAAACTGAACACTGAATTAAATAAGTAAATTGTGGCCGCCCTTTGTGCTTCATCCAGCCCGTCTCAATTTCCTGTATCCCTCATCCAGCTGTGCCACATGTGCCTTATCCAGCTTGTCCTCCTCTTCCCTGTGTCCCTCATCAGGCACAAAACAAAAGGTAAGAAAATTGACAATCTCAGTTTCAAAACACATCTAAGTAATATGTTTTTTATTAAATTGAGTTCCTCTTATTTTGCAGGTAGGTCTGTTTTGACAGTGAAGAAGCAATGAAGTTTTGTAGCTCTTGTAAAAAAAAGGTCCTCGGAACTCACGAAGATAATAAAATTGAGTAATTATTAAATTTTCAATGCATTGATTTTTTAATTTTTATTTAACATAATGTAGACTTCCAATTTTTATTTGGAGCTTTTAGCTTTTATACTAAAATTTAATGCCAGTGGAAAAATAATGAAGCAACCAAATTTCTTTTATTTTATGTTGTTTTTGTGAGGTTAGGCACTATCTGGGGGAAATCTTTGGTGTTTCTAGGTCTTAGAGTTGATTCTGTATTTATGAATGGGGAGTTATGGTCTTGATCTTTTCTTTTCGTCAATATTTTATGTTTTTTTATCTGTTTTCTACGTTTTATTCTATATATATATATATATATATATATATATATATATATATTCTTACCACATACATTTATTTGTAGATAGTGCCAAGAATAATATTAAAAATCCCAAGTGAAAACATTTCACGAGAAAGGTTGTTTGAAAAAGGGTTTGTTAGTTGTGCTTCTTTCCTTGTTTGTTCTATAATACATCTGTTCCTATAAAAAAAAGGTTCAAGAATTGATATAATTGCACTAGTGTTTTCACTCTAAACGACTTTTACTCTTTTGTGTCTTCTTTAGTTTTGAATCAAATTTAAAGAAACTAATTCAAAATAATCTAATAGCAATTCAAAAATAAGAAACAACCAAAACTATTCAAAAGGTTAAGAACTTGAATAAGGTGAGAAACAAGATTAAAAAAAATAAGTTTTCTTACTCGAATTGTGTACTTTTCTTCTTATTCTTTTTTGATGATTTTTTAAACTTGAATAATGTGAAAAACAAGATTAAAAAGAAGAAGTTTTCTTACTGGAATCATGTACTTTTCTTCTTCTTCTTTTTTTCGATGATTTTTTTTCTACAGTGGGGTACAGTAAATAAAAAAAATGAAAATGAAAGATAGTAAAATTTATCTCAGAACCAAAGCTCTGATACCAAATGATATGAATTCCATCAACAATTGTGATGAAACCCGATAACAATGATGGTTTAGAACGCCACGATCATGTAAACAAGATTGGTTGAGCCTTGACCCGACACCTAACTAGATAAAAACAAATACTATAAAGGATTGAAATGCCACACCAAGAAAACCTAAGAATTTCTCAACAGTCAAGGTGATAAGTTTGGTTGTTCTAAGACTTCTTTTAAGAACGAAGAGGAACACAAGACCTCACCATGATGATAATTTTCTGAAAACATAATTTGCCTATTCAATTCGAAAAACCCAGCAATATACTTGGAACAACCCTCCAAGAATAGAAAAAGTCATAGCTAAAGTTTTAAAACAGCATAAACATCAACATAAACAAGTTCCCATGTTTTTAGACCTCTTAGACTTCTAAAGACAACCATAAATAACCAAATGACTAAATTCAATGTATTTAACATTACCAACCAAGACCAAGTTCATTTATCTATTTAATATTCTTGGAACTCAACAAATTCATGCTCTTTGATGGTCAGACCATGCTGGTCATGTTTTTGCATGCTAATTATTAGTCTCTTCAATTGTTTTGATGACATGGACTAAGTCTTGATTATTATTTGAGCACATCTTGGTCTTTTTATAATCAACCCAATTATCTTCGATAAGCCCATTTAGTGCTTCTTTCAAATATTTGGCTTTAAGTCTTGTAATTGGACCACTTGGAAGTGACAAAGGGTCTTGTGCACATTCAGCCTCATTCCCGAGTGTATGATCTACATGTCCAGCTCCTTGGTTTGCATCACTTTCAATTTGCTTCAATTTCACTATTGTGTTTCAACCAAATTGAGACCTCGAAGTTTAAGCCCTTTTCAAAAAGGTCATTGGTTGTGAATTTTTTTTATTTTGACTGTTAATTGATCTCAAACTTTGATATTCTTGTAATTTAATTTTTATATAGATTCATCTAATAATCATTCAATTTGACATTAAATTTATATTGTTTTTTCAATCTTGAGTATAATAAAGGGTACAATTGAACTTCTAATTCTATACACAACTCAAACTTTGAACCATTCTTCACCTGCTGGGAAAGGTAAGAAAATAGAAAATCTCAGTTTCAAAACACGTCCAAGTAATATGTGTTTGCGTGTTTTTTTTTAAATTGAGTCCCCTCTGCTTTGCAGGTAGGTCTGTTTTGACAGTGCATACGCAATGAAGTTTTGCAACTCTTATGGAAAAAAGGTTCCACCGTTCAATAATTCATGTTTTTGTATTCAATTGATTCAATTCTTTACATTGTTAGTGGTTACATTATATAGGATGAGACTCAATCTTCTATTTTTGGTAATACAAATCAGAGCTCTGAATCATGCTCTAGTATAAATGACAATGAATTTCTTTCCATCTCTTCCTCTCGTAAATCCTCTCTATTCCTGGCAAGTTATAGCTCACGCCAACACTCCCCCTCAAGTTGGTGCATATAGTTCGCTTATGCTCAACTTGGCTAGTGAGTTGTGGAATTCTTTACTGGACATAACTTTGGTGAGTATATCTGCTAGCTAGTCTTCTGACATGACAAATAGGAATTGAATCATTTTGTTTTCAAGATTGTGTTTGATAAAGTGTTGATCCACCTCCACATGTTTTGTTCTATCATGTTGAATTGGATTGTGAGAAATATCTATGGCTGCTTTATTATCATAAAAAAGATTCATTTCTGATATTAGAGAAAAGCCCACCTTAGTTAGTAGTCCTTTCAACCAAAGAAGTTCATATAATCCCTTGGTCATCCCTCAAAATTCTGCTTCTGCGCTTAAGAGTGCCACCACATTTTGTTTCTTGCTTCTCCATGTCACAAGGTTTCCACTCACAAATGTGAAGCACCCTAAGGTAGACTTCCAATCTGAGATGTTTCCGACCCAATCTGCATTAGTATAGCCATCAATTTTCAAATAGTTATGTTTAGTGAACATAAACCCTTTTCCTGGAGATGACTTCAAGTATTTCAGTATCCAGGTTATAGCCTTCATGTGGTCTTCACTTGGACAGTGCATAAATTGACTCACCACACTTATTGAATATGCAATATCTGGATGAGTATAAGATAAATAAATTAGTTTTTTGACCAATCATTGACATCTCCTTCTATCTGCTGACTTTTGGTTTGGGTAAATTCCCAGCTTATGATTTTGGATGATCGGGTTATCTACTGGTTTGCACTTCAATAATCCAACCTCAGATAACAGATATAGGATATATTTTCTCTATGATAAAAATATACCATTGTTTGACCTGATAACCTTAATTCCCAGGAAATATTTGAGCCCACTTAAATTCTTCATTTCAAATTCTTTAGCCAATTTCCCTTGGAGTAGTGATATTTCTCTTTATATCTCCTATAATAATCATATCATTAACATAGACAATTAAAGCCATTGTCTTACCCTCTATTTTTTAAGGAATAATGTATGATGTGGTTACTTTGTGTAAAGCCATATTTCTTCATTGCCAAGTTAAATCTCCCGAACCATGCCCGCGGTGATTGCTTAAGCCCATATAAAGCTCTTTGTAGTTTGCACACCTCATGTTTTCTTGAGGCTACAGAGTAACCTGGAGGAATGTCCATATACACCTCTTCTTGAATATCACCATGAAGAAAGACGTTCTTTATGTCAAACTGATATAGTGGCCAATCTAAATTTATTGCAAGAGATAACAATACCCTAACAATATTTAGTTTAGCCATTGGTACGAATGTTTCCTGGTAGTCCACACCATATGTTTGTGTGTACCCTTTTGCCACAAATTTGGCTTTGTATTTCTCTATTAATCTATTAGTTTTGTGTTTGATAGAGAACACTCATTTACACCCCCACAATTTTCTTTCCTTTTGGTAATGGTACTAGATTCCACGTCTTGTTCTTTATCAAGGCTTCCATTTTTTCTTTGATGGCTTGGGTCTACTTTGGGTCTTCCATGGCTTCATCAACTTTTGTTGGAATATGGTGAGTAAAGAGGTTATGCATGAAAGTCTTGAGAGAGTCTGTCATCCTTTTTGTGGACACATAGTTTGCAATGGGATATCATGATCTTCTCTCCTCAATATCTGGATCATAGCGGCTTAGTGGTTTGCCATGATTCTATAGAAGAGATTCTATAGTATTGATGTTTAGAGAGTTTGCCTTAGGGTAATTCTCAGGAGTTGGGTCTTCTAGTACTTTAAAGGGGGAAGAATCTTCAGTAGGGATTGCTTTAGTAGGGGCTTGCTGATTAGTTTCTTGATGATCAACTGATCCATGTGGAACATATGCTTATTGGGTCTGCTCTACATATTCTTCAGGTAAGTGAATAACAACAACTCCTGAGACATTTATTCAACACTCCTCCTTAGCTTTGGATCTGCAAACCCCAAGTCTTAGTCAAAGGAATTCATACCTAGCTTTGGGAAGTGCCTTAGTTAGGATGTCAATATTTTGATTTTTAATTTTGCAGTAGATCAACTAAATTTCCCCTTCTCTTTGAACTTCTCTTAAGAAATAGAGCTTCAGTTTGAAATGTTTTGTTTTGCCATGGAAAGTTGGATTGTTTGCAATTGAAATTGTAGCTGGTTGTCAACTAGAATTTATGTGCTATCCTCTTGATCCATGTCGCATGTCGCACATCGTCGCGCAGCGTTCCGGGAAGGATCCTGGCTCTCGCAAATGGAGTTGACAAGGAGTCGCCACTTGGCTGTTGAGGGTCGCTAGGAACATCCGATTACACTGGTATGGTCAGAGATTCAAAGGTAGGGGACTGGTTGCGCAAAGGGAAGGTATTAGAACCAATAGTACGCCTTACTTAAGGTAAGCTACATTGTCTATTTCGATGTGATTTTGAATGCTTCAACGGGTCGTATTTATTCACATAAAAAATATTTCGATTGAAAAAGGCATCGATCACCGCTCAGAATAATACTGTGAATTTTATTGATTATCCCTGTTGAATATTTTGGATATTAACCCCTTAGGATTTATTTATCCAAACACCGACAGTGAATAATAGCATATCATCCCCCCCGAATATTTTAGATATTAACCCCTTAGGATTTATTTATCCAAACACCGACAGTGAATAATAGCATATTATCCCCGCTGAATATTTTGGATACTAACCCCTTATAATTTATTTATCCGAATACCGATAGTGAATAATAAATTCCCAAAAATAAGATTTCGATATTTTTGAAATATTGGCCAATATCCTTTGGATTTTTACAAACATGTTATAAAATCTCAAGATGCAAGAAATGATTTTTCTTTGCGAAATCCATGTTAAAACACATTTTCTCTTCAAACTCCAAGATAATATATATTTTTTGAAAGAAAAGAAACTTTTAAAATATGCTAGTGTATTGGCCGTATGCACAAAAACAACACATTTTATCTTTTTTAAGCAAAAAATATTTTTTTGCAAATTTTGTATTTTTATATTTCTTTTTTTGTATTTTTTATTATTGGTGAGCTGGCTGCCCAGCCCTGATGGGCCAGGCTGGGCTATCAGCCCCCCAATTGGGCTGGGTTTCCAGCCAGAAGGTCTGGGAGCTCGCCCCCACTCAGGCTGGGCTTCCAGCCAGACGGGCTGGGAGCCTGTCCCATTCAAAGGGTCAGCCCGGGCACAAAGCCCGCCTAAATGGCCCTGCGGGGAGTGAATTAATTCACTCCTCGCGCACATGCAAGAAGACAATGAATAGTAGATGGCAAATTTTCGAGTGTGAAGAACGGCGTAATTGTTAATACTGTTGGGTAGAGGAGGTCGAGGTGGTTCTTCTGGTCATGGTGGTGTCGAAAATGGTGGCCTGTGGTAGCTAGAGTTGGCGTCGGAAGGTAATCGGTCACGTTGCAAGCAGTCACTACTGCCTTCGCCTGAGATAGTGATCAGGTCACCGGGGTTGAGTTGGTGATTCTGGTGACGACGTGGTGGTGTGAGGTGGTCATAGTTAGTGGTCGAAGTTGCTGACCGAGAGGGAGAGAGAGAACAATGGCTGTAGATTTTAAGAGAGAGAGAGAGAGAGAGAGAGAGCTGAACGAGAGAGACGAAGGGGAGAGAGACAATAGTTGCAGCTTCTGTGCAGTCTGCCGGAGAGGGAAGGAGTAGTGGTCGTGGCTGGTGGCTGTGTGTGGATGATTTTGGTCTGTGAATTTTTGTTGTGTCTCCGTCTTCCACAAATTTTCAAACTCCTCTGCTCTGTTCTTCTCCCTAGTTCTCCCTTGGTTTTTTTTCTCTGTTTTTACATGAATTTCCTTCTCTTCATAAAATCTCCTTCTCTGTTTTTTCTCTGTTCCCTCTTCCATTCTCCTCCTCATGCTGTGAATTTATAGGCAGAGCACATGCAATTTGTGTGTGGTTGCTGCCTCTGAGTTGCAAAAGGCTGAGGTGTAGAGAGCCGTTGCAGCCCTGTACTTCCTGCACTGTTTAGGTGTCGGAACAGTGCAGGAACATGCAAATTTGATGGCATGAGGGTAAAAGTATGATTTGGTCCTTAAACCTATAATTATTCTAATTGCATCCTCAATTAATTTTAAACTTTTAATTTGTGCAATTGTATCCCCATCAGCATTTCGAGAGCATCCTTAGCTTTGCACGTCTTTTTCAATTCGGTCCTTGATTTCCAATTTGTGCGATTTGACCCTACATTGACTGTTAAATTCTCAATTTGTTAAATTTTGCCCTTGTAACAAGATATTTTTGGATTTTTGTCTTTTTTAATGTTTTTTTGTTTTTCTCCGAAACGTGAAAATAAGTGGGTCAAAATTTGGGTAGCAACAATCCATATGCAAATCTACCTTAATTTCCTAATCCAAAAAGCTTGATTCACGGCGGCAGTAACAACAATAACAACTACATATTCTGCCTCAATTATAGATTAGGCTATAACTTTTTGTTTACTAAAACACCATGAAAAAACAGGAAAACCAAAGCAAAAACAATATCCTAAAGTGCTTTTCATATCATCAACACAACCTGCCCAATCACTATCAGAATGAATATGTAATTGAAAACTTTCAACCTGATAGAACCTCAATTCATAATCAATTGTACCCTTGATGTATCTAACTATTCCTTTTTCTGCTTGAAAATGGATTTCACTATCATAATGCATGTATCTTAAAAGTAGACTTACAACATGCACAATATCTGGTCTTATTGCAATCAAGTACTTCAAGCAACCTTTGCAGCTCCATCTTGTTTGCAAAACTTCTACTTTTGATTCATTGGGGTGTTGGTGCTTTGCACTTTTCCATGCTAAATTTCTTTAGAATCTCCTTGGCATACTTATGTTGACATATGAAGATCTCATCCTGCTTTTGTTTGACTTCCATGCCGGGGAAAGAATGTCATCTTTCCAAGATCAGTCATCTCAAAAACATCCTTCATCTCTTTTTGAAAATATTGATATGCTCCATATTGCTTCTTGTCACCAATAAGTCATCAACATACAGAGATACCATAAGAATTTCATTATTGATCTTCTTGAGATATAAAGTAAATTCACTTAAGTTGTTAGTAAAGCCTAAGTCTATTAAATGTGCATCAATCCTGCTATACCAAGCCCTTGGTGTTTGCTTTAAGCCATACAAAGCTTTTCTCAACAAATACATTTTCTCTTCTTTTCCTTTAATCACAAAGCCTTCAGGTTATTCTACAAAAATTTCTTCTTCCAAGTAACCATTTAGGAAGGTAGATTTGACATCCATCTGGTGTACATACCATCCTTTTGAGTTGCTAGTGCCATCAACATTCGTATGGTGTCTATCCTAGCAATTGAAGCAAAAGTCTATGAAAAATTCATCCCAAACATCTGACCATAACCTTTCACAACTAGTCTTGCCTTATGTTTGTTTACAAAACCATCAGGATAGAGTTTGGTCCTGTAAACCCATTTTACACCTATGGCTAACTTGTGTGCAGGTCTGTCAGCTAGTGTCCAAGTTTGGTTTTTTTCAATCATCCTAAGCTCCTCCACCATTACATTTATCTAATTTTGATTTGTTGCAGCTTCTTCATATCTTGCAGGTTCTATTATAGCCATATTGCACATTTGATAGATGTCAGAAAGTAATCTTGTTCCTCGTCAGCACCATCATTCTCCTCTTGAAACTAAGGCTTGTCGTCATTACTCCAGTACCAACTATCTGATTCAAAGAACTGGACATCTCTGCTCACAATTACTTTATTGTTCTGTGGTAGATTCACCTTGTAGGCTTTTGAAAATGAGTTGTAACCTATAAAGACTCCAGATTCTGCCTTTTTGTCCAATTTGTCTCTTTTAACCTGAGGAATGTAAGAGAAACAAAGAAAACTGAATGTTTTTAAATTTTGCAACCTTGGTTTATATCCATACCATGCTTCAAAAGGTGCTTTCTATTGGAGGGCTTTTGTTGGTAATCTGTTCAACAGAAAAATTGATGTGTTACTAGCTTCAACTTAAAGTTACTTTGGCAACCATTTCTCATGCAGCAAAAATCTTGTCATCTCCATGAGTGCCCTATTTTTTTTCTCTCAACCACCCCATTCTATTGAGGTGTGTAAAGTGTTATCAGCTAGTGTTCAATACCTTCATTTTCACAGAATTTGTTGAATTATTCTAAGGTGTATTCAGTTCTATTATCATATCTAATCACCTGTATTCTACACTTACTTTGTTTTTCTACTCAAACTTTAAATTTTCAGAAGATGTCAGCAACCTCAGATTTAAATTTCATAAAATAAATCCAACACATTCTTGGGTGATCATCAATAAATGCAATGTAATACTTATTGCCATTTAAAAATGGTGTTTTCAAGGGTCCTCCCATATCTATATGAATTAGCTGTAATTTCCAAGTAGCCCTCCATCTTTTGTTTTGCAAAAGGAAGCCTTGTCTGCTTTCTATACTAATAGGTTGCATAAGTTGAGAGCTCATCTTCTAGATCAGGAAGCCTGCCCTAAGATTATTCTTCTTCATAAAGAGTAGGGTTGTATGATGAAAGTGCCCTAATATTCTATGACAAAGCATTTTATTGTTGTCTTCTTTGTGTGTTGCAGCCTGTTTTTCTTCCACAAAGTTTAAGGCTAAGCTTACCCTTCATGTGGACTTTAAAAATCTTCCTTCCTCTTGAATCAGTAATCAAACAATAATTGTTTTCAAACAACACCTTATATCCTGTTTCTAGCAGCTGACCAATACTAAAAAGGTTTTGAGTGATTCCAAGAACATATAAGACATTAGGAAGTAGTTTCAAACATGTTTGATCTTCGATCGCCACTATTTCTTTGCCTTTGACTACAAGATATACTCCATTTCCAATTCAAACTTTAGAAATCGCAGTTTTGTCAAGCTCTTTAAAGAGCTTTTGATCATAAGACATGTGACTTGTACATCCACTATTGATTAGCCATCCTTCTGTGGAGCTATTGGTAGCAAAACATGATGCTACAAACAGTTGTTTATCTTGAAATTGTTCAACAGTAGTCATGACTTTTCCTGATTGCTATTGAGATTTGTATATTTTTCCACATGTCCTAACTAATCATACTTGTGACATTTTATATCTGGTCTCCACCAACACCTTTTCTATAGATGATTGTTTTTTTTTTAATAAAGAGGACATGGTGGGAAAATGGTGTTATTGTTGTTGTTTCTTGTGTTGTTTGGCTTCATCTTGCCTCATGAGTCTTCTTTGTTCCTAAGCTTGCAATGCATTCAACAGTTCTACCAAGGTAAACTTGAAATTTCTTTTGAGTTTTCTAACGATGATATTGTAACTTCAAATCTTTCAGGGACTGTTACAAGAATTTTCTAAACTATTATAAGTCAAAAAAATCAATACCAAGGAGCCTTACTCTATTGACTATATCAAGGAGTCTGTCATAATACTCCTTGATAGTTTTTGACTCCTTCAATCACTGCATCTCAAATTCTCTAATCAGATTCAGCACTTGCATGCCTTTGACACTTTCATTTGCTTAGTATTCCTTTTTCAAGAAATTCCAAATTTCATATGATGTCTTCAATGTCATGATTCTGGTGAAAATTGGAGATGAAACGGTTGCAAATAAGCTAGTTTTTGCCTTTGATTTCCTTTGCTTCATTTCCTTGTGATTTTTTATTTGAGCCGTGGTTGGGTTGTCAAGCAAAGGAGGAACTTCGTAAGTGTGTTCAACAGCTTCCCACTGATTATTAGCATCCAGATAGGCTTCCATTCGAACAACCCACATTTGATAGTTCATTCCATCAAATACTAGAGGTGCTATTGCATTCATTGAAGCTCCAGAATTCATCGTGTGTTGGTTGTAGGTTTTGTGTTTAGATAAGGGAGATGGTGGGTGTTTAGGGCAAGTGTTTAAAGGTGGATGATTTGGCTCACTCAACCTCACAGGTTTCTCAAGGATATTTGGCTCCGATACCAATTTGTAAGTTTCTTAGCAAGGTAAAGTATAAAAAACTTAAAAATTCAATCTGTTATTTTTGAATTCTGCAAAGCTTAAATTTTATTGATCATCAAGATGCTCATTTATACATCTTATTCAAAACAGAAAAGCCACAAAATAAGTAACTAAATCTGTTGCGCATCACGCAACAGATTTGAACAGAAATAGCCTAATAGACTTTGACTATTTCAAATTGACATGTGTTTTATTGAAATAACAATAACTCCTGAGATATTTATTGAACACAAATACATAAAACACCCTACATAAATTCATCTTGGTGCAACAAAAAGGATACTTTAATATCTAAAAAGGACAATTGATTTTAGGGGTATTACACTCAAAGCAACGAGAACTTGATATGAATGTATTGGAAATAAATGGATATATTGTTAATGACTATGCAAAGGCAAGTAATATATATGATAGAGAAAAAGGCTTAAGGTTATCTGTTCAATGTCCCTAAAGGGTGTGGCGTGATGGCAGAAGACTTGTGATTTGTATAATAAATCTCAAATTCAAGTCAGGGCATGCATCCCTTCTAGGAGTTTAGGACAGCCGGGGTTTTACTCTCTCACTTAGACCCACAAAATACACTTTCCGAAGGGTGTGACTTCCTTGCATCTCAAAAAGTTATGTGTTCGAGATGGGGTCAAGAGCTTTTTCACTGTCATCTAAAAAATAACCTATTACTACTTTGTCTACAACATAGGCATAATTGGCAGCCACAAATTCTTGTGCATCTCAATCAATTTGGTTGTATTATGTTATAATAATAAAAAGTTTTCCATTGTGTATTGTTATAACAAGTCCATCTCAATCAAATTGCAGATACGATGACCAAGTTACTTAAACTAGCAGTGTGTTTAAGAAGCGAGGGAGTTTACTTGGAGTACTTTTCATCAAAACAATTTCAGAATAAACTTGTTAAAATGTGGCTGAAAATTACCAGTTTAAGGAAGAGTGTTAGAATACAAGATTGTTACCATCTTCTGTGAAACATCATCAAGTTGGCCATACTCTAGGAGAGAATATATAGGCACTGAACTATTTTCTAAAAAGTCAACCACCTATTCTATTTTATAGGAATCATTCAGTAGATACCAAGTCATTATGAAGTTGTATATGCTGGGATTGTGATCCCTAATTCCTTGTAATGATTTTCTTTCCTTACAAGTTATGCTTATCTAAGACACAACTTGTTCGAATAAATGGTGAGTTTCAGGTTCCTTTTAGGCTGCTATTTTTCCAATCTATTCTTGCATTAACAGGGACTCCCTCATTTCATGAATTCTTGATAAATCATTAGAGAGATTAATTTTGTAAACTTCCTTTGAATTTATCATGTAAAATTAGTGCAAGAAATATAAATGCACTGCTTCCTCGCTATCATTGAAAATTAATTGATAGAAAGTGGTGTTCAGATTTTTTTTATGCAGACGCTACAGTTTGCTCTTGGCAGACAAGTACCACGAGATGACAAAGCATCCACAATGCCAAGTTGCAGCGATCACAGAGCACTAGGCTTCGAAGCACATCTTCATACCAGCATGGGCTTTCTCTTATTTAATCTTAGATATCTAGAATTTCAATAAGCGTATATCAGAGTAGAGATCAAGAAAACAATATCTGCCACCAAAGTAACTCACCATGCAGGAATCGAAGTCGGAATGACGAAACTCACCTAGTGGATGCGTTTCGTCGTTTACGGAAGAAGTGATGTAGAACAGGTTGCGGAATCCTACATGCTCAAGAGGGATCACCCGAAATTCAAAGGCAGCTGAATTTCGGCAACCGGGTCGTCGAAGTCGGAATGACGCGAAACTCACCTAGTGGAAGCGTTTCGTCGTTTACGGAAGAAGTGATGTAGAACAGGTTGCGGAATCCTACATGCTCAAGACGGATCACCCGAAATTCAAAGGCACTGAATTTCAGCAACCGGGTCGTCGAAGTCGGAATGACGCGAAACTCACCCAGTGGATGCGTTTCGTCGTTTACGGAAGAAGTGATGTAGAAGAGGTTGCGGAATCCTACATGCTCAAGAGGGATCACCCGAAATTCAAAGGCACCTGAATTTCAGCAACCGGTTCGTCGAAGTCGGAATGACGCGAAACTCACCCAGACGATGCGTTTCGTCGTTTACGGAAGAAGTGATGTAGACAGGTTGCGGAATCCTACATGCTCAAGAGGGATCACCCGAAATTCAAAGGCAGCTGAATTTCGGCAACCGGGTCGTCGAAGTCGGAATGACGCGAAACTCACCAGTCTATGCGTTTCGTCGTTTACAAAAGTGATGTAGAACAGGTTGCGGAATCCTACATGCTCAAGAGGGATCACCCGAAATTCAAAGGCAGCTGAATTTCGGCAGGGTCGTCGAAGTCGGAATGACGCGAAACTCACCCAGTCTATGCGTTTCGTCGTTTACGGAAGAAGTGATGTAGAACAGGTTGCGGAATCCTACATGCTCAAGAGGGATCACCCGAAATTCAAAGGCAGCTGAATTTCGGCAACCGGGTCGTCGAAGTCGGAATGACGCGAAACTCACCCAGTGGATGCGTTTCGTCGTTTACGGAAGAAGTGATGTAGAACAGGTTGCGGAATCCTACATGCTCAAGAGGGATCACCTGAATTTCGCAACCGGGTCGTCGAAGTCGGAATGACGCGAAACTCACCCAGTGGATGCGTTTCGTCGTTTACGGAAGAAGTGATGTAGAACAGGTTGCGGAATCCTACATGCTCAAGAGGGATCACCGAAATTCAAAGCACTGAATTTCGGCAACCGGGTCGTCGAAGTCGGAATGACGCGAAACTCACCCAGTGGATGCGTTTCGTCGTTTACGGAAGAAGTGATGTAGAACAGGTTGCGGAATCCTACATGCTCAAGAGGGATCACCCGAAATTCAAAGGCACTGAATTTCGGCAACCGGGTCGTCGAAGTCGGAATGACGCGAAACTCACCCAGTCATGCGTTTCGTCGTTTACGGAAGAAGTGATGTAGAACAGGTTGCGGAATCCTACATGCTCAAGAGGGATCACCCGAAATTCAAAGGCAGCTGAATTTCGCAACCGGGTCGTCGAAGTCGGAATGACGCGAAACTCACCCACTATGCGTTTCGTCGTTTACGAAGAAGTGATGTAGAACAGGTTGCGGAATCCTACATGCTCACGAGGGATCACCCGAAATTCAAACGAACCTGAATGTCGCAAGGGGGTCGTCGAAGTCGGAATGACGCGAAACTCACCCAGTGGATGCGTTTCGTCGTTTACGGAAGAAGTGATGTAGAACAGGTTGCGGAATCCTACATGCTCAAGAGGGATCACCCGAAATTCAAAGGCAGCTGAATTTCGGCAACCGGGTCGTCGAAGTCGGAATGACGCGAAACTCACCCAGTCTATGCGTTTCGTCGTTTACGGAAGAAGTGATGTAGAACAGGTTGCGGAATCCTACATGCTCAAGAGGGATCACCCGAAATTCAAAGGCAGCTGAATTTCGGAAACCGGGTCGTCGAAGTCGGAATGACGCGAAACTCACCCAGTCTATGCGTTTCGTCTTTTACTGAAGAAGTGATGTAGAACAGGTTGCGGAATCCTACATTCTCAAGAGGGATCACCTGAATTTCAGCAACCGGGTCGTCGAAGTCGGAATGACACGAAACTCACCCAGTGGATTCGTTTACTCGTTTATGGAAGAAGTGATGTAGAACAGGTTGCGGAATCCTACATGCTCAAGAGGGATCACCTGAATTTCAGCAACCGGGTCGTCGAAGTCGGAATGACACGAAACTCACCCTGTGGATTCGTCTACTCGTTTACGGAAGAAGTGATGTAGAACAGGTTACGGAATCCTACATGCTCAAGAGGGATCACCTGAAATTCAAAGGCAGCTGAATGTCCGGGTCGTCGAAGTCGGAATGACGCGAAACTCACCCAGTGGATGCGTTTTGTCGTTTACGGAAGAAGTGATGTAGAACAGGTTGCGGAATCCTACATGCTCAAGAGGGATCACCTAAATTTCAGCAACCGGGTCATCGAAGTCGGAATGACACGAAACTCACCCTGTGGATTCGTCTACTCGTTTACGGAAGAAGTGATGTAGAACAGGTTGCGGAATCCTACATGCTCAAGAGGGATCACCTGAAATTTCAGCAACCGGGTCGTCGAAGTCGGAATGACACGAAACTCACCTAGTGGATGCTTTCGTCGTTTACGGAAGAAGTGACGTAGGACAGGTTGCGGAATCCTACATGCTCAAGAGGGATCACCCGAAATTCAAAGGCAGCTGAATTTCAGCAACCGGGTCTTCGAAGTCGGAATGACGCGAAACTCACCCAGACAATGCGTTTGGCCGTTTACGGAAGAAGTGATGTAGAACAGGTTGCGGAATCCTACATGCTCAAGAGGGATCACCCGAAATGCAAAGGCAGCTGAATTTCCGCAACCGGGTCGCGAAGTCGGAATGACGCGAAACTCACCCAGTCGACGCTTTTTTTCATTTACGGAAGAAGTGATGTAGAACAGGTTGCGGAATCCTACATGCTCAAGAGGGATCACCCGAAATGCAAAGGCAGCTGAATTTCAGCAACCGGGTCGTCGAAGTCGGTGACGCGAAACTCACCTAGTGGATGCGTTTCGTCGTTTACGGAAGAAGTGATGTAGAACAGGTTGCGGAATCCTACATGCTCAAGAGGGATCACCTGAATTTCAGCAACCGGGTCGTCGAAGTCGGAATGACACGAAACTCACCCTGTGGATTCGTCTACTCGTTTATGGAAGAAGTGATGTAGAACAAGTTGCGGAATCCTACATGCTCAAGAGGGATCACCTGAATTTCAGCAACCGCGTCGTCGAAGTCGGAATGACACGAAACTCACCCAATGGATTCATCTACTCGTTTACGGAAGAAGTGATGTAGAACAGGTTGCGGAATCCTACATGCTCAAGAGGGATCACCCGAAATTCAAACGCAGCTGAATTTCAGCAACGGGGTCGTCGAAGTCGGAATGACACGAAACTCACCTAGTGGATGAGTTCCGTCGTTTACGGAATAAGTGATGTAGGACAGGTTGCGGAATCCTACATGCTCAAGAGGGATCACCCGAAATCCAAAGGCAGCTGAATTTCGGCAACCAGGTCGTCGAAGTCGGAATGACGCGAAACTCACCCAGACGATGCGTTTCGTCATTTACGGAAGAAGTGATGTAGAAGAGGGTGTTGATGCGACCATATTATTTGATAATTTCATCCATATTTACGTAGTGTTTTGCATATGTTTTATGTATAAAATGCCTTGATATTCTTTGTTTTATATTTTGAAGGCATTTTTGGATGAAAGATGCAAAAAGGAGGTAATTGGAGATGATTGACAGATTTGACCTTCAGTGGGTGTTTTGTGCAGAGTGGAAGCTCTAGAGATAGAAATGAAGTGATTCCAGTGACATTCAAAAGCTAACATCCATAAATTTATGAAAAGCTATGGAAAAGAAATAAAATAAGGAAGATCATGGAAATCGCAGCCTTCAAAGTCAAATCTTGCAATCTGCCGATATCGACCTTTGTCCATTACAACTTCAATATCTCGAGCTATAAAAGTCCGATTAATGCCAACTAAATTTTAGTGGATTCAGGACTCAAAGGCCTATAAACGCTCCAAATTTCAGATCAAAATGATGTGATATGAAGGAGATATGAATTTTACAAGGGACAACTAAATTCTGTCAACTTAAGGAAGGACTATTTTGTAAAATAGACACTAGGGTTTCTAAGCATATATAAAGGAGAAGAGGAGCAAGGAAGTGGCGGCCAGCACAAAAGAAAACACAAAATCTTCCTCCTCCAAACCCTAAATCATGTGTTCTTCCATCTTTTTATTTAGTTGTTCAATAAACATGCAAGGCTAGACTCTTTTGCTTGGTTGCAAGGACACAAAAACCTTCGGATTTCAAGAACCGTGAGATTTATTCTTCCTTCTATTTTCAGTTTATGTTATGAATGAGTATGATTGTTTTCCTATGCATATTTTCTATGATTGTTGTTGATGATTGCTAGAGCGGACTCTAAGTTATTGTTGTGAACAATCTATTGCTAAGTTTAATATCAAAACCGGAGTTGTGATATATGAACTTGTGAAGCATCTAAGCTTGATAATTGTGGCGGAACTACATTATTGAACTTAGGGAGAACATTTGAATAAATTGACACAAGTTGCGGACAACTTGTATGTTAATCTTGATGAAATTATCTAGTTCTTAAAGCTGCCATTAAATTGAATCATTAGTGCGGACACTTTGATTGTTTGTTGGTTAGGATTAGTTATACGGCGGATCCGTTAATTAATCACGTTAAGAAAAGATAAAATTTCAGAACATGAACTGCATTTTTAGTTTCAAGGATCGGTTCTAATTTCCGTAGGTGGATGTATGCTTGTGACCAAGGTTTGTTTTCTTGATAAGTTTCGGTTTTCTTTGATTTTGTTTGCTAGTTTAATTGCTGCCATAGTTTAGATAATCACAAACCAAATCCCCCCAATCACATAACGTACAACATAAAAATCTAACTTGAAACTTCCTCGTGGGATCGACCCCTTGCTTGCTCTATACTATCTTGTGTGTTTTAAGCTAGGGTAATTAATTTGTGCGACCGCGACATCGCAACAAATTTTGGCGCCGTTGCCGGGGAAGTAATTTTAGTTGATTGTTGTGTTTGTACTGTTATTTTTATTTTCTGTGATTCAAAAAAAAAAACAGAATTTTTGCTTGCGACGGTACTGTTCACTTGCGGCACGGTACTGTTCAAAACAGAGTTTTTGGTGGAATTAGGTATCGATCTTTTGTTACCTGAAGGAAAAGGACGTTCTGAGCAAGACTAGTGATAAATCACTAGCCCCACTCTACTGAGGCCAAATTCCGTTTTGTTCTAGTGTTTTTAGGTAGTTTTAGTTTTCTACCGTAAAATTTTCGTACAATTTACATTGTTTTCAATCTCTTGTGTGCTTGGTTTCTTTTGAGTTTTCTTTGCGATTTATGCCTGTAACCCGTTCTGCTAATCAAAGTCATCAAGTGCAGGTTGATCTTGAAATAGAAAACACTTTACGCAGGTTACGAAAGGAAGCTCGCGTCAACATCATGGCTGGTGCACGACAACAAACACTCAAGGAGCTTGCTGCTCCTAACATGGAAAACCAACCATTGTGCATAAACATGGACAGTAATGTGAACTTTGAACTCAAATCTGGTTTTATACATTTGCTGCCAACATTCAATGGTCTTGTAGGAGAAGATCCTCACACTCATCTCAAGGAGTTCCACATGGTTTGTGTTGGAATGAAACCGAATGGAGTTGAAGAGAAACAAGTTAAGTTGAAAGCTTTTCCTTTCTCTTTAAAAGGGGCAGCGAAGGCATGGCTTTTTTCTATTCTCCCAGGTTCCATTAACACCTGGAATGGCATGAAGAAGATCTTCCTTGAAAAATATTTCTCAGCATCTCGAGTTGCCAACATAAGAAAAGACATATGTGGGATTCGACAATCTCATGGAGAAACACTCGCTGAGTATTGGGAAAGATTTGAGCTATTGTGCATTCAATGCCCTCATCATCAAATACCTGATCAGCTGCTCATTCAATACTTCTATGAAGGATTGATGCCTACTGACCGTAGTATCATTGATGCTGCAAGTGGAGGGGCATTGGTAGATAAGACACCCGGTGCTGCACGCCAATTAATCTCAAACATGGCAACCAACTCGAAACAGTTTGGCACCCGTGGAGACTTCTCCAACAAACGAGTAAATGAGGTAAGTATTTCTAACCTTGAAAATAAAGTTAATGATCTTACTTCTCTTGTGCGTTCTTTGGCTTGTGGAAATGTACAGCAGGTGAAAGTTTGTAGCATATGCTCCTTACAAGGACATGCTACGGATATGTGCCCAACAATGCAAGAAGATTACATTGAACAAGCTCATGTAATTGATGGAGCATTCAACGGACAGCCCCAGCGTAAGTATGATCCTTTTTCTAACACGTACAATCCTGGATGGAGAGATCATCCTAACTCCGCTACGGGAACCCACTTCAACAAGGCAATCAAGGGAGACAGTTCCATTCCCATGGATTTCAACCACAGTCTCAACAAAATTATCAAGCAAGACAACCCGCTCCATTCACCAACTCCAATGTTATGGGGACATCATCCAGTGATGATCTTCGTGAGATGATGAAAACTTTGGCTTCTAACACTGTGACCTTGTAGCAAAATGTGATGTCTTTTCAACAGGAAACAAGGTCAAGTATTCACAATTTGGAGAAGCAAATGGGGCAAGTAGCTTCAAGTGTAGGGAAATTGGAAGCACAAATAAATGGAAAGTTGCCCTCCCAAGCATTGAATCCAAAAGAGAATGTTAGTGCTATCATGCTGCGAAGTGGGAAAGAACTTGAAGAGAAAAAGTCGAAACAAATTGAGATGGAGGAAGAAGAGATAGAAACTGAATTGAGTACAAAGAAAGAACATCCTCCTCCTCCACAAACTGAAACAAAGACCATCACTCCAAAGGTAACTTTTCACTCAATTAATTCTAGTTTTAAAACAAATCCACCCTTTCCTGTGAGTTCTTCTAGGTCAAAGAAAGAAGACAAAGAAAAAGAGATCTTAGAGGTTTTCAAGAAAGTGGAACTGAACATTCCTTTGCTTGATGCTATCAAGCAAATTCCCAAGTATGCAAAATTCTTGAAGGAGTTGTGTACTACCAAAAGAGCTTTCAAACTAAAAGGTCATGAAACGGTAAGTATGGGTGAAGTTGTATCTGTCGTTGTTCAAAAGAATCTGCCTTTGAAACAAAAAGATCCAGGTGCGTTTACTATCCCATGTGTTATTGGTAATGCTAGTTTTAAAAGAGCTTTATGCGATTTAGGTGCATCCATTAGTGTTATGCCCAAACATGTTTATGATTCTCTTAGTCTTGAGCCTTTGAATAAAACTAGCATTGTAATACAACTTGCGGATCGTAGTTTTGTTTACCCACTTGGTGTGATAGAAGATGTCCTAGTCAAAATTAATAGTTTGGTTATTCCATGTGATTTTTATATTCTTGATATGGAACATGATTCTTGTGATTCATCAACCAGCACTCCTATATTGTTTGGTAGACCATTCTTGAAAACCGCCAACACAAAGATTGATTGTGGTAAGGATACCTTGTCCATGGAGGTAGGAGATGAAAAAACTGAAATCAATTTTCATGATGCAATGAAATATATATAATTAGTCTTACCTATTTTCAAGGAAAAAGTCGTAAAAATAATAATTATTATTATTCTAAATGTCTTATATATGGTAAAATAATACATAATCTTAAATTTTTTAAGTTGATTATTTAGCTCAGATGTATAACATTATAAAAAAATATAGGATCATTAACAATTTTGTTACATCTTATAAAATTTGGTGTTGGCTGCGGCGAAACGCAAGGTATTTTGTTTATTGTAGATAATTTGGCATAATTTTTCTACTTGTCTTGTCTATGTATGGCTTCATATATATTTTTTACGTGATATTAAATCTAAAATATCATATATAAAAAAAAGTTGCAGAAGTTAATTTTTCACAGAAATAACATCAACCAATGAATTATTTTGATTATTATTCCCATTATGATTGCTAAATTGTCACAATTATTATCACTGCTATTATGAATATTATTGCAAATAAATAATATTCTAATTATCAGTGACAATATATTCTTTTGAAAGTTCTGTAGATTGATTATTTCATTAAGATGTATAGCAATATTAAATACAAATATTGTACCGTTAACATTTTCTTAACATGATAAAAAATTTGGTTTTATCTGTGGCGAAGCGCAGGGCAAGTGACTTTTTTTTTATTTGTAGATAATTTGACAAAAAAAATTACCTCTTTTGTTTATGTGTGGCTTCGTATATTTTTTATTCATGTAATATTAGATCTGAAATATCATACATAAAAAAGTTGCAGAAATCAATTTTTAACCAAAACAACATCGATTACTGAATTATATTGATTACTATTTTTATTGTTATTATCATAATTATTAAATTGTCACAATTATTATAACTGTTATTGTAACAATTATTGTATATAATTAATATTCTAATCATTATTAAAAATATTATCTTTGCCATAATCATTATCTTTATAAAAAAAAAACATTCATTTTTTTATTTTCCAAGATTTATTCTTTCATATTATTATATTTGAAATATTTCAGAACACTAAGATTAAATTAATTTGAGAATTTTAAAAAAAACTTACTTCCTTTTATATATATATATATATATATATATATATTATATTTAAGTTGTTAATATTAAAAAAATATCAAAATATATAATTATTTTTAAGAGAAAAATCAGTCAAAATAATTGTTATCATTATTTTAAATGTATTTTCCATAATAAAATGAATATATCAAAACCTACTACACAATTATTATTATTATTATTATTATTATTATTATTATTGTTGTTGTTGTTGTTGTTGTTGTTGCTGCTGCTGTTGTTGTTGTAAATAATTTTTCTATAGTAAGAATCGAAATTTTGTAAGCTGATTATTTTGCTCAGATATATAGCATTATAAAAAAAATCTAAGACCATTAATATTTTTTTGCATGTTAAAAAGTTTGTTTATGGTTACAGCAAAGTGAAGGGCAATTCACTCGTATATTTTTTCATTACATATATTTTGCCCCAAATTTTCCACCCATTTTGTTTATGTGATATTATCAATGAATTATTTCGATTCTTATTGTCGTTGTTATTATTATAGCTGTTAAATTATCACAATTATTATAGATATCATGTAAATATTATTATAAATAATTAATATTCTAATTATTATTGGTAATGCTATCGATGACACCGTAATTATTGTTAGATGAAGAAATTAATTTTTATTTTATTTTATAAGATTTATTTCTCATATTATTATATTAAAAGTATTTCAGAACAGTGATATTTTTTTTCTTCAAAAAACCTAGGTGATTTATTTTGATATATATATTAAGGCGCTATTATTAAATAAATATTAAAATATATAATTAGTCTCACATATTTATAAGAAAAAAACTTACAAATAATCATTATCATTATTTTGAATATCTTATCTATAATAATTAGAAATATCAACACCCAACAATATTAACGAAAAAATAATTAAAAAACAAAATAACTGACAAAACAAAAATAAATATTATTACATTTAAAAAAATTATTTGATTTGAAGAATAAAAAAACAAAGAGAAAAAATAATAAATATCAATTTTCAAATGATCACCAACACAAATTAGAATTTAAACATTAAATAAAAAAACAAACTTAAAAATAGTGGAAATAATAAAAATTAGAAGTAAAAACTAAGAGCATGTACATATAAATATGGACAAAAATAGGAGTCATTTTAGAAATATATATATAAAAATAAAGGTATTAAAATAAAATCCAAGATTAAAAGTATAAGAGCCAAAATGCAAAACATATATATAATAAATTTCATTTCAAGGACAAAATTGAAATAAATTTAAACTTTGATACCGAGAAAATTAAAAAATTTAAAACAAAAATGAAAATTAAAAGACTGAATACCGAAATGAAACTAAAATATATAATCAATTTGAATTGAAGTATAAAATTAAAACAAATCAATATTTTGATATTAAAAATATTTATTTTTAGATGAAAAGTGTAAAACACTGTTCAAAAACAAAATCCAAAATCATTTTGCAGGCTGAGAGATTCGAACTCTCGTAGGGAAATATTTAGCTGACGCACGCCTTAACCACTCTGCTAAATGACTTTGTTGTGCAGTTGTAGTAGACAAAAAATACTTATATAATTAAGTAATTTCACTATTCCAATCTACAATGCTTTTGAGTCTAGATGAACAGTGTAAAAATACTGTTCAAAAATCTATTTTGTTTTAGCTTTTGTAGTAATGGTAATAGTAATAGTAGTAATTTTAAATTAAAAACTAATGGTTTTTTAAAATACTTAATTTTTTTTTTTAGAAAAACCCAAGTATATATTTTTGGGACTACCCTGTACTCCCTCTTTATATTATTTATTTGTCATTTAAAAGACATACATAGCAAAAGACACGCTGGCCAAAAAGCGTCCAAAAAAAATTCAGCAAACCAAAACTTTCTTAAAACAGTGGAGATGCAGGGTATCGAACCCTGCACCTCTCGCATTCAAAGCAAGCGTTCTACCATCTGAATTACATGCCTGCGATGTTACATGTCCTTAAAACTGTTAAGTAAATAGTTATTGTATTATTCAAATCCACAGTGAATTTGAGTCTAGAGCTACAGTAAATTTCAACAGTAAATTGCTACAGTATTTCCGCGAGATCATTTAGCTTTATAGATAATAATAAGCATTTTTATTTTTTTTGTATCATTTTGGAGGCTTTAAAACTGGCTCCTCTCTCCTTTGTATAAGCCAAAAATATCCCTAATCACACCCTATAAAAATAATAATTACTATATATATAAACCGCGTGGGTGTTTCACTGTACACCCACGCACTGTGCACACAGACACAGTGCACTGTGGATTGCAATAGTTTTTTTTTCTTTTGTTTTTTTTTCTTTTCTTCTGATTACGTTTTTTTTCTCTTTTTTTCTGTTTTTTTTTGTTTTGATTTTTTTGATTACGCTCCTCTTTTGTTTTTTCGTTTCTTCTTCTTTTTTTTTTTGCCTTTTGTTTTTCCTAATTATTCTTTTTTTTCCTCCATTTTTTGCTTCTTCTTTTTTTGCCTTTTTTTTTGTATTTTTTCCTTATTATAGTTTTTTTCTTTTTCTACTTATATATTTTTTTGGTTTTTTGTTTTTTAATAATCGGGGTGTCCGAGCTCGCTTAAATGTACCACAATTAATCTCCATATCCAAATTTTTTTGATAATCAGGGTGTCTAGGCCAACTTATGCATACCACGACAATCCCCGGGCCCACATTTTTTTTCTAAAGTGCTTTCCTGCTGGTATATATTTTTTTCTTTTTTTTATACTTTTGTTTTATTCACTTATACATTTTTTTTATAACCGGGATCTCCGACCAGCTTAAGCACACCAGGACTAATTCTTGGGCCGAATTTTTTAAAAAACAATATGGATTGCTACAGTGCTTTCACGCTTATACTTTTTTTTTATTTTCTTTCGCTTATACATTTTTTGGTAATTATTGTCTCTCAGCCAGCTTAAACTCTTTCTTTCACTTATACATTTTTTTTCACTTATATATTTTTTTTCTAACCACGATCTCCGGGCCAGCTCAAGTGCACCACCACTACTCCTCGGACCAAATCTGTTTTTTGATAATCGGGGTGTCCAGGCTAGCGTGGACACACCATGACTAATCTCCGAACCAATTTATTTTTATTTGTTCTTTGGATTAGATGATTTTTATAATTTTATTATTTGCGCAATAATAATGATAATTTTAGTGATTATTTTTTTATAAAAATCTTTTGATTTTTTTTTAAAGATTTTCCTGAAATTTTAATTTATATCGGCGATCATTTTAAAAGTAATATTACTCTATTTTCCCCTTTAGTCGTTTTTTTTTTGTTTTTTGTTTCTTTATTTGTTCTTTAGATTATATGATTTTTATGATTTTATTATTTATGCAATAATAATGATAATTTTAGTTATTATTTTTTTATTGTTGTTTTATAAAAATCTTTTGCTTTTTGTTTTTAATTTTTCATGGCAATTTAATTATTTTAATTGTTTTGGCAGTAATGTTAGTAATAATTTTAGCTTTTATAGCAATGATAATGGCAATAACGTTAGGATGAATTTTCAATCTATGTTTTCGTCTTTTTGTTGATAGAAAATTAAAAACTTATTTTTTTTATTTGATTATTGTAGGTATTTTCACAATTTATATTTTATTTTTGTTTGATTTAAATTGAATTATAAAATGAACTAATCTTAATATAGTGAACTTAATAATTCAGATATCCGAGTTTTCTTGCTTTTTTAATGATGATGATAAATTTATGCTGGTTATTTCGTTTGAAACTACTAAACAGATAAATTTATATCCATTTTAAATTCATATATTTTATAGAAAACTTGCACTTGGCATGAATTCTGCACAGATTTATTAGTTTAGCTAAATTTATATTATAATAAAAAAATACACACAATTAATATTTTTTACATTGAAAAAAATATTGTGCCGCCCGCGGCCAAGCGCGGGGGCATTGTCTAGTTATTTTATATAATTGAAGCCAAAAACAAATACCCAAACTGTTTTATACCAATTGTTTTTTACTAGGGAATATAAAAGGTAGCGTTGCAATGGGATTATCAACGGCTGAAAAGAGGAGTGAGAATCTCTTCTCCATTAATCACCATGAACCCTCCTTGTGTAAACATCTTTCTCCGCTTCCCTTCCTCACTATGAGCCAAATCCCAAGCCAAAAGCACCATGAATACAAGTCTCTCCTTTTGAATTTAGTCATGCTTATTATACTATTAATGAAAGTTATGGTTGCTATTTAGTAACTCCAATAACATATAATTCAATAAAATATATTGTTTCCCTTATCATGAGCTTTTATATTATTTCTAATACATTAAGTGTCTGTTTGAGAGTGCGATTGCGGTAGTTTTTCAAAGTGTTTTTTGTGCCGAAATACATCAAAATGATGTTTTTTTTATTTTTTAAAAATCATTTTTGACATCAGCACATCAAAATGATCTAAAAACACCAAAATATATTTATTTAAAATAAAATAAAAATTCAAATTTTTGACAAACACCGATTGCAATGCACTCCCAAACGGGGTCTAAAAGTGTGTGGACCAATACAAATACAAAACAACAAAATTATAAGAATTTATATCATTTTTGTGTGGTTAGAAAATCTCATTACCTCTGTATAGGGCTCTAACAATGACATACTTTAATTTGAAAAAAAGAAAAAGACGAAAGTAAATCTAAACTCAAAATGACGTTGCTTCCTAAAGTTTGGTCTATAGTCAAGCTATTTTGGAAGGAGACAAGTCCCGAACCCGTGTGACAAGCAAGCGACCTAATACAAGTCAATGAAGTTCCATAGAAATTAACATGGCATATAAATTCTCATATAGACCAAAAGAAGAAAGAAAATCTAATTGTAGAACTAAGTGATAAATTAATCTCTATTTTTATATTTATTTTATTAGTTTCAAGAACTAATTAATAAGTTTTTTAACTTAACTGTAATTTGTTTTAATCATGATATTTATTTATTTTCTATTAAAGAAATAAATAAATTGGAAAAGGATATGAAAGGGATGATACCGACTAATTAATTACTTTTTAAAACGAAAAGGACTATTTAAGCAGTTTCACAGCAAAGGGACTAATTTATAATTTATTTATGAAGAGAAGTACAAACGAAAAGTAAATATAACTGCACCATTATTATATAAGAAAGTGGAACAGCGCCCAGGAAAAATCATCGTCGTCTAGTCTTGACTGACTCCGACTTAACAACAACAACGACAACAAACTGTTAAGGTAATTATTCCTTTTATTTTTCTGAAACGTCAACGATAATGTAGGTTTTTTTTCTTCAGATTCTTGTCGTTAATGTTATCTGATCACGTCTAAGAAGAAGAGAAGTTTTTTTTTTTTTTAAAAAAAAGGAAATGAGAGTTTTGTAATTTGTAAGTGTTTTGGGGGTTTTAAACTCACACACAAAGACAAAGATTGATCCAGAAAACAGCATGCAGTGGTTTTCTTAAGATTTTTTTTCTCTTTATTTTTGATATCGGGGTTTTTGGGTTTTGGATCAATAGGTTGGCTTTCTGAGATTATGGATTTTGGGTTCGTGGAGATCTAGTTGTGAATTTTGAATTTTGGGTTCTGTAATATGCTCAGATCATCAATTTAAGTAACTGGATTTTGAGGGTTAATAGGATTTTCGAGTCTTCAATCTTTGTTTGGTTGGAAGAACGAGAAATTCTGAATTTTGATCAACTATGGAAGATAGTTGAGTTGACTTTTCTCTATAATTTGCTCTAATATCCTGTTCTGATTTATGCTGGTTATTGGCTTCTCAGGACAACAATTTGAAGATTTGGTCTTAGGGTTTCAAAAAGGCTGCTAAGATGAGTGACAATTTGATGGAGAAGGTCAGCGCTTTTGGTGAACGCCTCAAGATTGGAGGTGCCGAGGTGGGTAGAAAGATGAGTGCGGGCATGAGCTCAATGAGCTTCAAGGTGAAGGAGCTATTACAAGGTCCTAACCAAGAAGATAAACTTGTTGAGGATGCCACAGCTGAGACGCTTGATGAGCCTGACTGGGCCATGAATCTTGAAATCTGTGATATGATCAATCATGAAAAAGTTAGTAGTGTTGAATTGATTCGTGGAATAAAGAAGAGGATCATGATAAAAAATGCTAGGGTACAGTATTTAGCTTTATTGTTGCTTGAAGCATGCGCTAAGAATTGTGAGAAAGCTTTCTCAGAGGTGGCAGGCGAGAGGGTTCTTGATGAAATAGTGAAATTGATTGATGATCCTCAGACTGTTGTCAATAATAGGAATAAAGCTCTGATGCTCATTGAAGCATGGGGTGAGTCAACTAGTGAGCTGCGTTATTTACCTGTTTATGAAGAAACGTACAAGGTATTCCTTATTTCTGTTTCTTAGTGATTTCACTTTTTGAATGTTGGCCATAAGAAACTGGGTAAAGAAAAGGAACATCCTATTTTCAATTGCCTTTTGGTTAGTTTGCAACGGAATATTATCCTGAGTTCAATGCAAATATCTGTCTCAAGTTCAGCCATGTGATCCTTTTCTCTCTCTCCCCTATTAGCTCCTATTATTGGATCTATAAATTGGATGGTGGTATGTATTTGGTTCTCAGCCTTCTTAGAATTTAAAGCCTAAAGCCTTCCCTGCTTGATGAAATGTGATTCTTAACCTATACAATCTTGAGTGAAAGGGAGTCATACTATCAAAATTACTTTGATAAGTGGGGTGGGTAAATATGCTAAATTACATCATAGAAGTTAAATGAAGTGTTTTTCCATATTTATTTTTTGGGTTCATCAGGAGACCCGCAGGGCCTTGGGCTACACAATGGGAAAGCCCTCCCCCATTATATAATACTAAATAAACTGGAGTTATAAGGACTCTAACTTGCTTTGCTGAAGGAAGCTATTGGGTATGCAACTGCTAGGCCATGCTTGCTCTTTGATTGTGGGGAAACAAATTGTCTTGTAAGAAAATTATGCAAGTGCTTTATTGTGCAGTGTTGCTATAGAAGATAAATCATGCAACGATTTGACTAGTGCAGATTTATGATTTCTCGAACCATTATTGTATTTTGACTTTTTTTTCCTGTGAAGAGCTTAAAAGCAAGGGGTGTCCGGTTCCCTGGTCGTGACAATGATAGTTTAGTGCCTATCTTCACCCCACCTCATTCTGTGTCGGCACCAGAAGTGGATGCTAGTCTTACACATCAGATTCAATATGACATTCCTCTGCAAAGCTTTACAGCTGAACAGATAAAGGAAGCATTTGATGTGGCAAGAAACAGCATAGAACTTCTCACAACAGTGTTGTCCTCTTCACCCCATCAAGATGCATTACAGGTACTTTTAATCTTACAAGTTCTCGATCTTCAATTAATTTGATGTGGATGTATTGATTTTGATTAGAGAAAAAAATTTGGCTCTGTAATCCTATTTCAAATATGAGATGCCTAAACTTTTCATGCTGTTCACGTGTATGACTTCTTTGTTCTTTCACTTTAACTTGAATTTGCTAAACTAACTAACATTCCAAAGATATTAAACTGACCTGTTTAACCATAATTTGGACCTGTTGAATTGTGAAAAACTAAGGCTGTTTTAATGGATTTTTTTAAGGAGAATGGATAACAAGATTTTTATGTCCAAATATAATATGTTAGTCAGAAAAAACAAAGCATTTCTAATTTCTAGATTTTTTTTTATTGCAAATGGAGAACATTCTTTATAAGTTGGCCCTTTTTTTCCGAAGACTCTAGGATTTCCAATCTGCAAAACTCCACCCTCCCCCCCAAAAGAAAACCTCACAGAAGTGCACTCTTATCTATGTAATTCAAAATTGGTTTTGCTGATGTTTGCTGTTATTTTTGGTTATATGCAGATATGACCTTTTTTCCCTTCATATTCTCATGTGGAAAGCATCACATTATAATCTTATTTTATTTTATTTTATTTGGAGCGTGCATTAAATTTGCCTTTCTATTTTTTAAAAATAGTAATTGTTTAATAAACTTTTAATATAAAAAAGGTAAAAATCAGAATCCTATCTATTTATTATTGTTTTAATTGACCCCTCAGGTCAAATCAATCAACAGTGCTCATTTTGTTGTCATCCTTGATGACTAAAGTCCACTAAAAGAAGTCAAAGTGTGGCAAATAAAATGAATTCCATTATTCATTTATAAGACACTAAAAACTGATAAAATGTAGACCTGTTAACATTGCAATTCTATCAGTGATTTTAACAATTCCAAATTCTGACCTTGTAAATAGTGATTTTGCTTCAATCATGACTCAATTTTATGAGCATGCCAACAAGTTTTATTCTTTCCAGAACCTTGTTAAACTGCCCAAATCATTGATCAAAGAGTGTTTGGTGGCTTCCCTTGTATCCAAAAAATGGATGAAAAAAATAAAATATTCGGCAGAATTTCAACTTAAAACTGAACATTCCTAAGCTATCCCAAGAACAGTCAACCTGCTTAAAAGAATACTACTATACTCTTCTCATACCAAACCTTCAATATAACCCCATTTTTCAACTCCATTATACGATGCCATGCAACTATCAAATTATTCAGACGTTGGTTCAAGATTCATCATGTATATCGTAAGGAAAAGGTATGTGCATATATTTGAAAAACATTTTTCATTTGCATCAAATCAGTGCCACTGAATTGGTATAAGTTTTAGGGAGTCTTAGGAGTTGGTGGTAGGGATGGCAACATGCATATATGAGTTCTGATTATCTGATGATTATTATTTTTAAAGCTCTAGCATAAAAGTGATTAGTTTCGGGTCCTTTGACTGTAGATATTGATGTCTTTGTCCAAGGTCAGCCGTGAAAATGGTTGTTTCCAGGGCAATTTTTTTTTTTCTGGTTGGTGAAGACAATAATTTTTTCCTACTCAGGTTGGAGGAAATCTCATGTCCATAGGTGTTATATGATGACATGTGTGAAAAATAATGTCATAGACCAAAAGGAAAGTATTAAAGAAGCAAAAAAGATCTATCAAGCAAGAAAAAAGTTAGTAAGAGTAAAGATTCATTTAAAAACACAATTAATGACGTTGACACATGGGCAGGAGGAAGTTTCCTCCAATCTGGCTTGGAGGAAATCATTGTTTGGTTAGCTATATCTCTTTTGGTGCCATGTGCCGAATCAAAATTTCCTCATGGAGAATGAGAATGTAAATCTGACAGACATTGTATTCATTGTGCTGGACCAGTGAGAGTAGGAAATGCTGTGCTTTCTATTCTTAGTGAAACAATCAAATAGCAACACATGTGTGCATATCTTTCTGCATATGTTGTGTCATCCAGAACCCCATGAATTTACCTGTTTGCGGTTGGTTAGAGGAAGAAATGAATCAAAGAAGAAAGATAGTTAAGAAGGTTTCTTTTATTATTATTATTTTCCTCAATCAAACAGAAACTACACCCTTTACATACTCTTCACCATATGATTCCCCTTTTGTTATCCCATGTCTTTGTGAAAGGAATTGAGTTTATATTTGTATAATGGGTTACAAATGTGTTTAAAAAGTGGCCTTGCATTTTTCTCTTATTAAACAAATTGGTAACTGAACTTAGCAAGATGGTAGCAGTTGATTTTGTACTGCTAAGTGAACAGTTTACTTTAACAGTAACTGCAACGAAATTTTTTGGATTGGGGCCTAGATGAACACTAGAAATAGCAGGAACATTTTTGGATGAAGGTAGTAAATTTTCCTAGACAATAGTTGAGCTGTTATCCGTTTTCATTGTAGATTTGCTTGTTGCAGCTGAGATGGTAGAAAGCAAGTGAACTTGTTGACTTTTATTCATCCAAAAGAGCTCTGATTTTTACCCCCTCTATTATGACTGTTTACTATGTCCAATCTTTGTATATAAATGAGTGGAAATAAACTCTTGCAAGTTAATACTGCTTCTTTTTCATTCCAAGAACATGAAGGCAAGAAATCTATTCAAACCAAAGATCAAATTGCAAATAAATTTTGAGTTGCTGGGTCCCATTGAAAGTTTATGTTAAGAATGCCCCCCCCCCCCCCCCCAACTCTAGTTTTCTTATTTATTCTAAAAAGATTTAAGAAAACATATATATATTGAATACAAATTTTATAAAATAGAAAATAAGGGTCTTTTGTTGGTGTAGGTTGAAAATGATAAGAGTAATAACCATTGGATAAACCAAATAAGGCCCTTAATTTTTATTTTGGAAAGCAAGTATTTTGATGTTTTCTAGTTTTCTAGAGAATTAAAATGTATTTTCAATTTTCAATGTTTATAAATTAAGAAAACAGTTTTCATTTTCAATTTTCTTATGTGGCTCATTTTCATTGTTTAAAAACCCTCTCTTGTCTCTGTGAGGATCTGCCATCGGGTGTGGTTTCTTTAGATATGCATAGCTATAATATCTTAGAACGATTAGGTCAAGATGATTTGCATTGATTTGAAGCTGGAAAGAGACCAATTCTTCCCAACATTGATGGGATTGCTATTAAATAAAATAAAAGAACATAGATGTCATTCAGTGGAGGAAATTTTGCTTGTCCTTTGTCTTTCACAATGTGGCCTTTTGGTTCTTTTTTGAGATCACAGTATGGGATTCTTTGTTTCAACTGGCAGGATGGTTTGGCAACTACACTAGTCCAGCAGTGTTGCCAGTCACAACGGACTGTGCAAAGAATTATTGAGACAGCATGAGACAATGACGCTCTTCTTTTTGAAGGTTTGAATGTGAATGACGAGATCCAGAAAGTTCTCTCCAAGTATGAAGAGTTGAAGACCCCATCAGTGGTTCCTGCTGTACCTGAACCTGCTTTGATTCCTGTTGCTGTTGAGCCTGATTCACCCATTCATGCCAAAGAAGATGCCTTGATCAGGAAACCTGCAGGTCAACAAGGTGGAACCCCCGGGGGGAGCAACGATGATTTGATGGATGATCTTGATGAAATGATCTTTGGTAAGAAGGGAGGGAGTGCATCTGAAGGCGCGCAAGAACCAAAGAAGGATCAACTTTCCAAGGATGACCTCATAACCTTCTGAACTACGTTCTGTATACAGATGATTCCATATTTTAGGAGGTAGGGCTTTGATTCGAGGCCATTTAGGTGCTGAACACAAACCTAGTTCAAATTGAATTTAAATGGTCATTGCATTCATAAAAGGTGGGTGGGTTGTGGCTTCTCTACGCGTGGTACGTACATTGTTTTATGTGTATTTTTCTGATTTCTGTCAGTAGTTTATGCTTGGATTGGCTATCGATTCTGCTTTGGGGAGTTTACAAGTGATATAGTTTTTGTTTTTGCACATTTGCTATTTATACCCTTGCAATAATTCTGCTGCTAGTACCTGTGAGTTGAGCATCTTTATAATATTGTCATATTCTTGTCGGATGGAACTCTTATGAAGTGGGTTATGTGACTGTGAGAACAGGAAAGAAGAGCTATTGGAGCAAGGTTGTGAGATGCATCTTAGTTTGGGCTTTGTTTTATAACTATTTCTATTACTTGCATGAATTCTTTTTCAAAATATGAATTTCATCACATATAATATAGTCGAGTAGTAGCTTGAACTTGGGTTTAAAATCTCAGGTATATGTTCAATAAGATATGTTAGTTTAATAATATAATTAAATAAAGGTCTCGACAACAAATAAAACGAACAATAAACCTTGATAATAACTAACTATAAAAAAATAAAATCATTATCCTATTCGGGGGAAGAAGAAAGACCCCATCACTAGAATAGAAAGAGATCACTAAGATGGTCTTCATGTCATCGCAAAAGCTTACATGATGACATGGAGAGAGACCGCGACATCATCAGAGCAACGGTCTAGAGAGTAGACCAAACAAATTATCATAAAACAAACATCTCATGCTTATATTTAATCCATTTATTTTATTTTAAAATTTATTTTATAAAACCTAAATTCCAAAAAGAACATCAAACAAAATAACTTAAGATAACCCTGTCATTTTTTAAATTAGTGAAAAACCCTGTAAAAAAAGCTCAATCTTCACTTAAATAAATATTCAAGGATAAAACTGAAAAAAACATGAGCTTAAAAAAAAAAAACAATTATGCAAATCAGGTAAATCTTCTAAACTTAAGTTAATCTCCCAAACTTATAATCGGTGAACCGAGCTCAACTAAGAAGCTCAATTGCCCATTAATTTAATATCGAATGATAAAATAAAATAAAAATAATTTAATTTTTTTGGACAATGGATTTGATATCTTATCATGCTCACAGACATCTAGGCTTAGAGCATGGACAATGAATTTGACATATAAGCTTAGAGCCGAGCAAATATTTTTTATAATTGTTGGGATTGAAACAATTAATAGATTTTGTTAATCCAAAAATAAAATATAACATCTATACATGCGAGGTTTGATATAATGAAACACATCAATATACTCTATTATAACAATAACAACATCGAAGGCTTAATATCTAAAAATATAATTACTATTATTGCTAAAATAATAAAAATTATTAAATTATTTCGAGGAGAAAAAAACTAGAAAACATTAATAAAAGATGAAGCAAGAAAAAAAACTAAAACTAAAACTAAAATTATTATTATTGTTGTTGTTGTTGTTGTTGCTGCATGAATAATGGGAAAATAAATTCATAAAAGAATAAAAAAGCCCAAAAACTTTAACAAAAGAACAAAAAAATAAAAATTATTAGCTAAAAAAAATCATTTGACGTGAAAATAAAATAAAAACTAGTAAAAGAAACCAAAAGAAAAAACAAAGGAAAAAAAAATATCAATTTTCAAATGATCATAAACACAAACAAAAATTTAAGAATAAAATTTTTGAAAAAAATGTTATCTCAACAAAAGAGAAAATAATAAAAATTAAAAACCAAAACTAAAGGCACATATATATAAATATGGACAAAAATAGGGACTATTTAAGAACTATAAAAAAATAAAGAAATTAAAATAAAAAATTAAAAGTATAAGGGCCGAAACGAAAATCAAATGTATTATCAATTTCAATCAAATGAAAAAATTGAAAAAATCAAATAAAATATAATATTTATACATGCAAAATTTGATATAATAAAACACATCAACACACCATATTATAACATAAAAACTGAAAAAAAGCATAGAAAGTCACACGGTAGACTGAGTTCGAACAAATGACTTTGCTTAGAAAACAAACACTCTATCTACTAAGCTACAAGCGTTTCATCATATCTTAATGTGCAAAAATAAACAAAAATCAGTAAATTGGTAAACCGAACGACCCAAACCGAAAACTGAGCAACACTATTGTAATTTATAGTGATTCTATCACAATATACAGTAACTGACTTTGAATTGTTTTAGTATTAGACAAAAATCAATAAATTAACGAACTGAACAAACCAATCCAATCTAAATAAAAAACTGAGCAATATTATTGTAATATATAGTGATTCTATACATATCTTTTAGTATATTAGATAATAATAATAATATATGTGATTTCACACTTCAAAACGCTCTCTCCCGCTCTCTCATTATTATTTAACAACCTAATTCATCAATGTTATCGACGAAAATTAGAGAGAGAGAGAGAGAGAGGTGATACTGCGAGGCGGATTGGTTTAAACCGCAATGCTGTTCTTTTAGTGCCGGGAGATATAGTTGGTGGTTGTGATATTTGTAATCGCGGCTTACTGGTTTTCTCGTGGAGGTGGCGGAGATGGTGGTCGTGGTGTAGAATAATTCTGGAGATGGCATTGATGATAAAGACAAGGTTAGTTCACTGGGTATCTTTATATCGATCTTGATTATTATCTTTTGTAAGGTTCTGATGAGAATTTTTCAATGTGCTGAGATAGATTTTAGACAAGGTTTTTAGATAATCAGTGAAATCTTGATATCTTGAAATCTTGATTTTAGACAAGTTATTTTCTATATGCACTTTTGTTTACGCCTGGTGCTTTTGGAGTTTGTGCTGAATTGTTTTTCACCCCTAGCATTATTGCTACTCAAATGATTCTATATTATCAAGGTTGAGGTGATCAATTTTCCATGAGCAGTATTGCTTGTAGAAATGGGTCTCATGGTGATTTTCCACAGCTTTCTTGAACTGTACATGTCTTTAATGGTTACACACACACACAAGTAATTAAGATGATTTCGATGCAAAATCATTCTCAGAAAAACAGTTCAAGAAAGCTCTGAAAAGTTACTAAGAGGAACTATATAGTTGCGGGTAGAAATTCTTCAAAAAATATATCCAACCAAATTCTCTGATCATTCCACTGCATGAATTGATCCCTTTTGAGTGTTACGTCTTTTTTTCTTAATTTCTTAATAAATTTGTAAGTTCTCTCCCTCTGCATCCTTGCAGGCATCTTTGAAAGAGATGTTTCTCTTTTTGAAGGTTCGTTACATGCATGCTGTAAAGAGCCTTGACAAATAGAGAAGTTCTTTCGTTAAATAATCCACTTCTTTCATTTCGAGTACTTTCTTATCTAGTCGCAGATCATAAAAGAGAAAGCAAGTCACTCCAGCACAGATCATAAATAACTCCTGGGATGCATGCATGTATTTGAAGGCATTCACAAGACTGTTTCCCCTGGATTTTGCTGAATGCTAAAGCGGCATGTTTTTCAGATTTGTTTGCCCTCTTTTGTGATGTCGTCCAAGCCTAGCACTTGGATTTTTTTTCCTTGCTTAATTTTTTTTTATTATCTGTTAATTCTGGGGTTGTTCTGCTTTGGGTTTATAGGAGAATGTTGACACTGTTGTTATTAGGGAGAATACGGAGGGAGAGTATGCGGGTCTGGAGCATGAAGTGGTTCCTGGTGCTGTTGAGAGTCTTAAGGTATTTGGATATAAATACACTTGTGATTATGAGTGAAATTGGTAATTAGTTATGAGTGAATATGCGTTACTGTTAATGTGATTATTATGACTGAAGCATGAAGAGTTTAGGAGATTATCTTTAAAAACCTTGGAGCCCAGATTTCAGTCATGCATTTATTTTGTTTTGGAAATGAAACTGGTGATATTTTGTTTGAATTTATTATAGTTAAGTGACCATGGTTAAATTCAGAAATATCTTTGGTATTAATGTTGAAATATGAATCCTAGATGCACAGTAAAGGGGGTGTAACAAAGATTTAGCTTTGAAGTCTTCGTATTTAATTAGTGAATATTTTAATTTTAATGTTCACTGAGTATGGGTAAAGGTTCTGTTGGTTTGTGTTTTCGAATTGGGAATTTGCATTCGTCATATATATTATTCAAATACTTGCGACATATGCCTTATCTAATCTGGGAGTTAGTCATACTAGTCAATTTGGTTATTCCTTTCATGAGCACTGTTTGTGTTTTCATTCACAACTTAAGTTTTGTAATTCAGATTTATTTGAGGCTTATCTCTTTTGAAAGTTAAGATACCATGCTACGACTTTGTTGGAGGGCAGAAAATCCAGTTCTAGCCTTATGTTTCTCCGAACCTCATGTTACTGCAACATATGAAATTTTTCCAGTAGGGTACTCCTCCGACCTCCTCTCGGTTTTTACGTCATATCTGGTGTTCTAGGAATCCAAATCAAGCAAGTTCAGTCCCATTGGAAAGATGGGAACGTTGCCTGCAACTTCTTTGAAGGACTCTATGCCAAATTTTATTATTTTCCTTCTCAAAACCCCTCTGGAATTCTCGGAATGAAACTGTTCAGTTTGGCTTACGAGATTGTAAACAATTTAAACTTCATTTCACCTCCTACCCTACTCCACACCTATTTTCCATGTTACATACATTATAACATCATCACTCTCATCATTTACAACAAATTCAGCATAATTCATAGAGAGCATATTGCCTTTCTCTCAATTTCAGTCCGCACAGATATGGCAACAAATACGTCCTAGACTTTGCAGATTCATTCAAAAAGAAAACAATCTATGAGGATCTTCTTTGTTATTATTCTCCAGGAAACAGGTAATCATGGACATACATGTCATGTCAGGTTAACGTTTTTGTTTCTTGTACCACCTCGTTCAGTGCAAGTGCTGCAACTAGACCCTCTCTTGGTCCTATGGCTCCTGTTGAATCCATCTAATTCATGACTGTTTTCAGGGTACAGTTTGAGTTGTATGATCCTTCTCCGGCCACAGTTTGCCATTTGTGTGCTAATCTGGATCCTCCATTTTGGATAAGAGCAACCTTTCTGTCCCCTTTACGAGCCCATCGGATCTGGACTTCTTAATCTGCACTGCCCGGTAATCATTCCTTTCTTTGCTCACAGCCACATGCTAGATGGTGTTTTTTTAGCAGTTTCCAGGGTCCAAAAATACATTATAGACCATTTATATTTTCCGTGGTGAAAATAATAGATAGAATGATTACACATTTGACAAGGAACATTGTGTGTGTGTGTGGAAGAGATAATGCCACATGTATAAAAAAAAACATTATTCAATCTACAACAATAAATAACTACACAGATCATAAAAGAGAAAGCAAGTCACCTCCAACACAAATCATAAATAACTCTTGGGATGCATGCATGTATTTGAAGGCATTCGCAAGACTGCTTTCCCTGGATTTGGCTGAATGCTAAAGCGGCATGTGTACGATATATTCATTTCCAGTGTAGTTGTTTCTATTTGTTTTACAGATTTGTTTGCCCTCTTTTGTGACGTCCAAGCCTAGCACTTGGATTTTTTTTCCTTGCTTATTTTTTTTTATTTGTTAATTCTGGGGTTGTTCTGCTTTGGGTTTGTAGGAGAATGTTGACATTGTTGTTATTAGGGAGAATACGGAGGGAGAGTATGCGGGTCTGGAGCATGAAGTGGTTCCTGGTACTGCTGAGAGTCTTTAAGGTATTTGGATATAAATATATTTGTGATTATGGTTAAAACTTTAGAATTTTAGAAAGGTATTATTATGATTATTGATGTTGTTGTTCGATGTGTATTTGCTTGCACTTTAGTGTGATAGCGGGGTCTCACTTAGAGTGTGAAATGATGGGGTCGAGACATTTTGATGATTTTGTGCTGGTTATGATTAAATATGTTGCTGTTGTTGTGACGTGACTGTGGTAAAACCTTAGAATTTCAGAAATATGGAATCATTATTGCTGTTTGGTATTGTCTTGATTGATTTTAGTGTGTTTGTGGGTCCCACATAGCTTGTGAAGTGACAGGGTTGCTGAAAATTGAAATTCTGGTGAAATAGGTGTTAATTGTTTTGAATATGCTGTTTGTTAACGCTGTTATGGTTTGGGAAATATGAAATTTGGGTGTGAGTTTTGAAAGATGAATGAAATTGGTAATTAATTGCGAGTGAATAAACAACATAAATTCCCTTAAATGTTCAAAGGTGCCCGCTGTGAAGCACATGCAACTTATCCAGTTCAAAGCTGCAGTTGTGTAACACATGCAACCTTTTCAGTTTAATGGTGCCTACTGTGCAGCACAGGTAAAGTATTTGCTTCCTTCAATAAAAAGCATTGAGCCAACCCTTCTCATAGTCCTGTTGTATTTTTTATTTACGTTGATCAACTACTTAACAAGATAATTCACTTACATGCTCGAAGGTGCTCACTGTGTAGCACAAACAACCTATCTAGTTCAAAGGTATCCACTGTGTATTTCAAGCAACCTATCTAGCTCCTTACCTTAAAGGCATCAAGCCATTTTTTTTTTGTGTTTTTGCTCTTTTATCTCCATAACCTTTTTAATTTGATAATTTTGTATTTACAATTGCTTCTTTTATTTTATTTTGTGCAGATAAGATTTTGAGTGCTTTATCTAAGATGCAGATTGTGTCTTTCCAAGAGCATCTACTTGAACAACAATCATTATTATATAATGCTTATGGAAGCTGTAGTCTTATATTATTTGTGGTACACGGTTTTTACTTATTTAATGGATGTGCAGTCTAACATTTAGATACCATTTGTTTGTTTCTCCCTAGACCCCTTTAGTTTTTGAATGGAAAATAGAGTCCATGCTTTTCGTGTGCTTAAGAAATAATTAACTTGGCGTTTCTTGGGTTGTGTCCTTTCATTTTCAACTCAGTGCACCCTACTAAGGCAATGATTTTTTCTTACTGGTTCTAGTTTCAGGCCTAAGCTCTTTCTCATTTACTCTTGTTTTCTTTTAACTTAGCGTTGTAGTGATTCTTTTATAATAGTTCTTCCATTTTCATGTATAAGCAGATACCATTGTTGGCTATTCCTTATTTGCTCATGTTTTCTTCATACATATTGTATTTTTCTATAAACCAATCCCTTGGGTTCTTACAATTAAATACATACCGGGTAAAAGAGTGCTCTTTTGACTTTTGACTTTTGTTGTTATTTGTGTGGTTCGTTGCATCTTGTACTTCAACTATGCTTTGATTGTTTTTCTTCTTCTTGAAGGATTAAGTAATTTATTTCCAAGGGAAATCAAGTGATGATGGTATCCAGAACTATTTAAGCACCAAATGACTTCTCCTTTCATTTTATATGATTATTATCAGATAAAGGTATGTTTGTGACTTGTCCTTTCATTTTATATGATTATTATCAGTTAAAGGTATGTTTGTGCGTTTTTGCAAGAAGATCCTACCAAGTGTTATAAGAAAAGATCCTACCAAGTGTTATAAGAAAAGAATGAACTAAGAGAAGCAGGGTGTTTACTAGTTAAATAGAGTTTAATGATGTTAACATGAAAACTCTATTCGTTCGGCTATTGTTTGTTCTACATTATATAATTTAACTTGTTACAGTTGTTTTTTGAGGATGATGATTTTCACGACAACTTACAACATGCTCTGTCATTTTGATGGAAGCTTGTAGTTTGAACTTCTTACACCAAGTCTAAATTTTTCTCCCCCTCTATGCTGTTTTCTATAGGTTATGATTGGTTATTTTTATTCAATTTATGAACTGATATTGATCTTGTTTCATTATGGTTTCATGAAGACTCGCATGGAGTAAGATTGTCATATTGATGGTTTTTTTTCCCATCCATCTCTTGGATGAAAATTTCAGGAACCTAGTGTTTGAGTTTGTATAATCATTTTGCAAGGGTCCTCGAAGAGTTCTAAAATGTAAGGAACATTCAAGGACTTCAATTTTTTTTTGAGTGTTTTATTCATTACTTGCTCTGTTTTCTTTGCTTGTATCTTTTTGTCTTGCTTTAAAAGTCTAAGTTTAAGATGACATCAAGCATTAAAATTTCATTTATTGACATTAGGATGGCATCAAGCATCGAGAAATGTCATAAAGTCAATAAGGCATTATAGCTCAGGAGAAGCTTTACAAAGAGGAGTAATTTTTCTTTTCCATTATTTTCATGATCTATCCTTATTGTTCCTTTCCATTAAACTTTCTTTCTTTCAACATTTTTTTTTCATTTTGAATGGATGTTTCTGAACTTATGTATGCAAGAATATTGTGCCAGTTGTTTTGTAATTTTATTTTTACAATTTAATCCGTATAAACAATATACAACAATTGATCTTAGTTTCAGACACCTACAACACGACGTTTAATTCCCTAAATAGAAGTTGCATGAAAGAAAGTAGCAGCTCATGATGAGATGAGATGAGATGAGATGAACCTGCAATTCAAAACACAGGTATATATGATCCTGTCCTCATCGCTGCGGTGTATTGACATTGATTGGTTTAGCATGAAGGGTTTGTCTTTTAAGCATCCCTAACATGGATGGGTGGAATAACAATATGTGGAGAAGACCACTTAATTGTAAGTTTGTGCTTGCGTTGTCGACACGATTATATTTCCAGGTAAGTGGTGAAGTTGTTCGTCCTTTTGTCAATTAGAGATTATCAAGAAGCATGATTCTTTTTATTTATTTGTTCTAATGAGCTATTACCTGAGGCTTGCTACTGCTATCTATAAACTGCATATTTGACTCTAACAGAGTTTATGGGACCCATCTATAAGTTGGTCCATACTCTATTAGTTTTTTTTTTTTTCAATTGCGGTGGGTAATGAAATATATGAAGTAATAGATCACTTCTTGTTTTCATTTAGTTTACAATTTCAATTATTAATGCTTGGGCATGGCTAGTGTCTGCTCTTTGCTTTCATGGTTTAACCTTGAAGTTTTTTACAAGGAACTTATATGGACTATGATTATCCCATTAAATGCTTTTTACACTAAATTTGAAAGTTCACAATTTAGTTTCTATAATGTTTCCAGGAGCATGGGGTTTTCCATATAAATGATGTTTTAGAACTTGAGTGGCTAAGTTTTTTTATTATGATTTCCCATTTTATACCCTTAGCTCTGCTTCTTGATTTTACCTCGAATATGATTTAACACAACATAGGATGGTGACGACAAAAATAGTCGTTTAATTTCATGTTCATGTACCCCCTCCTCTCGTTTTTTTATTTTTTTATTTCGTAACTAGTTTAGTAGGGTTTTTAGTGATGTGTGAAAACTAGGTGTTTTTTTTTCTTCTTTTGTGATAACTCTGCATGCATGTTTTTCTAGGGCCCAAGTTGAAGAGGAACATTTATGGAATGCAACTTAGTTGGAGTGTTTGATTCATTACCTTACTTGTTTCCTTTATGTACTTGTGTCTTCCTATTGCAATGCAAAATACAAGGTGCAATTAGCCACTTCATTGCGAACAACTTAGGCCTATTTTTCTCATGTCTTCATGGTAATATTCGCATCATTTCTTTGGTATAGGATCACTTATTTTAAACCCTTTTCGGATGCATATCTTGGTGTGGGCGGGTTGAGACTCAACATTTACAAAAATTGGCCATCCCTCTAAATTTTCACACCTTTTCTGGTTCAACCTTTGTGGGTTTGTATGACTTGAAATTGTTGATCTCGATACAGTCTTTTACTCTTTTGTTGGGCTGTAGTGATTCCTTTTTAATAGTTCTTCCATTTTCATGTATACTCATATACCATCGCTGACTATTCCTCATCTTGTCGTATTTTCTTCATACATAGTCTTTTTCTATAGACCAATCCCTTGGGTTCTTATAATTAAATACATACTAGGGAAAAGAGTGGTCTTTTGGATTTTGATTTTGTTGTTATTTGTCTTGTCCGCTGTAGCTATACTTCAATTGCTCTTTGATTATTTTTCTTCTTCTTGAAGGATTATGTAATCTATTTGCAAGGGAAATCAAATGATGACGGTATCCAGAACTATTTAAGCACCCAATGTCTTCTCCTTTCATTTTATACGATTATTATCAGATAAAGGTATGTTTGTGACTTGTCCTTTCATTTTACATGATTATATCAGATAAAGTTATGTTTGTTTTTAATTTCATGTTCATGAACCCCCTCCTTTTGTTTTTGTTTATGTCTTTTATTTTTGTTTTTCTAATTAGTTCAGTAGGGTTTTTAGCGATGTGTGAAAAGTAGTTGTTATATTTCTATTGTGTCAACTGTGCATGCATGTTTTTCTTCGGCCCCAAGATGTCAAGGAACATTTATGGAATGCAACTTAGTTGGAGCGTATGATTGAGTACCATACTTGTTTCTTTTATCTACATGTGTCTTCCAGTTGGAATGCAACATAGAAGGTGCAATTAGCCACTTCATTGGGAACAACTTAGGCCTCTTTTTCTCATGTTTTTCATGGTAATATTTGCACCATTTCTTTGGTAGAGGATCACCTGTTTTAAACTCCTTTTTGATTCATTTCTTTGAGACTCATCATTTGCGGACATTGGCCATCCCTCTCTCCATTCTCACTCCTTTTCTTGTTCAACCTTTGTGGGTTTGTATGACTTGATATTGTTGATCTAGAGACTGTCTTTTACTCTTGTTGGGCTGTAGTGATTTGTTTTTACTAGGTCTTCCATTTTCATGCATAAGTATATACCATCGGTGGCTATTCCTCTTCTTGTCATATTTTCTTCATTCATAGTCTTTTTCTATAGACCAATCCCTTGGGTTATAATTAAATACATACTAGGGAAAAGAGTGATCTTCTAGATTATGATTTTGTTGTTATTGGTCTTGTCCGATGTAGCTATACTTCAATTGCTCTTTGATTATTTTTCTTCTTCTTGAAGGATTATGTAATCTATTTGCAAGGGAAATCAAATGATGACGGTATCCAGAACTATTTAAGTACCAAATGTCTTCTCCTTTCATTTTATACGATTATTATCAGATAAAGGTATGTTTGTGACTTGTCCTTTCATTTTACATGATTCTATCAGATAAAGGTATGTTTGTTTTTAATTTCATGCTCATGAACCCCCTCCTCTTGTTTTTGTTTATTTGTTTTCTTTTTGTTTCTCATTAGTTCAGTAGGGTTTTTAGCGATGTGTGAAAAGTAGGTGTTATATTTCTATTGTGTCAACTGTGCATGCATGTTTTTCTTGGGCCCCAAGATGTCAAGGAACATTTATGGAATGCAACTTAGTTGGAGTGTTTGATTCATTACCATACTTGTTTCTTTTATCTACTTGTGTCTTCCTGTGGGAATGCAACATACAAGGTGCAATTAGCCACTTCATTGCCAACAACTAATGCCTCTTTTTCTCATGTTTTTCATGGTAATATTTGCACCATTTCTTTGGTACAGGATCACGTATTTTAAACCCTTTTGGGATGAATTTCTTGGTGTGGGCAGCGTGAGACTCATGATTTGCGGAAATCGGACATCCCTCTCTCCATTCTCACTCCTTTTCTTGTTCAACCTTTGTGGGTTTGTATGACTTGAAATTGTTGATCTCGAGACAGTCTTTTACTCTTGGTTGGCTTTAGTGATTTTTTTTTAATAGTTCTTTCATTTTCATGCATAATCATATACCATCGGTGGCTATTCCTCATTTTGTCATATTTTCTTCACTCATAGTCTTTTTCTCTAGGCCAATCCCTTGGGTTATAATTAAATACATAATAGGGAAAATAGTGGTCTTCTGGATTATGATTTTTGTTGTTATTTGTCAAGTCCGATGTAGCTATACTTCAATTGCTCTTTGATTATTTTTCTTCTTCTTGAAGGATTATGTAATGTATTTGCAAGGGAAATCAAATGATGACGGTATCCAGAACTATTTAAGCACCTAATGTCTTCTCCTTTCATTCTATACGATTATTATCAGATAAAGGTATGTTTGTGACTTGTCCTTTCATTTTACATGATTCTATCAGATAAAGGTATGTTTGTTTTTAATTTCATGCTCATGAACCCCCTCCTCTTGTTTTTGTTTATTTGTTTTCTTTTTGTTTTTCTCATTAGTTCAGTAGGGTTTTTAGCGATGTGTGAAAAGTAGGTGTTATATTTCTATTGTGTCAACTGTGCATGCATGTTTTTCTTGGGCCCCAAGATGTCAAGGAACATTTATGGAATGCAACTTAGTTGGAGTGTTTGATTCATTACCATAGTTGTTTCTTTTACTACTTGTGTCTTCCTGTGGAATGCAACATACAAGGTGCAATTAGCCACTTCATTGCGAACAACTAATGCCTCTTTTTCTCATGTTTTTCATGGTAATATTTGCACCATTTCTTTGGTACTGGATCACGTATTTTAAACCCTTTTGGGATGAATTTCTTGGTGTGGGCAGCCTGAGACTCATGATTTGCGGAAATCGGCCATCCCTCTCTCCATTGTCACTCCTTTTCTTGTTCAACCTTTGTGGGTTTGTATGACTTGAAATTGTTGATCTCGAGACAGTCTTTTACTCTTGGTTGGCTTTAGTGATTTTTTTTTTAATAGTTCTTTCATTTTCATGCATAATGATATACCATCGGTGGCTATTCCTCATTTTGTCATATTTTCTTCACTCATAGTCTTTTTCTCTAGGCCAATCCCTTGGGTTATAATTAAATACATAATAGGGAAAATAGTGGTCTTCTGGATTATGATTTTTGTTGTTATTTGTCAAGTCCGATGTAGCTATACTTCAATTGCTCTTTGATTATTTTTCTTCTTCTTGAAGGATTATGTAATGTATTTGCAAGGGAAATCAAATGATGACGGTATCCAGAACTATTTAAGCACCTAATGTCTTCTCCTTTCATTCTATACGATTATTATCAGATAAAGGTATGTTTGTGACTTGTCCTTTCATTTTACATGATTCTATCAGATAAATGTATGTTGGTTTTTAATTTCATGCTCATGAACCCCCTCCTCTTGTTTTTGTTTATTTCTTTTCTTTTTGTTTTTCTCATTAGTTCAGTAGGGTTTTTAGCGATGTGTGAAAAGTAGGTGTTATATTTCTATTGTGTCAACTGTGCATGCATGTTTTTCTTGGGCCCCAAGATGTCAAGGAACATTTATGGAATGCAACTTAGTTGGAGTGTTTGATTCATTACCATACTTGTTTCTTTTATCTACTTGTGTCTTGCTGTTGGAATGCAACATACAAGGTGCAATTAGCCACTTCATTGCGAACAACTTAGGCCTCTTTTTCTCATGTTTTTCATGGTAATATTTGCACCATTTCTTTGGTACAGGATCACGTATTTTAAACCCTTTTGGGATGAATTTCTTGGTGTGGGCAGCGTGAGACTCATGATTTGCGGAAATCGGGCATCCCTCTCTCCATTGTCACTCCTTTTCTTGTTCAACCTTTGTGGGTTTGTATGACTTGAAATTGTTGATCTCGAGACAGTCTTTTACTCTTGGTTGGCTTTAGTGATTTTTTTTTAATAGTTCTTTCATTTTCATGCATAATCATATACCATCGGTGGCTATTCCTCATTTTGTCATATTTTCTTCACTCAGTCTTTTTCTCTAGGCCAATCCCTTGGGTTATAATTAAATACATAATAGGGAAAATAGTGGTCTTCTGGATTATGATTTTTGTTGTTATTTGTCAAGTCCGGTGTAGCTATACTTCAATTGCTCTTTTATTATGTTTCTTCTTCTTGAAGGATTATGTAATGTATTTGCAAGGGAAATCAAATGATGACGGTATCCAGAACTATTTAAGCACCTAATGTCTTCTCCTTTCATTTTATACGATTATTATCAGATAAAGGTATGTTTGTGACTTGTCCTTTCATTTTACATGATTCTATCAGATAAAGGTATGTTTGTTTTTAATTTCATGCTCATGAACCCCCTCCTCTTGTTTTTGTTTATTTGTTTTCTTTTTGTTTCTCATTAGTTCAGTAGGGTTTTTAGCGATGTGTGAAAAGTAGGTGTTATATTTCTATTGTGTCAACTGTGCATGCATGTTTTTCTTGGGCCCCAAGATGTCAAGGAACATTTATGGAATGCAACTTAGTTGGAGTGTTTGATTCATTACCATACTTGTTTCTTTTATCTACTTGTGTCTTCCTGTGGGAATGCAACATACAAGGTGCAATTAGCCACTTCATTGCCAACAACTAATGCCTCTTTTTCTCATGTTTTTCATGGTAATATTTGCACCATTTCTTTGGTACAGGATCACGTATTTTAAACCCTTTTGGGATGAATTTCTTGGTGTGGGCAGCGTGAGACTCATGATTTGCGGAAATCGGACATCCCTCTCTCCATTCTCACTCCTTTTCTTGTTCAACCTTTGTGGGTTTGTATGACTTGAAATTGTTGATCTCGAGACAGTCTTTTACTCTTGGTTGGCTTTAGTGATTTTTTTTTAATAGTTCTTTCATTTTCATGCATAATCATATACCATCGGTGGCTATTCCTCATTTTGTCATATTTTCTTCACTCATAGTCTTTTTCTCTAGGCCAATCCCTTGGGTTATAATTAAATACATAATAGGGAAAATAGTGGTCTTCTGGATTATGATTTTTGTTGTTATTTGTCAAGTCCGGTGTAGCTATACTTCAATTGCTCTTTGATTATTTTCCTTCTTCTTGAAGGATTATGTAATGTATTTGCAAGGGAAATCAAATGATGACGGTATCCAGAACTATTTAAGCACCTAATGTCTTCTCCTTTCATTCTATACGATTATTATCAGATAAAGGTATGTTTGTGACTTGTCCTTTCATTTTACATGATTCTATCAGATAAAGGTATGTTTGTTTTTAATTTCATGCTCATGAACCCCCTCCTCTTGTTTTTGTTTATTTCTTTCTTTTTGTTTTTCTCATTAGTTCAGTAGGGTTTTTAGCGATGTGTGAAAAGTAGGTGTTATATTTCTATTGTGTCAACTGTGCATGCATGTTTTTCTTGGGCCCCAAGATGTCAAGGAACATTTATGGAATGCAACTTAGTTGGAGTGTTTGATTCATTACCATACTTGTTTCTTTTATCTACTTGTGTCTTGCTGTTGGAATGCAACATACAAGGTGCAATTAGCCACTTCATTGCGAACAACTTAGGCCTCTTTTTCTCATGTTTTTCATGGTAATATTTGCACCATTTCTTTGGTACAGGATCACGTATTTTAAACCCTTTTGGGATGAATTTCTTGGTGTGGGCAGCGTGAGACTCATGATTTGCGGAAATCGGGCATCCCTCTCTCCATTGTCACTCCTTTTCTTGTTCAACCTTTGTGGGTTTGTATGACTTGAAATTGTTGATCTCGAGACAGTCTTTTACTCTTGGTTGGCTTTAGTGATTTTTTTTTAATAGTTCTTTCATTTTCATGCATAATCATATACCATCGGTGGCTATTCCTCATTTTGTCATATTTTCTTCACTCAGTCTTTTTCTCTAGGCCAATCCCTTGGGTTATAATTAAATACATAATAGGGAAAATAGTGGTCTTCTGGATTATGATTTTTGTTGTTATTTGTCAAGTCCGGTGTAGCTATACTTCAATTGCTCTTTTATTATGTTTCTTCTTCTTGAAGGATTATGTAATGTATTTGCAAGGGAAATCAAATGATGACGGTATCCAGAACTATTTAAGCACCTAATGTCTTCTCCTTTCATTTTATACGATTATTATCAGATAAAGGTATGTTTGTGACTTGTCCTTTCATTTTACATGATTCTATCAGATAAAGGTATGTTTGTTTTTAATTTCATGCTCATGAACCCCCTCCTCTTGTTTTTGTTTATTTGTTTTCTTTTTGTTTCTCATTAGTTCAGTAGGGTTTTTAGCGATGTGTGAAAAGTAGGTGTTATATTTCTATTGTGTCAACTGTGCATGCATGTTTTTCTTGGGCCCCAAGATGTCAAGGAACATTTATGGAATGCAACTTAGTTGGAGTGTTTGATTCATTACCATACTTGTTTCTTTTATCTACTTGTGTCTTCCTGTGGGAATGCAACATACAAGGTGCAATTAGCCACTTCATTGCCAACAACTAATGCCTCTTTTTCTCATGTTTTTCATGGTAATATTTGCACCATTTCTTTGGTACAGGATCACGTATTTTAAACCCTTTTGGGATGAATTTCTTGGTGTGGGCAGCGTGAGACTCATGATTTGCGGAAATCGGACATCCCTCTCTCCATTCTCACTCCTTTTCTTGTTCAACCTTTGTGGGTTTGTATGACTTGAAATTGTTGATCTCGAGACAGTCTTTTACTCTTGGTTGGCTTTAGTGATTTTTTTTTAATAGTTCTTTCATTTTCATGCATAATCATATACCATCGGTGGCTATTCCTCATTTTGTCATATTTTCTTCACTCATAGTCTTTTTCTCTAGGCCAATCCCTTGGGTTATAATTAAATACATAATAGGGAAAATAGTGGTCTTCTGGATTATGATTTTTGTTGTTATTTGTCAAGTCCGATGTAGCTATACTTCAATTGCTCTTTGATTATTTTTCTTCTTCTTGAAGGATTATGTAATGTATTTGCAAGGGAAATCAAATGATGACGGTATCCAGAACTATTTAAGCACCTAATGTCTTCTCCTTTCATTCTATACGATTATTATCAGATAAAGGTATGTTTGTGACTTGTCCTTTCATTTTACATGATTCTATCAGATAAAGGTATGTTTGTTTTTAATTTCATGCTCATGAACCCCCTCCTCTTGTTTTTGTTTATTTCTTTTCTTTTTGTTTTTCTCATTAGTTCAGTAGGGTTTTTAGCGATGTGTGAAAAGTAGGTGTTATATTTCTATTGTGTCAACTGTGCATGCATGTTTTTCTTGGGCCCCAAGATGTCAAGGAACATTTATGGAATGCAACTTAGTTGGAGTGTTTGATTCATTACCATAGTTGTTTCTTTTACTACTTGTGTCTTCCTGTGGAATGCAACATACAAGGTGCAATTAGCCACTTCATTGCGAACAACTAATGCCTCTTTTTCTCATGTTTTTCATGGTAATATTTGCACCATTTCTTTGGTACAGGATCACGTATTTTAAACCCTTTTGGGATGAATTTCTTGGTGTGGGCAGCCTGAGACTCATGATTTGCGGAAATCGGCCATCCCTCTCTCCATTGTCACTCCTTTTCTTGTTCAACCTTTGTGGGTTTGTATGACTTGAAATTGTTGATCTCGAGACAGTCTTTTACTCTTGGTTGGCTTTAGTGATTTTTTTTAATAGTTCTTTCATTTTCATGGATAATCATATACCATCGGTGGCTATTCCTCATTTTGTCATATTTTCTTCACTCATAGTCTTTTTCTCTAGGCCAATCCCTTGGGTTATAATTAAATACATAATAGGGAAAATAGTGGTCTTCTGGATTATGATTTTTGTTGTTATTTGTCAAGTCCGATGTAGCTATACTTCAATTGCTCTTTGATTATTTTTCTTCTTCTTGAAGGATTATGTAATGTATTTGCAAGGGAAATCAAATGATGACGGTATCCAGAACTATTTAAGCACCTAATGTCTTCTCCTTTCATTTTATACGATTATTATCAGATAAAGGTATGTTTGTGACTTGTCCTTTCATTTTACATGATTCTATCAGATAAAGGTATGTTTTTTGTTTTTTAATTTAATGTTCATGAACCCCCTCCTCTTGTTTTTGTTTATGTCTTTTATTTTTGTTTTTCTAATTAGTTCAGTAGGGTTTTTAGCGATGTGTGAAAAGTAGGTGTTATATATCTATTGTGTCAACTCTGCATGCATCTTTTTCTTGGGCCCCAAGATGTCAAGAAACATTTATGGAATGCAACTTAGTTGGAGTGTATGATTCAGTACCATACTTGTTTCTTTTATCTACTTGTGTCTTCCTGTTGGAATGCAACATAGAAGGTGCAATTAGCCACTTCATTGGGAACAACTTAGGCCTCTTTTTCTCATGTTTTTCATGGTAATATTTGCACGATTTCTTAGGTGGAGGATCACCTATTTGAAACCCTTTTTGGATTCATTTCTTTGAGACTCATCATGTGCGGAAATTGGCCATCCCTCTCTCCATTCTCACTCCTTTTCTTGTTCAACCTTTGTGGGTTTGTATGACTTGATCGAGATTGTCTTTTACACTTGTTGGGTTGTAGTGATTTTTTTTAATAGTTCTTCCATTTTCATGGATACTCATATACCATCGGTGGTTATTCCTCATGTTGTCATATTTTCTTCAAACATAGTCTTTTTCTATAGACCAATCCCTTGGGTTCTTATAATTAAATACATACTAGGGAAAAGAGTGGTATTTTGGATTATGATTTTTGTTGTTATTTGTCTTGCCCTATGTAGTTGTATGTCTATTGGTCTGTGATTACCTTTTCTCTTCTTGAAGGATTAAGTAATTTATTTCCAAGAGAAATGAAATGATGACGGTATCCAGAACTATTTAAGCACCAAATTTCTTCTCCTTTCATTTTATACGATTATTCTCAGATAAAGGTATGTTTGTATTTAATTTCATGTACATGTACCCCCTCCTCTAGTTTTTGTTTATTTCTTTTGTTTTTGTTTTTCTAACTAGTTCAGTAGGGTTTTTAGCGATGTGTGAAAAGTAGGTGTTATATTTCTATTGTATCAACTCTGCATGCATGTTTTTGTTGGGCCCCAAGATGTGAAGGAACATTTATGGAATGCAACTTAGTTGGAGTGTTTGATTGATTACCATACTTGTTTCTTTTATCTACTTGTGTCTTCCTGTTGGAAGGCAACATCAAAGGTATTATTTGGCACTTCATTGCGAACAACTTAGGCCTCTTTTTCTCAAGTTTTTCATGTTTATATTTGCACCATTTCTTTGCTACAGGATCATGTATTTTAAACCCTTTTTGGATTCATTTCTTTGATAGTCATCATGTGCGGAAATGGGCCATCCCTCTCTCCATTCTCACTCCTTTTCTTGTTCAACCTTTGTGGGTTTGTATGACTTGAAATTGTTGATCTCGAGACAGTCTTTTACTCTTGTTGGGCTGTAGTGATTTTTTTTAATAGTTCTTCCATTGTCATGCATAATCATATAAAATCGGTGGCTATTCCTCATTTTGTCATCTTTTCTTCATTCATAGTCTTTTTCTATAGGCCAATCCCTTGGGTTATAATTAAATACATACTAGGGAAAAGAGTGGTCTTCTGGATTATGATTTTGTTGTTACTCGTCTTGTCCGATGTAGCTATACTTCAATTGCTCTTTGATTATTTTTCTTCCTCTTGAAGGATTATGTAATGTATTTCCAAGGGAAATCAAATGATGACGGTGTCCATAACTATTTAAGCACCAAATGTCTTCTCCTTTCATTTTATACGATTATTATCAGATAAAGGTATGTTTGTGAGTTGTCCTTTCATTTTACATGATTATATCTGATAAAGGTATGTTTGTTTTTAATTTCATGCTCATGAACCCCCTCCTCTTGTTTTTGTTTATTTGTTTTCTTTTTGTTTTTCTCATTAGTTCAGTAGGGTTTTTAGCGATGTGTGAAAAGTAGGTGTTATATTTCTATTGTGTCAACTGTGCATGCATGTTTTTCTTCGGCCCCAAGATGTCAAGGAACATTTATGGAATGCAACTTAGTTGGAGTGTTTGATTCATTACCATAGTTGTTTCTTTTACTACTTGTGTCTTCCTGTGGAATGCAACATACAAGGTGCAATTAGCCACTTCATTGCGAACAACTAATGCCTCTTTTTCTCATGTTTTTCATGGTAATATTTGCACCATTTCTTTGGTACAGGATCACGTATTTTAAACCCTTTTGGGATGAATTTCTTGGTGTGGGCAGCCTGAGACTCATGATTTACGGAAATCGGCAATCCCTCTCTCCATTCTCACTCCTTTACTTGTTCAACCTTTATGGGTTTGTATGACTCGAAATTGTTGATCTCGAGACTGTCTTTTACACTTGTTGGGTTGTAGTGATTTTTTTTAATAGTTCTTCCATTTTCATGTATAATCATATACCATCGGTGGTTATTCCTCATCTTGTCGTATTTTTCTTCATTCATATTCTTTTTCGATAGACCAATCCCTTGGGTTCTTATAATTAAATACATACTAGGGAAAAGAGTGGTCTTCTGGATTATGATTTTTGTTGTTATTTGTCTTGTCCGATGTAGTTGTACTTAAATTGGTCTGTTATTATTTTTTATCTGCTTGAAGGATGAAGTAAATTATTTCCAAGGGAAATCAAATGATGACGGTATCCAGAACTATTTTAGCACCAAATGTCTTCTCCTTTCATTTTATACGGTTATTATCAGATAAAGGTATGTTTGTGACTTGTCCTTTCATTTTATATGATTATTCTCGGATAAAGGTATGTTTGTATTTAATTTCATGTTCATGTACCCCCTCCTCTCGTTTCTGGTTATTTCTTTTCTTTTTGCTTTTCTAAGTAGTTCAGTAGGGTTTTTAGCGATTTGTTAAAAGTAGGTGTTATATTTCAATTGTGTAAACTCTGCATGCATGTTTTTCTAGGGCCCCAAGATGTCAAGGAACATTTATGGAATGCAACTTAGTTGGAGTGTTTGATTCATTGCCATACTTGTTTCATTTATCTACGTGTGTCTTCCTATTGGAATGCAACATACAAGGTGCAATTAGCCACTTCATTGCGAACAACTTAGGCCTTTTTTTCTCATGTTTTTCATGGTAATATTTGCACAATTTCTTTGGTAGAGGATCAACTATTTGAAACCCTTTTGGATTCATTTCTTTGAGACTCATCATGTGCGGAAATTGGCCATCCCTCTCTCCATTCTCACTCCTTTTCTTGTTCAACCTTTGTGGGTTTGTATTATTTGAAATTGTTGATCTCGAGACTGTCTTTTACACTTGGTGGGTTGTAGTGATTTTTTTTAATAGTTCTTCCATTTTCATGTATAATAATATACCATCGGTGGTTATTCCTCATCTTGTCGTATTTTCTTCATACATAGTCTTTTTCTATAGACCAATCCCTTGGGTTCTTATAATTAAATACATACTAGGGAAAAGAGTGGTCTTCTGGATTTTGATTTTGTTGTTATTTGTCTTGTCCGCTGTAGTTGTACTTCAATTGCTCTGTGATTATTTTTTCTCTTCTTGAAAGATTAAGTAATTTATTCCCACGGGAAATCAAATGATGACGGTATCCAGAACTATTTAAGCACCAAATGTCTTCTCCTTTCATTTTATACGATTATTATCAAATAAAGGTATGTTTGTGAGTTGTCCTTTCATTTTATATGATTATTCTCGGATAAAGGTATGTTTGTATTTAATTTCATGTTCATGTACCCCCTCCTCTCCTTTTTGTTTATTTCTTTTGTTTGTCTTTTTCTAACTAGTTCAGTAGGGTTTTTAGCGATGTGTGAAAAGTAGGTGTTATATTTCTATTGCGTAAACTCTGCATGCATGTTTTTCTTGGGCCCCGAGATGTCACGGAACATTTATGGAATGCAACTTAATTGGAGTGTTTGATTCATTACCATACTTGTTTCTTTTATCTACCTGTGTCTTCCTGTTGGAATGCAACATACAAGGTGCAATTAGCCACTTCATTGCGAACAACTTAGGCCTCTTTTTCTCATGTTTTTCATGGTAATATTTGCACAATTTCTTTGGTAGAGGATCACCTATTTTAAACCCTTTTTGGATTCATTTCTTTGAGACTCATGATTTGCGGACATCGGCCATCCCTCTCTCCATTCTCACTCCTTTTCTTGTTCAACCTTTGTGGGTTTGTATGACTTGAAATTGTTGATCTCGAATTGTCTTTTACACTTGTTGGGTTGTAGTGATTTTTTTTTAATAGTTCTTCCATTTTCATGTATAATCATATATCATCGGTGGTTATTCCTCATCTTGTCATATTTTCTTCATACAAAGTCTTTTTCTATAGACCAATCCCTTTGGTTCTTATAATTAAATACATACTAGGGAAAAGAGTGGTCTTCTGGATTATGATTTTTGTTGTTATTTGTCTTGTCCGCTGTAGTTGTAATTCCATTGGTCTGTGATTATTTTTTCTCTTCTTAAAGGATTAAGTAATTTATTTCCAAGGGAAATCAAATGATGACGGTATCCAGAACTATTTAAGCACCAAATTTCTTCTCCTTTCATTTGATACGATTATTATCAGATAAAGGTATGTTTGTGACTTGTCCGTTCATTTTATATGATTATTCTCGGATAAAGGTATGTTTGTATTTAATTTCATGTTCACGTACCACCTCCTCTCGTTTTTGTTTATTTCTTTTGTTTGTGTTTTTCTAACTAGTTCAGTAGGGTTTTTAGCGATGTGTGAAAAGTTGGTGTTATATTTCTATTGTGTCAACTCTGCATGCATGTTTTTTTTGGGCCCCAAGATGTTAAGGAACATTTATGGAATGCAATTTAGGTGGAGTGTTTGATTCATTACCATACTTGTTTCTTTTATCTACTTGTGTCTTCCTATTGGAATGCAACATACAAGGTGCAATTAGCCACTTCATTGCGAACAACTTAGGCCTCTTTTTCTCATGTTTTTCATGGTAATATTGCACCATTTCTTTGGTACAGGATCACTTATTTTAAACCCTTTTTGGATGAATTTCTTGGTGTGGGGGGCCTGAGACTCATCATTTGCGGAAATTGGCCATCCCACTCTCCATTTTCTCTCCTTTTCTTGTACAACCTTTGTTGGTGTGTATGACTTGAAATCATAGTTGTAAAATCCGTTTCGGTCGCCGTTCGATAGGAACGGAACGTTCTGGTTTCGGTGCATTCCAGCGTGCCATTCCGGTTTCGTACTGTTCATATATAATTAATTATATATATATATATATGAAAAAAAATAAAATTTTAATTTAACAAGTATAATTTAAATTCAAGATAAATGAATTTAAATTATAAAATACAAACACAAAGTCAAAAAAACATAATCTCAAAATTAGAAACATCTCTAAAATTCCAAAATATTATGAAACTAAAATGTTCTAAAATAAAAGAAATATACATCAAACATCTTTGTATGAGACTGGAACAATCGAGATTTTATTCGCTCATCTAGATTCACAAAACACGTTTTCTAAAGAGTGGAGTTTTATCGTATCCAAAAAATATATATATCTTATGATTATTTGCTTATAACATTTATAGTGGTGCTGATGAATTAGTGCTAGTTGAATTGAAATTCAGATCCATTAAAACATCATGTATTTCTGTAAAAAGAAAAATCATGAGTTTTGTATGGTGCCTATATATATATATATATATATATATATATACATACATACATACAGGATTCAAGATATATATCTTAAAAAAGTGGCTGTAGGTCGTCTATATTTTTTTTAAAGAACCTCACGGGAAGACGCAAGAAGAGAGAGAATGCTGATATAAATTATATAATACCAAAAACAACGCCCACGCAAAAAAGCAAAACAAACAGGAAAAGAGTTTTTCATCGCCAGCAAAGCTGGGCTAAACACTGTGGAACTAGAACTAAAGTGCCACGTCCTTCCGTGTACAGACGAAGCCATACTGTCACCATCGATATTTTCATCTACGAACAAGCTTCCCAAGTTGCCCTGCCCCAACCCAAATGTTGAAAAGTTTCGCAGGAACATGCATGGCCCCAACTCTAAACAGGTGCGACTATCATCTAGCGGTTCTGAGAGGCTGTCTCTCCGTATCCGTTTACTGCAATTATAGAAGACTGGAGATCTAGGTCATGAAGGAGTACAATGAGAAGGGGTTGTGGGTTAAGGAATACAAAATCGGAGCGTACATGCCAAAGGGTTTGAAGCAAAATTTGGACCGGCCTCTGAAGATCTGGAAGAATGCTTCCAATAGAAGGGTTGTTTGTCTTGAAAAATGGTGAAATTCTGCTAGAGTACAAGAACAAAGTTCTGGTTTCTTACGACCCCAAGAAACCAGTCTAATCAACACACTAAATGATTTGTCCTATGAATCTCTTCGTCTACTTCCCTCTTCATTTGGTTTTTGGCTTTTTTTTTATGAACCTGGAACGGAACGCCCGGAACGGAACCGAGGCGTTCCGGCCGGAATTGGGCTGGAATTTCCGGAACAAATCGGAATTAAAACCGGGACAAAAACGACGCTGTTTTGTCTCGGTTTTATGAACGGAACGGATTTAACAATTGCTTGAAATTGTTGATCTTGAGACAGTCTTTACTCTTTTGTTTGGCTTTAGTCATTCTTTTTTAATAGTTCTTCGATTTTCATGTCTAATCATATACCATCGTTAGCTATTTCTCATCTCATCATATTTTCCTCATACATAGTCTTTTTCTATTGACCAATCCCTTGGGTTCTTTTAATTAAATACATACTAGGGTAAAGTGTGCTCTTTTGGATTTTGATTTTTGTTGTTATTTGTCTTGTCCGCTGTAGTTGTACTTCAATTGCTCTTTGATTATTATTTCTCTTCTTGAAAGATTAAGTAATTTATTTCCAAGGGAAGAGAAATGATGACGGTATCTAGAACTATTTAAGCACCAAATGACTTCTTCTTTCATTTTATATGATTATTATCAGATAAAGGTATGTTTGTGACTTGTCCTTTCATTTTATTATTATTGTGTTAATAATGAATAAAAAACAGAAATAAATGAAAGACCATCTTCATTGCATTGGCAAGTTCGGTTCTTTGCTTGAATAGCTTCCTTTTGTCCCGCCCCTACAGCTACTTAAACAATAAAGAAGAAGGTACTCTTGTGTTGCTTTCTTCAGTAAGGTACACAATCCATTAACTTTTTAAAATTCTTATCATTTCTTTAAATGTGCCTTCCTTATATTTTTCCTCTCATCCATTAGCAACCGCTTTGCATGTGTCCATTTATATAATAGCATCTGCATTGAGAGTAGTTTGAATACAACCTTCACAGGTGGCTGGATGACTCTTTTAGCACTTAACACTGCCACTATAATCTTTTTTCTTAGACAAACGATAGCTCCCACACCCGCTTGCTGATTGTTATGGCCGTCAATTCAATCCATCTAGTTTCTATCTCTAGCTAAGCATTAGATGCATTTGAATAGCTTTTTTAAGCAATTGAATGACTATAGGAGCCTTGAGTCTTCCAAGGCCTTTTAAAATATATACAAGGGTGACTTTGTTTGTCTTTATTCCTCATTAATGGGTTATGATGACGGGGAAATAGACTAGTCAAACAGAATGATTGTTGATTGTGGCATTCATAGACAAGCAAGTTATGGATACCTTTTATGGATTAAGACTTGACTTATTTGGGTGAGAAACAAGGCTGGTCAATGGTTCATTTATGAGTGGATTGTTGGATATGGTACTCTTTACACCTCAGCTAAGAAGGTTTACAATTCCAAACATAAGCTAATGCAATTGTGTTTTGAATATGCTCTTTAATACTAACATAAAGGAGTATTAGTGTTGTGGAAGTGCTTTATGCATAATGCTTTTAACACCTTTCACAACTTTGTTTTCTTTCTTTTTTGTTTACTTGCCTAGTATGATTTGTAAATAATAATATAAGATCATTTTGATTTTGAACTTCATCTTTTGCATTCTTTTCTAGGGTACCCAATGCGCTATTTTTTTACCACTATAATTCTGAAATAAATATTAAAATGCCCCTCAATGAAAATATGGTCTTAGATAATTTAAGAACACCCTAGACACAACTTAATTGAACCAATGTATTTCTATATATTTATTTCTTTCTTGATTTATTTCCATTTTTGTATCTCATTTAAGATGTCGGACTAATAGGAACATATGAAGTGCATATCAATCTGTTTTTCCTTTTTTATATAAAATGTATGTCCACTTCCACGTGTTTAGTTCTATCATGTTGCGCTGGATGGTGAGCTACCTAAACACAAATTTATTATCACAATACAACGTTATTGGCGCATCCCACTTGATCCTTAAATCTTTAGGGCCATTGCTCTAAACTCTACTTTTAGACTTAGATCTTGACATGACATTATGCTTCTTTCTTCTCCATGTCACAAGTTTTCCTCATAGTAGAGTACAATAACATGAAGCTAACCTCTTATAAGTTAAAGTCCTAGTATAACCTACATTTGTATAAAATTCAAGTTTCAGATTCTCATGTTTTTTTTTTAATTCCTTTGCCCGGTGTAGACTTTAAATATCTAATAGTTTAGCAAGATTGTTTTTATCTTCTGTCAAATTTTATCTCCATTGTTTTTGTTACTTATTTTTGTGTTTGCAGGTTTTTTTTATTAATATTTTCCCATCATTTTATCCCCTAAAATTAAATTGAGTTAGGTTAAGAATTTCACGACTTATGGGAAGTTTTCTTATATCTTTTTCTTTATTTTCTTTATTTTTTATTTTTTATGGTTTTCCTTCTATTGAGTAAGGCCTCTTAAATTCTTGTTTCAATTTCACCCTCTATCATTTTTAATATGTAAATTATCTATCTTTTTTTAAATATTTTTTGTAGTGTTTTGAAAAAATTTAAAAAGGAAAAGGCAACAATGTCATCAGGCTTACAATTAGGTATAAATGAATGAAGGGTATGTAATAATTGTATAAACTTTATAAATATAGGTGAGTGGATAATTTTGATATAGGTGAGTGGATAATTTTTAATATGCATGAGAAATATTATAAATATTTGAATTGATAATATGAATTGGATTATGCTTATTGATAATATATATGTTTACCATTTTTGTTATGATAAAGCATAATTAATTGTTGAATCTACATTCTTGATACGAGGCAATATATACTTGTGAATTGATAGCTCCTCATTTTATTAATGTCATGAGTTGAGCCTTGAGATATGAATATGTTTATTTGATTATGATATAAACCTACGGTATGTCAGTCAAAATACTCATGCTAACAAGGTAGTCTTAGTCTTTGTGCACATCATATTTGAAACCCTAGTTGGTCGGAGGAGTCACCGACCTATGTGGATTGATCATCCCATAGTACGGAGCCTTATGCTCATTGCATTTTGATTTTGTAACGAGCTTTACCTTATAATATTCTTGTTATGACCTATTTGAGAAACCTTGTAAGAACTTAAAGTCGTATTCAGTAATATATTTTTCATTGTTGTATTATCTTGTTAATGTTTATTGTATGTTATCTACTGATTGAGTTGTTGATCTCACCCTCATTCATTATCATTTCAGGCTTGTAGCTTATTAGCAGGTTATTTTTGTTGTACTCCAGAACCTACTATTGTGGTTTTAATTCATGCTTTTTCCTTATGTCTAGTTAGTGTTCTACAATTATAACAATATGTACTCCTCTATTAAAACAATCAAATTATATTATAAGGTTACTTTTTTATCAACATTGCATTGAACTATGATTAATTTATTTAAAAGATTAGTACGTATTTATGTTTGGGTTCGCATATGTATGGAACCTTTGAGGAGGACCACGTCTATGTGTTGGTCATGACACTTTTCATTTTCACCCCCTATGACTTTGTGATCTTTCAAGTTTTGTCCTTATTATCTTAATTTCTATTTATTTATTTTTCAATTTTCATTCTCTTATTTTTTTTATTAAATTTTATCATTATTCTTTTTTTTTTGTTAATATTTTGTCAATGATTTGATCCTTTAAAATTATATATGTGGAGAGTTAAGCTTTTTTATTAAACTCAAGTTCATGGTTTCACAAGTTAAAATATTAGAGATTAGATCAAGTTTTGGAGGTTTGCTATGGTTTTATTGCTTCACCCCCCGTCTTTTATATTTTTTCTATACTTGACGTTTCTTTTATCATTCTACACTTGCCCTATTTGTCATCATTTTTTTTCTTATCTTTATTTTTTATAATATTTTTATTCAGTCTTTCCTTATTATTTTTTATTCTTTACACTTGAAATACTTATCACTCTACATTTGATCTATTTACACCTTTTTATTCCTATCTTAATTTTTTTGTTATGGACTTTTAGCTTTTTCTTTACTCTTTTTTGAAAATTTATCATACAAAGATTAGGGAGATGGTACTTCACTGTAGCAATTGCAATATTGTCCTATTTTCTACTACGTTAAAATCTTCACTATATTTTATTATATGTTTTACGAGATGTCAAGAAATATGTAAATAATACCTGTGCATTCATTATTTAGAGTTAGAAAGAAAATTGACTTGTAGCTTGGTGAGTCGAATGGACGCATCAACATTTATTTTTGCAATATTTGGCATAAATGACTCGATTTATTTTATTAAATGCATGCATATGCTTTTTAATTTATAATTAGGATTTGTTTAACAATTGCTTTTGAAAAGCTTGTGTATTAATGGGTTTTCTTGCCAAAACAATTGATCTGACTTGTGGCGAACCATGAGTCAAATAACTAACATATCCCTATATTTAGAGTTTTATGTTTAGTATTTTTTAATATATTTATTTTTATATATACTATGGTGTTCTTTAAAATTTGACCCAACCCACTAGTTTGATCTATGACCCAGGTGATTTAAGACCTAAACTAAATAGAGTTTGGGAAGGAGAAATTCACTCTAGTGACTCCCAAGTCTATCAGCCCAAGGAAAAATCAATTAGGACTCAATGATTTCTAAAATTCTTTTCAAAATATATAAATTAGGTTGACCTGGGTTAATCTAGTTAACTCACATGACCTATGAATTGCCCACGTTGGTTTTAAAAACTATGGTTATTAATTTATAACTAATTAAGATTTATAGTATGTTGTATTAAAAAAACTAAAACAACTTAGACATTTATTATGGACCCTTGTAATGCAAAAGAGCTTTAAATTTATGTATATCATAGGCAACAACCCACCAAAAGTGTAAAAGACTTTGTCTTGAGATAAACATTTTCAAGTCATATAAACCCTCAAAGGTTGAACCAGAAAAGGACTGAAAATGTAGAGGGGGATGGCCGATTTCTGCAGATATTGTGTCTCAGGCCGCCCACACCAAGAAATGCATCTGAAAAGGGTTTAAAATAAGTGATCCTATACCAAAGAAATGATGCAAATATTACCATAAAAAACATGAGAAAGAGAGGCCTAAGTTGTTTGTAATGATGTGGCTAATTGCACCATGTGTGTTGCATTCCAACAGGAAGACACAAGTAGATAAAAGAAACAAGTAAGGTAATGAATCAAACACTCCAACTAAGTTGCATTCCATAAATATTCCTTGATAACTTGGGGCCCTAGAAAACATGCATGTAAAGTTAACACAATAGAAAAAAAACCTAGTTTTCACACATCGCTAAAACCCTATTAAACTATTTAGCCAAAAAAAAACAAAAGAAAGAAACAAAAATGAGAGGAGGGGGCTATCTGAACAAGAAATTAAACGACTATTTTTGTCATCACCATCCTATGTTGTGTTAAATCATATTCCAAGTAAAATCAAGAAGTAGAGCTAAGGGTATAAAATGCGAAATCATAATAAAAAAACTTTGCCACTCAAGTCCTGAAACATCATTTATGTTGAAAACCCCATGCTCCTGGAAACATGATAAAAACTGAATCTTGAACTCTCAAATTTAGTGTAAAAAGCATTTAATGGGTTAATCATAGTCCATATAAGTTTCTAGCAAAACATTTCAAGGTTAAACCATGAAAGCAAAGAGTCATGCCCTAGCATTAATAATTGAAATTGGAAACTAAATGAAACAAGAAGTGATCTATTAGTTCATATATTTGATTACCCACCATAAATGAAAAAAAACTGATAGAGCTTCGACCAACTTATAGATGGGTCCCAGAAACTCTATTACAGTAAAGTAATAAATGGGTCCCATAAAATCTGTTAGAGTCAAATATTTAGCTAATAGATAGCAGTAGTAGGCCTCAGGTAATAGCTCATTAGAACAAATAAATAAAAAGAATCATGCTTCTTGATAATCTCTAATCGACAAAAGGATGAACAACTTCAGCACTTAGCTAGAAATATAATCGTGTTGACAACGCAAGCACAAACTTAAAATTAAGTGGCCATTCTCCTCATATTGTTATTCCACCCATCCATGTTAGGCATGCTTGAAAGACAAACCCTTCATGCTAAGCCAATCAATGCCAATACACCGCAGCTATGAGGACAGGATCATATATACTTGTGTTTTGAATTGCAGGTTCATCTCATCTCATCATGAGCTGCTGCTTTCTTTAATGCAACTTCTATTTAGGGAATTAAATGTCAAGAGTGAAAATTTAAATTTAAATTGTAGGTGTCTGAAACTAAGATCAATTGTCATATATTTTTATAAGCATTAAATTGTAAAAATAAAATAAAGAACATCTGGCATAATATTCTTGCAAACATTAGTTCAGAAACATCCATTCAAAATGAAAAAAATGTTGAAAGAAAGAAATTTTAATGGAAAGGAACAATAAGGATAGATCATGAAAATAATGGAAAAAAAAAATTACTCCTCTTTCTAAAGCTTCTCCTGAGCTATAATTCCTTATTGACTTTATGACATTTCGTGATGCTTGATGCCATCCTAAAGTCAAAAAAATGAAATTTTAATGCTTGATGCCATCCTAAACTTAGAATTTTAAAGCAAGACAAAAAGATACACGTAGAGAAAAAAGAGCAAGTAATGAATAAAACACTCAAAAAAAAAAAACCTGAAGTCCTTGAATGTTTCTTATATTTTAGAACTCTTCATGGACCCTTGCAAAATGATCATACAAACTCAAACACTATGTTCCATATATTTTCATCCAAGAGATGGATGAAAAAAAACTCCATCAATATGACAATCTTACTCCATGCGAGTATTCATTAAACCATAATGAAACAAGATCAATATCAGTTCATAAATTGAATAAAAATAACCATTCATAACCTATAAAAAAAGCATGGAGGGGGAGAAAAATTTAGACTTGATGTAAGAAGTTCAAACTATAAGCTTTCATCAAAATGACGGAGCATGTTATGAGTTGTCGTGAAAATCATCATCTTCAAAAAACAATTGTAACAAGTTAAATTATATAATGTAGAACAAACAATAGGTGAACAAATGTAGTTTTCATGTTAACATCATTAAACTCTATTTCTAATAAATACCTTGCTTCTCTTAGTTCATTCATTTCTTATAACACTTGGTAGGATCTCCTTGCAAAAATGCACAAACATACCTTTATCTGATAATAATCATATAAAATGAAATGACAAGTCACAAACATGCATTTATCTAATAATAATTGTATAAATTGAAAGGACAAGTCTTTTGGTGCTTAAATAGTTGTGGATACCATCATCATTTAATTACCCTTGGAAACAAATAACTTAATCCTTGAAGAAGAAGAAAAAATCAAAGCATAGTTGAAGTAGAAGCTGCAACGGACCACACAAATGACAACTAAAGTCAAAAGTGAAAAGAGCACTCTTTTACCCGGTATGTATTTAATTGTAAGAACCCAAGGGATTGGTTTATAGAAAAATACAATATGTATGAAGAAAACATGAGCAAATAAGGAATAGCCAACGATGGTATCTGCTTATACATGAAAATGGAAGAACTATTATAAAAGAATCACTACAACGCTAAGTTAAAAGAAAACAAGAGTAAATGACAAAGAGCTTAGGCCTGAAACTAGAAGAACTAGTAAGAAAAAATCATTGCCTTAGTAGAGTGCACTGAGTTGAAAATGAAAGGACGCAACCCAAGCAATGCCAAGTTAATTATTTCTTAAGCACACAAAAAGCATAAACTCTATTTTCCATTCAAAAACTAAAGGGGTCTAGGGAAAAATAAACAAATTATATCTAAATGTTAGACTGTACATCCATTAAATAAGTAAAAACCGTGTACCATAAATAATATAAAATTGCAGCTTCCAAAAGCATTATATAATAATGACTGTTGTTCAAGTAGATGCTCTTGGAAAGACACAATCCACATCTTAGATAAAGCACTCAAAATCTTATCTGCACAAAATAAAACAAAAAAGCAATTGTAAATACAAAATTGTCAAAATTAAAAAGGTTATGGAGATAAAAGAGAGAGAAAACAAAAAAAATGGCTTGATGCCTTTTAGGTAAGGAGCTAGACAAGTTGCTTGTAATACACAGTGGGTACCTTTGAACTAGATAGGTTGTTTGTGCTACACAGTGAGGACCTTCGAGCATGTAAGTGACTTATGTTGTTCAATAGTTGATCAACGTAAATAAAAAATACAATAGGACTATGAGAAGGGTTGGCTTAATGCTTTTTATTGAAGGAAGAAAATACGTTACTTGTGCTACATAGTAGGCACCATTAAACTGAAAAGGTTGCATGTGTTACACAATGACAACTTTGAACTGGATAGGTTGCATGTGCTTCACATTGGGCACCTTTGAACATTTAAGTGAATTTTTGTTGTTTAAGTAGTTGATCAATGTAATAAAAAGAGAGCAGGATATAGCCATACAAAGTCGTAATCTTTATTTAAGTAGTTGATTAAATAAGATTTATAGTATATGAAGATGTATTTAGCATGACAAAGCAATATAAAAGAGCTTAAAATTTATGTATAGTATCGGTAACAACCCAACAAAAGAGTAAAAGATTGTCTCGAGATCAACAATTTCAAGACATATAAAGCCAAAAAGGTTGAACCAGAAAAGAGTGAAAATGCAGAAAGGGATGGACAATTTCTGTAGATGTGGGGTCTCATGCCACTACCCACACCAAGGAATGCATCTGAAAAGGGTTCAAAATAAGTGATGTTGTACCAAAGAAATGATGCAAATGTTACCATAAAAAAATGAGAAAGAGAGGCCTAAGTTGTTCCCAATGAAGTGGCTAATTGCACCATGTATAAAAACTACAATAATGGTCTGTAAAAGGCCCAAGAGAAAACAAAATATAAGGGCACAACAAAAGCATATATAGTAGTATTGAATATTTTTAATAGAGTAGATGAAATGCCTGCAGCATAATCGCAGCAAGGTTGTAGTAAAAAAATTGGTTGTTTTCAGAAGATTGTGTTGCCCAAGCCATCCAAAACCTTCAAAAAATCGTGTAAAGTTGAGTTAAAATTACTCAATGGATCAAAATCATCACAACCTACATATATATAAGGTAATTGGGAAAGAAAGCATCTAGAATGAATGTGAACAATAATGAGCTGTACAGGAAGGTAGGCATTTTAAGACAATCATTCTTCATTGCTTTCCAAAACCATACTATGAATCCATAAATAACTAAAGCTAAAACATGTGTCACATTCCTAGTGTAAAAGAAGATGAATGAATGAATGAATGTGAACAATAATCAATAATGAGTCACATGCCTAGTAAGGCAATTGGGAAAGCAAGCATTTAGAATGAATGTGAGCAATAATGAGGTATATAGGAGGGTAAGCATTTAAGACATAAGTCAATCTTGACTTGATAGAAAATACTTCCAATACCTCTCTCCTAGTTGATTTTCATGGCTGTATCTTTTAGTTTCTTAACCAGGAGCTCCGCTAAGAACTTTTTAAATTCATTCCTTGCACTATCCGCACATAGCTTCTCACAACCTTTTTCTTTTGCAGGGACACCAATTAACCACCCAGCCTTGTCTATGTTGATCCATTTCGGTAAGAATGTTGGTTTGAAATTCACCAACATGTCTATGTGCCATAAAAAAAGAATATCCAACACAAAAAATCATAAAGCAGAGAAGAACATCACTTGCTTAAACAATAACCAGGCAGGTTTACGTTTATACAAAACAAAAAAGGACACAACACCCTTCAAGCTCCAAAAAACAGAAAATGTGGCCTCACTTAGTAGCCTAGGATGCACAACAAAATAGAGAAACATCCTTTAAATGCAAAAAAGAAAGAAAGGCAACAACACATATCAATTCCATAAAAAAACTCAACAACCATCAACACAAAAGTTAAAAGTGATCCCTAGCTAAGAGAAACGAAATGGAACATGGTCGACTGAAGCAATTTAATCCACAAACTTAGCAACCATCAACACAAAAGTTAAAAGTGATCCACAACTAAGAGGCAATTAAAATTGAACTTGGTCTACCGAAGCAATTTCATCCACAAACTCAACAACCATCAACATAAAGCTAATAGTAACCCCTAACTAAAAGCAATTGATGAAAAACTAACCCAATGGAAAAAAAAACATGCAAATATGGCCTCACTTAGTAGCATAGGATGCATAACAAAATAGAGAATCATCATTTAAATGCAAACGCCCCCTAAAAAAAGCAATAACACATAGCAATTCCATCCATAAACTCAACAACAATCAACACAAAAGCTCAATATAGTGTGTAACTTAATAGTTTCAGCGTGAGATTGCATGAACTTCAATTCTATAACCAACTTGCATGTCTTGTTGATTCTTGCATCTGTATAATTTCAAAGACTTACATAAAAAAACAAGCACCTCTATTTGGCCATCTATTAACTAAAAAAACTATTTAAATGTAAAATGAATTTAAGGGCTTGGAAATGAAAAACGAAGAACAATTCAATTTATTCTTGCAAATCCAGATATACTAACTTGAAATCCTTAAAAACCTAATGAAACTGCTAACAAAAATTCCAATTTCAAGACCCAGCAAAAACACCACAAACCTTATTTTTGCCTCCATGATGTATTTTATACCAACCCAAAAGCAAACAAAAAGATAGACTTTAAACCCAAAATGTGGGCCTACCAGAAACATAAGAGCACCAAACCAGCCACCAAAGAAGCAACAAATGCATACATTTTTAGCATAAGCAAAAACCCAGAAGGTCAAAAGGCTTTAAACAACGAAACAAGATGAAACTTTATAATAAAGAAAGATACAGGATTTGAGGTGAAATTAGAAGAAAAAACCAGCATTTCAGTGCAACCAGACATGGCAAAACAAATAAAGCATCTTGCAAAGAAACGAAAATCTCTAAGTAAAAGTGGTACCAGCTAGAAGCAGTAGACCCAAAAATAGGTTGAAATAGAATAACCACAACGAAAAAGAGCAAAGAAGGAAAAAAACCAAAAATAAAAAACATAAAAGATGGTGCAACAGAAATCATGAGATGGTTAATAAAAAAACCTATTATACCCTGATACAACCTTGTAAACTCTCTCTTAGCACTCTATCACACCTATGCTTGGAATTTCCATAAAAAATATCATCATAACGTACAAAACAATGACATCATAGAAACTTGAAACCTATCCCCAAAGATAATGAATTCTTTGATAATATTTAAAGTTCTACAGACAAACCCTAGAACTACATAGACTTTTTAATTGAATCTAAAATGAAAAAGAAAAGTCCATCTAGATCACCATTTTAATAAATTGCTTTCATGTTCCATGAGTTATATTTTATTCAACCTTATTTGAAATGTTTTGTAAAAATGGACTTGGAGATTGACCCAGGTTGTATGTTGAGAATTCACATTCATATTTTCTACTTTTGAGTAAATTTTAACTAAAATAGCTAAAAAAAGCATTTAGGTTTGCTCCCTAAAAATTATTATCAAATATCCATGCGCTCTAACATGTAGTCATGCACACTTTATTACTACCTTATGAATTGATTGAAATTCAAAAACTATAACACTATATTTACTGGCTATATTTCAGCATTATATCCTCGAATGGTAGACAAATTAAGCCAACAACAAACTTAGCAAAAATGTTAAATTTTGCATCATTTCCAATTAACATATGGAAAATATGTCAAACAAGGAGATGTAGAAACAATATCTAGGGCAAGGAAGAAGAAAAATAACTTATGAAATATCAACACCATGACACTACTCTAATTGCAAGGAAAATGCAATGTCAATGAAAGATGTTAAGCGTGATGATAGATCTACTTTTATGTTAGAGGAATCTAAAACATTAACTTTTAAGTAAAAATTGAACACTAATTCAAGATAGTCATGTACCATTGTAATTTTTATTATATGACTCACAACGTCAAAGTGGAACCTATCAAGCTGACAAAATGGCATAAAACAAACTATAAACAGCTAATAAAAAGCATCAATTGAAATTCTATATGAAAAATACCTAAAATTCATATGCTCTACTTTAAGCCAACAAGAACTAAAACTTACAATAAATAAACAGCAGTGGACACGGGCCAACTACATGAAAAAGACCAAGGTTTTGAATCAATAACATATAAACCTACCCTGACTTCTTGTCATGATGCCTTCGACAAATAACTATTGATCACATTAGAAAGCCTATCAGAGTACCGAGGAGAAATAGGTCCTATAAGTATGCCATCAACAATTTTTCTGTGCAGTAAACACATTGTGCAGAATTCACATCTTACATCAGAGAACATAAAAAAAAATAGTTAGAGAGCATTATTAAAAATCAATGTGCAGTGAACTTTCATTTCTGTGAAGACATTTTCTTGAAGATTTGAATGTGGTGGACATCCCAAAACCAAAAGTTGGAGCTAGTAAAACAAACAATAATGTCAAATGAACATTCCACTGTGGTTGCTACTAAGCGATTGATAAGAGATTGTCACATGCAAATCTAAACGTTTTAAAACTTGACAAGAACGAATATTCCCTACACGTGGAGAACCAACAATAATGATTGAATGTACTCAAGATTGGTATCAAAACAAAAAACTTACGTTGATATGTGGACAATCACAAATTCTATAAATCATTTTAGAAGAGATAAAGAAAACTGGAAGAAGTTCAAGAACATATTGGGCTCATGTCTTTCTGTCCTCCCAATCGCTGGAATTAAAAGAGAGATCTATGGTAATTTGTCAAAATACATAAGTACTCTCTAAGTGTTAAAGTAATTGCTACACATGTATTATTCACAAAGCATGGTTGTAGACTCATTTGAGGAGAAATAATGCTATGGGTGAATTTAGAGGTTTTGAAAAGTTGTCATGGAAAGATGGAATGGGTTAGTGTAGGTTAGAATAACTCAAAATCATGAAGAAATTGAGAGAAAGGTAATATGCTCTTTATGAATTATGCCGAATTTGTTGTAAATGATGAGACTGATGATGTTATAATGTATATAACATGGGAAATAGGTGTGGAGTAAGGTAGGAGGTGAAATGAAGTTGTTTAAATCACTTACAATCTTGTAAGCCAAACTGAGCAGTTTCATTCCCAGAATTCCAGAGGGGTTCTGAGAAGGAGAATAATAAAATTTGGCAACGAGTCCTTCATAGAAGTTGTAGGCAACGTTCCCATCTTTCCAACGGGACTAACCTTGCTTGATTTAGAGTCTTAGAACTCCAAATATGATGTAAAAACCAAGAGGAGGTCGGAGAAGTACCCTACTGGAAAGATTTCATATGTTGCAGTAACATGAGGTTCCATGATGTATTTTATACCAACCCAAAAGGAAACAAAAAGATAGACTTTAAACCTAAAATATGGGCCTACCAGAAACATAAGAGTGCCAAACGAGCCACCAAAGAAGTAGCAAATGCATACTTTTTCACATAAGCAAAAACCCAGAAGGCCAAAAGGCTTTAAACAGTTAAACAAGATGAAACTTTATAATAAAGAAACATACAGGATTTTAGGTGAACTTAGAAGAAAAAACCAGCATTTTAGTGTAACTAGACATGGTAAAACAAATAAAGCACCTTGTAAAGAAAAGAAAACCTCTAAGTAAAACCGGTACTAGCTAGAAGCAGTAGGCCCAAAAACAGGTTGAAATAGAATAACCAAAACGAAAAAGAGCAAAGAAGGAAAAAAAGCAAATAGAAATCATGAGATGCTTAATAGAAAAACCTATGAAACCCTGATACAACCTTGTAAACTCTCTCTCAGCACTCTATCACGCCTATGCTTGGAATTTCCATAAAAAAATATCATCATAACATCATTTTAGTGCATTCCATCTTATAGGAAAAGAAAGGAGATAATGACAAAACAATGACAACATAGAAACCTGAAACCTATCCCCGAAGATAATGAATTCTATGATAATATTTAAAGCTCTACGAACAAACCCAAGAACTACGTAGACTTTTTAATTGAATCTAAAATGAAAAAGAAAAGTCCATCTAGATCACCATTTTAATAAATTGCTTTCATGTTCCATGAGTTATTTTCTAAGAGATTGACCCAAGTTGGTTATTGAGAATTCACATTCATATTTTCTACTTTTGAGTAAATATTAACTAAAATAGCTAAAAAAAGCATTTAGGTTTGCTCCCTAAAAATTATTATCAAATCTCCATGCGCTCTAACATGTAGTCATGCACACTTTATTATTACCTTATGAATTGATTAAAATTCAAAAACTATAACAACTATATTTTACCAGCTATATTTCAACATTATATCCTCGAATGGCAGACAAATTAAGCCAACAACAAACTTAGCAAAAATATTAAATGTCGATCATTGCAATTAAAGCATAAATTCTGAGCTCATCGTCACTGCATTTCTTCCCAAGTGAGGCGCCGAATGGGATTGGTAGGCACCGTAGGGGGAACTTGATTGAAACTGGGAGGGGAGAGCGTCGATCTGATTGGTGGTGTTGTTGCTGATCTAATAAAGCTCCTCTATTTGCTAAGTTGATCATCCTTCATTCGAGCTAGACTGATGGCCTCCTTTAAGGTTTATGGTTTAAACATCCGGATCCCATATGAAATCTTAGTTTTTAAGCCACCCATAAATGTACCTACAAGAGCCTTTTTCATCCAACCTCGTACTATGTTGCGCAAACACTCAAATTCTCGTTGGTAATCTCGCAGTGAGCCCCCTTGCCTGATTCTTGAAAGGGCCTCATCAAAATCCCCACACTCCGAAGGACCAAAGCAAGCCCAGAGTTCGTCTTCAAAGTTTGCCCATGAGAGGACGCACCCTTCTTCTTCAGTCAACCGACGAACCCATTGCCACCACTGGTTGGCTTCCCCTTCCAATTGGTAAGAAGCTAGGGAGACCTTCTGAAGTTCTGGAGTATTTTGAAAGACAAAAAACTGATTCACACGATTAAACCACTCTGTGGGATCGTCTCCTGAAAATCTAGGAAACTCAAGCCGTGCTGTCTTGGAAGAGACAGTTAGTCGTCCCCCTCTTGACCTTCCCATTGCTGGTTGCCCTCGTTTGGAGGCTCCTGATTGGCAAGCAATACATCAGAAAGTCGGGTAAGCGTGTCCTCTAGATGTTGCAGCTTATCAGCCATGCCCAACTCCATTCGGTGTAGCCCCTCTTCTAATTGCTCAATGCGTTCCTTGTTAATGCCCATAAGATCTTCAAAATTGCTCTGATACCAATGATAAATTCAACAAATATTGAACAATGATTTGCTGAGAATTGTTTGTTTCTCTTCGGGTGAGAAAGTACCACAGTTGTTTGAATACTGATTGATTCCTTGTCATAATTTTTGGTTGCTTTAAATAAGCAAAACTGGTATAGAAAACTCTAAAATTAAGAAACAGCTGGTGATTCACGATGTGAGTTCACCCACATAAAAACTGAAAGCAACACGTACTAAATAATAAGCACCACAACTATAACAAACTGAAATAAAAGTGACTGATAAATCGCAACTGCAGAAGACCCAGTCTTGTATAGAACCCACTCCTCCTTAGCACCATCTTTATCCCTTCTGCATACCCACATTCCACATGCAACTAACGTTCACTTCAACACGCGTACTTGGGATTTGGTCTAATGGCCCTGGCTGATCTACGTGGCTTATCAGAAAGGCAATATGCTCTTTATGAATTATGTTGAATTTTCTGTAAATGATGAGAGTGATGATGTTATAATGTATATAACATGGAAAATAGGTGTGGTGTAGGGTAGGAGGTGAAATGGAGTTGTTTAAATCGTTTACAATCTCCTAAGCCAAATTGAACAGTTTCATTCCCAGAATTCCATAGGGGTTTTGAGAACGAGAATAATAAAATTTGGCAAAGATTCCTTCATAGAAGTTGTAGGCAACGTTCCTGTCTTTCCAACAAGACTGACCTTGCTTGATTTGGAGTCCTAGAACTCCAGATATGATGTAAGAACCGAGAGGAGGTCGGAGGAGTACCCTACTGGAAAGATTTCATATGTTGCAGTAACATGAGGTTCGGAGAAACATAAGGCTAGAACTGGATTTTCTGCCCTGCAACAAAGTCGTAGCATGGTATCTGAACTTTCAAAACAGATAAGCCTCACATAAATCTGAATTACAAAACTTAAGTTGTGAATGAAAACGCACACAGTGCTCATGAAAGGAATAACCAAATTGACTAGTATGACTAACTCCCGGATTAGTTAAGGCATATGTCGCAAGTATTTGAATGATATATATGACGAATGCAAATTCCCAATTCGAAAACACAAACCATCAGAACCTTTACCCATACTCAGTGAACATTAAAATTAAAATATTCACTAATTAAATACGAAGACTTCAAAGCTAAATCTTTGTTACACCCACTTTACTATGCATCTAGGATTTATATGTTAGAAAATAATATAAATCATATTCTGGGGTCTTATCAAGCCAGATCACAATACAAGTAGAAACACCATAATTTCAGCAGAAGATCATGACAAATATCCAACCAAGATCAAGATAGATATCAATGTAAATAACGTCAAGAATCTCTATCATAAATGTAGTGCAATTATAGCACAATAGTTAGCAACCTTCTGTAATTAGAATACTAGCCATTACACATTATTTCTGTATAAATTGCATCCACAGACAGTAATACAAGTGTGGGAAAATTATCAATCAAAGGTGTCTCTGTTTATACAAGTTCTTTATGGTATCAGAGCATAATACCTCAAACGAGAATACGATCCCCAACCCAAACATGGCCACTGCCACTTCCCAAAATCCAAACAATCAGCCTGCACTCCAAAATTCAAACAATTAGCCTGCATCACCATTGAAACTCCACTCACAGCACTTAATATTGCAGCTCAAATTAATGGGAAACTGACCCTATCCACCTTTTCTCAATGGCGTGCCCAATTTGAAGCCCTTTTAATTGGATATGATCTCTTAGATTATGTCACTGGCACAAAAGTATGTCCAGCCTCCGATGGCACCCTCACCTCTGCCTTAGTTGTGAACCACTGGGTTCGGCAGGATAAGTTAATCCTAAGTGCAATTTTTTAGGTGAGATGGTTTATTAACATCATATTTCAGCATTAATACCAAAGATATTTCTGAATTTAACCATGGTCACTTAACTATAATAAATTCAAACAAAATATCACCAGTTTCATTTCCAAAACAAATTAAACAAAATAAATGCATAACTGGAATCTGGCAAAAAAGACATAACAGAGACTTCCAAGGTTCTTAAAGAGAATCTCCTAAACTTAGCAATTTCAAGACCCAGGAGACTGGATTACGTGAAGTTTCTTCTATTTCAATTCATCCTGCTGGTCTGCTTCCCATTCTTATCGGTAGATTCTACAAGTAGTCATTTCTATATATATATATATATATATATTACTTTTTCTTACAATGTTTTGTATTTTAGGTTTGACGTCCATGAAGGTGATAATGTAATCGTGGGAAGCAGAGATGGAAAGTTATTTTGTTTGACATGGACCTTTAATCTAAACCTTACAAGTTCTTAAGTATGTTGCACCTTTATTTTTATTTTTTTGTTGTTAGACTTTTCTCTTTCTAATGATCTTTTATATATAAGCATTAGTCATGTTGCATGTAGTATTTAAACAGATTATGATTTTGACTCTGATATCAAATTTACATTTTGATAATCTCATTAATCAAATTCTTTCTCCTTGGGTGGAATATCCCTTGTTCAATTTGTTTTGTAGCTTTAATTAATTAATGAAATGAAGCAATGGCTTGAAGTGATATTGCTAGGTGGTTCGGATATGGAACCAAGTTAAATAGATATTTTAATCTTTCATTATGGACTATGCTTTTAAATTCGGCTGTCTAATTTCTCCTAAGCTGAGCTTCGGGAACAGTACCAGCAGACTATTCCTATTGTGCCTATAAAAGTATTGCGAGTGCTAATTTGCATGTAGCTTGTATCGTTACAAGACCATAGAGATGTTGAAACTCAAATCCAACACAGTTTTTCATCCCACGCGCAGCATAGTGTGAAAATAAGGTGGGAGAGTGAAGAATGAGAGATGTGATATCCATACCATGAACGGGCTAATTGCCCTAAAATTAGCTTTAAATCTTTATAGAATCTCTCTTGTTATGTCCCTCACGTCTTTTCTGTTCAAACAATGATTTTCTCTTAGCAACAAATGCAGACCTGAAGATTTTGTAAATGTGGTAAAACTAGTTATTTAAGGGGTTATGAACAAAAATTAAAAAAATAATTTGATTGTAATTTAGTTTTTATTATTAATAATAATAATAATAATAACCACCACCGCGACCACATAAATTCACCAACAATTTTCTCTCAAATTTCAACTTTCATATCTCTCACTGATCATTAGCTTGAAATTAAATCTTTCTCTAAAATTAAATTTAAGTAATTCCATTAAACTCAAGTCCATGAAGATTATTTGAGCAATCTGCTCAATAACCTTCAAATAGGGCCAGTCGCGTAACCTCACTAGAAAGGGGTGGGTTAACTTAATTATTTACAATAGATTTTTCCACTTTTTTTTTCTTTTAGATGAATTATTTTGCATCATAATGAAAAAGTTTATACTAATTATAATTTAAATGTATGGTGTCAAGATGCATGTGAGATTTGTGTGGATTTGTAAGGATTTGCAGAAGATTAAATCAATTCTAACGAAGAGAAAATGTTTAGAGATTTTGAGAGAGAAAAGAGAATTAGAAACTGCTCTGTTTCTGTTATTCTTTTATTATGATTTTCACACACACAATGTGTGTCCAATCCTTCCTATTTATACCTCTCCTCATGCACAGAGATACAAATGTGCATTTATCAATGTATACTCTATCATCCCCCCTCAATCTCTTGCTTTGGTAAACCAAGCATGAGATTGTTACAATGAGTACAAAACAAAGAAGTGCTCAAGCCCTTTGTGAGGATGTTAGCGAATTGTTCCGAAGAGGAAACAAACTGAACATAAAACTGATTGTTGGCTAGGCGTTTTCGAACAAAATGAACATCAATCTCAATATGCTTTGTCTTCTGGTGCTGAACTGGATTGAAGGACAGTGCAATTGCTGAGAGATTATCATAGAAGAGCACTGGTGGTGAAACGATGGAGACACCAAGAAAGACAAGTAATTGCTTAATCCAATCAATTTCAGCAGATGTGGACGACAAAGCATGATATTCGGCTTCAGTAGATGATCGAGAAACAATGTGTTGTTTCTTGGACGACCATGAGATAGGATTAGAACCAATGAAGACAACCAAACCAGTAGTGGACCTGCGATCATTAGGGTCACCCGCCCAGTCAACATCACTAAAAGCTTTGAGCTCCAAGGAGCTTTTATGATAGCTAAGACCAAAAATTGATAGTGCCCTTGAGATATCGAAGAATCCTCTTAACTACCGTGAAATGAATCATCATAGGATTTTGCATAAATTGATACATGTGATGAACTGAGAACGCAATATCAGGACAAGTAAATGTAAGATACTATAATGAGCCAACCAGACTACGATATAAGGTAGGATTATCAAACGGGGCACCATCATCCTTAGAAAGCCTCTGATAAGGTAGACACGGAGTGGCACAAGCCTTAGCATCGAGCATCTCAGTCTTAAGTAGGAGCTCATGAATGTACTTAAATTGAGAGAGGAACAAAGTGTCATGGCAGCGAGAGATTTGAATCCCCATAAATAAGTGAAGATTCCCCAAATCTGTGATATCAAATTCCATAGCGAGACAACGAATGATGCTGTGAATCTCACCAGAATCGCTCCCAGTAATGATTATATCATCAACGTAAACCAGCAAAATAATAACTCCAACAACAAGATGCTTAACAAAAAGGGACGAATCAGCATACGTATGTTGAAACCCTAAAGATGGTAAGAAAGAAGTGAACCTTTCATTCCATGCCCGTGGAGCCTGTTTTAGGCCATAAAGAGATTTATGAAGTTTGCAAATTGAGTGAGGATGAAGAGGATCCTCAAATCCTGGAGGCTGAGCCATATAAACTTCTTCATTAAGAGTGCCATGTAGGAAGGCATTCTTAACATCTAGCTGCCGTAAATCCCATCCATAATGTGCAGCAAGTGCCAAGACAAGACGAACTGTAGTCAGTTTAACCACGGGACTAAAAGTTTTGCCATAATCTTGCCTCGGTTCTTGACTGAAACCTTGGGCAACCAATCTCGCCTTATGACGCGTAATGGAACCATCAACATTTTTCTAAATTTGAAAATCCACTTGCAGCCAACCAGATTTTTCCGTGAAGGAAGAGGTATCAGACTCCATGTGTGTTGACTGTGAAGAGCATCAAATTCTTCTTTCATCGCAATAGACCACACTGGAATTTTTAAAGCACCCTTGTAGCTTGCAGGCTCACTGCCCGAAGATGCAGCTAACGAAGAAGGACTGATGGTGGTGAGGTAAGCCTTCTGCTTGATAGTGCCTGTTTTGTTGCGAGTTTGCATTGGATGCAAATTCATTGATGGAATGTGGAGAACAACAGATAGCCCATCAGGATTAAAAGGTGCAGCTGAATTGAAATATTCAGTAGTCATACCTTCGGTATTGAGTTCAGGAGCCACGTGGATAGATGAAAAAGAGGATGAAGCAGTAATGGACCGAGGTGATGATGCAAAATTAATATGTTGAGATAAAACGGGAAGACAAGACACATGAGAGGGAACTGCAGCACTCTCAGAAGGAGAGGAGACAGACGAGGGAGGCAGAGTGACAGACATAGGAGGCAGAGTAATTACATTCTACTTTGTAACAATGGGCAGGGAAGAAATAAAATGGGGACTATAGTCTGTAGAGGATAATGAATTGTGTTTGATTAAGTCTGGAAAAGGAAACAAATCTTCATTAAAGATTACATGCCTAGAGATATATGTGTGTTTTGTATGGACATCATAGCATATATACCCTTTGTATTGTGATGCATACCCGAGAAACACACATATTTGTGTTTTTGGTTGTAGCTTATGAAGAATATAGGAACACAACAACGGGAAACACGCACAACCAAAAATACACAAATGAGAGATAGAAATGTGTGTTATTCTGTTATTATGATTTTCACACACACAATGTGTGTCCAGTCCTTCCTATTTATACCTCTCCTCATGCACAGAGATACAAATGTGCATTTATCAATGTATTCTCTATCAAGATTTAGATAAAATAAATTGGACTTTTGATACGCCATTTCAATTTAAAAAGTTCATTATTGTAGGTTTCAAAATAAGGTACTGTTAGTTTGTATTTTTTTATTTAAAAAAGAAGAAGAATGTATGATCGATGTACTTAAGTTTTTTAGGTTTTTTTAAGCCTATCAACTAAAATAGATGACACGTTAAATTAATTACCAAAAACACTAAATATGTTCAAGCAAAATCAATAAGCAATTATCGTTATTGTGTGCAAGTTGCCATGAACATGAGTACTTGTGTGATAGAATCTCCCTTTTCATTAACTACACTTATCAACAAGCATGGTTGCCCGCATGGTTTAGGCAAACCCTTTTTTTTTAAATCAACAATTTGCAATAACATTAAAAATACAAAAATATACAAGAACATTAAAAATTAGACAGTTAAAAAAACACCACAAAAAGTAGTTTTTTGACGGAAAAACCGGGAAGAACGATGTTTTTTCTTCAAATTTGGCTTCTGATTTCTCCCCTTTCAAGCCATAGATTTCACCTCTATTTATTGATGGTGAAAAGGGTAATCTAGTCCATACTAGCATAAAATTTCAGCCATTGGTTCAAAGCAAAACCATCCAGCCGTTGTCTAAAAGTAGGTGTCATGAATCGCCGAATTTGACAGCTTTGACAGCTACGACGGGTTCCGTAGGTGTCACATTTGGGGTTGAACCGACGCGCGTGTGGTGTCAATCAACAAAAAATTGACCATCCGCCAGTATAGTCGAGAATATGGGGATCATTTTCACATAAGGTTGTCAGATTTGGTGGAGGATAAAGGCATTAAGTATGCCTGCAAAGTTGGTACCAAAACAAAAAAAAATTTCCAGAAAAAATTTAGGGAAGAAAGTTTCTTTTTCTTCAATTTTGGATTATGATTTATCCCTCCTCAGGCCAGAGGCTTCTCTTCTATTTATGTCTGTAGGAAGAGGGTAATTTAGGTTATACTGGAGTAAAATTTCAGTTATTAGTTCAAAGTGGAACCATCGCAATCGTGGGCTCATTTAATTCAGAAATATTGGGGGGTTAGATTAAATTAAAGAAAATGAATTAGAAAAAGCTGAGGGGTGGAACTATAACAAATGTAAAGAGGTGCGGCTTAATTATAAGGAAAGATGGGTAAAAATAATACATTTAAAAGAATTAGGGCCTAAGTGCAAATTAGAGAAATTAAAGGGTATAAATATTTGTCTTTTTCTCTTCAATGTCGACACCAATTGTTCAAGGTGGGAGAGATTTTTTTTTATTTTTTCTTTAAAAATTAAGAAAAAATACAAGAAAAAGAGATATTAAGTGTTATGAAAACATTCATACATCAAAACACAAGAATTAGGAGTATTATTGTAAGAACCTATTGGTGGGAAAGGAGTGGGGGCCAACGAGAATCTGGAGAAAGGTTGGAATGCTAGCAGATTCTCGAAAAAAAAGTCGCGAATCGACTAATTGGACATGTTAAAGGAAAAGAAACAAGTCATATTTGAAAATGGAAATGTATGAATTGTATCCTTGAATAAAGATAATTTACGTGAGTTGTATGCATTTATAGGAAGGACCACGGGTGTGCTGCAACAACAACAACAAGGGACCACAAGTAGAGCGTCCACAATAGACAAGTGATCCATTCCTACACTTTTTGATATGATTTCCATGATTTAATATGTGATACATACATAACATGAATTAGTGCAAGCTGTGAAATGTAGATATATCAATAAATATGTCTAATGCATACATGTCAAAGAAAACAATTTATGGCATAAGTTGTCTGGTTAAGGAATATCAACTAACATAGACATTATGAAATGTATGGAATTTGACATTGACTATCATACATTTAGTGTATTATTGGATCCCAGGTATTGGGATCGCCATAAATGACTGGCTAACATTCAGTGTATGTCTGGACCCTGGGATAGGGATCACTAAGCACGGGCTAACATATATTTAGTGTATGTTAGGATCTCGGAAAAGAGGATCACCGTGCATTGTTTAACATACATTAGTGTATATTAGAATTTTGGGAAGGAATTGTTGCACATCTACTAACATACATTTGGGGTATGTTATGGTCCTGGGAAGAGGATTGTCTGATATCGTCCTGTGGGATGGGGAGGATATCGTGATATTGGTATTGGCTATATGTAAGAGGGAAATAGTTATGATTGATTTTATACAATCTTAAATCGAAGATATTTTGTTTTTTAGTAGTGGAACAAACAAGAGTTTCTATAAACACCCAAGAGAATATATATATATATATTAAAGGCTGACTCAGTTTTCAATTTCGTGACGTAGCAGAAAATCATAAAGGGATACGACCAACATCAATATTTCAAAATAAATTTGCAACGAGATGAACTCACAAAAAGAAAAATAGATAACCCATGAGGGATAAGGTAACGTCACTAAACAATAAATTTACCATAAATGGCAAATTTGAGATAAATGCAGAATATGAAAGGCCTATAAGTCCTGAGTAAGCAGTAATTGACGAAAGTCAATTCGGACACTTAAAATCAAGAGTTATGGCTAAAATGAGACTTTCCTAGAATGGTAGAAATGACAATTTCGGGGCCGAAACAATGGAATTTGGCCAAAAACTGATGGACAATAGGGGCTATGCCGCTGACTTCTACCGCAAACGGCGAAACGCATCGACTAGGTGAGTTTCGTGCCATTCCGACTTTGGTGACCCGACTGCTGAAATTCAGTTGCCTTTGAATTTCGGGTGCTTCCTCTTGAACATGTATGCTTTCGCTACTATTCTACATCACTTAGTGATCAGCAACGACATAGTTTTTGCTACCGATTTCCTGATCGGCAGCGACGCAGTTTTCGTTGCCGATTCCTTAAGAAGCTAGGAGGGAGGCATAAACCCGGTTTTAGATAGAGCAAAACAAGGATAAGAACACATCTAAACCAACCCCCAAACAACCTACCTCATTTAATGGGGAGTATAAATACAAGGAGGAGAGAGAGAGGATGATTCATCCTCTTCCCAAAACTGCAGCTGAGAACAAATCGTTCTTCCCTTCCTTTCTCACAAAAAAAAACCCTAAAACAAACCAGTAGAGAGAGAGTGCTTCATGAGCATGTGAGGGAAAAATGAGGCTTTGAGAGAAGATTTGACAGCTGCCTAGAGGAAAGGAAAAAGAGGGCTGGAAAATGTGAGAGGAAAGAAGAAGAAAACGTGAGAGGAAAGAAGAAGGAGGAGAACCAGTAGGAGAGGAGAAAGAATAGTGTCAAACCTTCCTCAAACTTAGTTAAATCTGAAAGGTATGGGTCATGAAACTCCTTTCCTCTTCTCCCTAAGACCTGAAACAGAAATGAAGAAAACCCTAAGGGAATTGACCTACAACCCAAGCTAGATGTAAAGGAAACTGAAATTAACTAAGAGAACAGGGATTTTTTTTTAAATGAAGCCAATTTTAGAACATTTAATAGATAAAAATGAATAAAATGGAAATAACAAATCATGGTAGAGGGCTGACTTTAACTGTGGGGTTGGCCAGAATGCATGTGTGTTTTCTATTGGGATTTGTTGAAGGATTATGTGCTGAAATTGATGGTTTTAATGTGTGTTCTGCTGGAACTTTGTGATAGTGTGTTTATATTGAGGTTGTTATAGCATGTGTGGTGTGTATGTTCATGCCAAATTGTGTGTTGCAGCGAATGGTGATTCGCTACCGAAGCCGTGTCGGCTGCAGCGAATTAGCGATCGCTTCTGAATTGTGTGTTTTGCAGCGAATTGTGATTCGTTGCCGAAACTGTGTCGTCTGCAGCGCATTAACAATTCGCTGCCAAGTGGTGTGTTCTGCAGTGAACTTGCGATTCGTTGCCGAAGTTGAGTTGGCTGCAACGAACCAGTTCTCGCTGCCAAAGCCGTGTCGGCTGCGGCGAATTAGCGATCGCTGCTGAATTGTGTGTTTTGCAGCGAATGTGATTCGCTACAGAAACTGTGTCAACTGCAGTGCATTAACAATTTGCTGCCAAGTGGTGTGTTCTGCAGCGAACTTGCGATTCGCTGTCGAAGTTGAGTTGGCTGCAACGAACCAGTTTTCACTGCCAAAACTGTGGCTGCTTGCAGTGAACCAGTTCTCGCTGTCGAAGTGGGCAGCCTACAGCGAACCAGTTCTCGCTGCCGATTTCTACAATAAGCCTCCTAGGTAGAAATGACTTAAATGCTAGTAACAATTGCATGGTATGTTGGTGTAAAATGTGGAACACTTGAATGTGAACATATGAACTCTTGAAATAAGTGTGGTGACAAATGTGATTAAAAAAAATACAAATGTACTGATTTATGGTCATTGATGTCATAGGTGGTGCGGTCGGGATTGGACCATCGTTAAGACAAGAACCACCCACAGTTGGAGCAGGTAGGTGACTTGCACCTTCCTTTTTCATACATGAATAATGAAATACTTTAACACGAATATTACCCTATTGTGTTAGAACCTATATTAGATTGTTGAATGCTTAAATGTTGACAAATGAATGATTAGCTTCGGCTAATGGCATCCAAATGGATGGCCGAGATAAATGAATGATTAGCTTCGGCTACTGGCATCCGAATGGATGACCAGAAGGAACAATTGAGTAGTTTTGGCTAATGGTATCCGAAAAGCATAACCGGGGTGAATGAACCATTAACCTTAACAAATGATGCCTTATGATGATAGCCGGGTTTAAGATTATGGTTGATTGTAAAAATTGGTGCATTTATATGCATTACAAGCTATTTGTACCAAGTACATGAAGAAATTATAAATGTTAATGCCTCATTTAACTGCCAGACTATTTAGTTACCATTATTATTATTATCATTAAGTAATTACATTCTCTTAAATGTTTTGTACTGCTGTAGGGACGTCACACCCACTAGATATCTAAGGAATCCGATACACGGGAACCTACTTTTGCAAGGAATCATGTAGATGCATTCTAAATCACAATGTATTTTGTATGAATCAATGTACTGAACGTATAACTTTTATTAGACCTTTTTGTTTAAATTCATAATGGCTATTAGTAGGATAGGAATGCAAACTCATGTCTATGTATGTATATTTTTAATATGAACTTCAAATCATACAACCATAATATTACGTGTTTATATAAGATTCACTTTTAAATGAAATGTTGATTGTATGGATGGTATTTTGATGATGTGAGGTGATCAGGTAAGCTGCTTACCGACACCATGTGGGTTAGGTATATATATTTATATTAAAAAAACCGGGATGTTACAGTTTCAATGGAAAGAATTAGGGAGAAATTAATGGAATATGAATGCAAATTTATTTTTATCTAAATTGGTTGACTAATCTTGCTACTATACTAATTATGATTTTTATGTTGTATTATTATATATTTCATGGAATCCTATCTCATGTATGCGTGTTTATCTTATTTAATTTTTTATAATGAAATTTGTTGTTCAGTGTGTGTAGTGAGACCCAGGATGATGGAGTCTTGATTGAGTTATGGGATATTAGATATCGATTTGTATTTGATGTTTTATCCTGTATAAAAGGGATGTTACAATTACATTTTTGAGTGCTCAACTCTTCTTTAAATCATAACGATATAATTATGGGAAATGTCTTTGACGATTGCTCAGAGCAAAATATTGGCACACAACACAAGGAGCTTGCCATAACAGGCATATCATATGAGGTTTAATTAGCAGTTGCTTCATCAAGTTCATCGATGCCTCCTCCATCCAAACCCCAACTCTAACAAACATTTCTCTATAGAGTGTCATTGTTACTAACTGCTTGGATGCAACTCTCTAAGAAATCCCAACAAAACTTTATCATGGTCTTTTTACTAGAACAAAAGGCAATTTCTATTTGATTTAGTATTACAAATTATATCTCTAGTACTCTTACATTCCACCACTTATGATGTTCATACATGTTTGTTTTGTTTACTCTACTTTTGACTTAATGTCTTGTTGGTCACTTTTTCCTTTCACCATTGGCATTGAGGTTCTTCAAAACACATTAGAGGAGCGCAATATCTCATCCAACCTATCTACATCTCAGCCTCTTGATAAACCACCTCAACCTCCTATAAAAAAGAGAGGCACATCTTCATTGCATTGGCAAGTTTGGTTCTTTGATTGAATAGCTTCCTTTTGTCCCGCCCCTACAACTGCTTAAACAAAAAAAAAAAACAGGTACTCTTTTGTTGCTTTCTTTAGTAAGGTACATAATCCATTAAATTTTTAAAATTGTTATCATTTCTTTAAATGTGCCTTCCTTTTATTTTTCCTCTCATCCATTTAGCAACATCTGCATTGAGAGTAGTTTGAATACAACCTTCACAGGTGGCGGATGACTTTTTTAGCACTTAACATTGCAGCTATAATTTTTTTCTTACACAAACGATAGCTCCCACACCTCCTTGCTGATTGTTATGGCCGCCAATTCAATCCATCTAGTTTCTATCTCTAGCTAAGCATTAGATGCATTTGAATAGCTTTTTTAAGCAATTGAATGACAATAGGAGCCCTGAGTCTTCCAAGGCCTTTTAAAATGCAAGGTTGACTTTGTTTATCTTTATTTTCTCAATAATAGGTTATGATGACGGGGAAATAGACTAGTCAAGCAAAATGATTATTGATTTTGGCATTCATAGACAAGCAAGCTATGGAAACATTTTATGGATTAAGATTTGACTTATTTGGGTGAGAAACAAGGCTTCTCAATGGTTCATTTATGGGTGGATTATCCCGATATTCTACCTGCGGGATGTTAGTAGGATGTCCTTTGGTATCTGCTTGTGAATTGTGTTTGCTTTTGATATAAGTGAGTGGATAATTTTTAATATGCATGAGAAATATTATAAATATTTTAATTGCTAATATGAATTGGATTATGCTTATTGATCATATATATGTTGATTACCATTTTTGCTATAATAAAGCATAATTAATTGTTGAATCTACAATCTTGATATGAGTCAATATATACTTGTGAATTGATAGCTCCTTGTTTGATTAATGTCATGAGTTGAGCCTTGAGATATGAATATATTTATTTGATTATGATATAAACCTACGGTGTGTTAGTCAAAATACTCATGCTAACAAGGTAGTCTTAGTCTTTGTGCACATCATATTTGAAACCCTAGTTGGTTGGAGGAGTCACCAACCTGATGGATTCATCATCCCATAATATGGAGCCTCATGCTCATTGTATTTTGATTTTCTAACAAGTTTTACCTTATAATATTCTTGTTATGACCTATTTGAGAAACCTTCTTATAACTTAAAGCCATATTCGGGAATATATTTTTCATTGTTGTATTATCTTGTAAATGTTTATTGTATGTAATCTACTCAATGAGTTGTTGAACTCACCCTCTTATTAATTATCATTTCAGGCTTGTAGCTTATTAGTAGATTATTTTTATTGTACTCCTAGAACCTGTTATTGTGGTTTTAATTGATGCTTTTTCCTTATGTCTAGTTAGTATTCTACAATTATAATAGTATGTATTTAACTCCTCTATTAAAACAATCAAATTATATTATAAGGTTACTTTTTTGATTAACATTGCGTTGAACTATGATTAATTTATTTAAGAGATAAGTTCGTATTTAAGTTTGGGTTCCCATAAGTATGGAACCTTTGAGGAGGACACTTTCATTTTCACCCCCTATGATTTTGTGATCTTTCAAGTTTGGTTCTTATTATCTTAATTTCTAATTTTTTTTTCAATTTTCATTCTCTTTTTATTTATCAAATTTTATCATTATTCTTTTTTTATTACGTATGTGGAGAGTTAAGCTTTTTTATTAAACTCAAGTTCACAGTTTCACAAGTTGAAATTTTAGAGATTAGAAAGTTTTGGAGGTTTGCTAAGGTTTTATTGCTTCCCCCCCCTTTACACTTGGCCTATTTGTCATCATTTGTTTTCTTATCTTTATTTTTTATAATATTTTTATTTAGTCTTTCCTTATTATTTTTATTCTTTACACTTGAAATACTTATCACTCTACATTTGACCCATTTACACCTTTTTTGTTCCTATGATAATTTTTTTGTTGTGGGCTTTTAGCTTTTTCTTTTGTGAAGACTAAGAATAAAGTATACAAAGATATAGGAGGTTTATAATATTCAAAATATTGTTATAATACAAAATTTATGCAAAGAAAAGAAAGCAAAATAAAAAGAAAAGAAAACGGGGCCTAAATGAAATTAAGAAGAGATGGGACTATAAATACCCATCCCTTCTCTCATCCATGGCTGGGTGGAGACTAGAAGAAAGAGGGGAGGGAGGATCTCAAATTTTACTTCATAAAACTAGGAGAAAATACCCAAAATTGGGTGGAGAATTAACAAGAAGAAAGTGAAGAATTGGGGAAGAGAGGAGAGAGAAGAGTGGCTGGTTATATACAAGAAGAAGAAGGCTAAGATTCTTCCAAAATTGTGAAGTGAAGTCTAGATTCCATCCAAGTGAGTTCTAATTCCAATTTCTATGAAATTAACTTCAATTTGATTAGAGGTTCATGATTCTTCTTGAATTAGGAATTAGGGTTTTTAACACAAAATATTGGGAAAATGCATAATTGAGTAGAGTTTTCATGAATAAAGGGAAGGCATGGCTATGATTGATGAGGAAGCAAAGATTGAAGGTGAATTGGAGATACAGATTTTTTTTATTATTGTCATTCGACATTTTATTTTCTTATAATTAAAGTATATAATTTTTCTCATTTTTTTTCTATTCTCATTTAATTTTTGCATCTCATATCTCGAGACATGGATTTGGGGTTTTTACCAAGGGTTGAGTCAAGTCTCTTTTTTTTTTACTTTTTCTTAAGTTATTTTAAATTATTTTTGTAAGCCCAGGAAATAAATGTAGATGTGAATTATAAACTAAATAAAAATAAATAAAAGTGGAAGAATTGACGATCAAATTTAAATAAAATGAGAATTCAGGAATTTTGGATATAAGAATCATACCAAATAGTTGAGATATCATAATTTTTAACTTGGAATGAATTAAAAGAGAAATAAAATAGGTTGAAGGGGGGGTGGAATTGAAATAAATGTAAAGATTATGATTTAAATTATAAGAAGAAAAGATGTTGGGTAAAAAGAAAACATTTAAAGGTAATGGGGGCCTAACTGCAATAAGAGAAATTGAGGGGTATAAATACCTCTTTCTTTTCTCTTATGTCTAGTAGAATGAGGGGAAGAAAGGAAGGGAGATTTTAATATTTTTCTTAACCAATTGAAGAAGAATTGCAAAGTGAAAGTGAGATTAAGTGTTACCAAAACATTCAAACATAAAAAACACAAGGATTTAGAGTATTATTGGAAGAAGAAAGTAGAGGAAAAAAAAGGAGCATTGGGCTGATAGCAAAAGGAAGAAAAAGAGGGGAGGAGGAGATTATGATTTCACAGGCTATTAGGATCTTAAATCTTCCCTGGTATGATGTTTCTTATATGCATATAAAAGATTCTAGATTTTATGGTTAAATTTCATGATTTTTTTATGAGATTTGGGGTAGGGTTCTTGGAAAATTTTGGTGGGAAATGTGGAATTGTGTGTAATTGATGAAAGTGGCATAAAATCGGATGAATTGAGAGCTAATTGGCAAGACAAATGGAAAGGAAAAGGGGAGCCCATACGAAAGGCCATGGCTAGCCATTGAGGGCGGTAATTTGGAGGGAAAGATTATCTGTTTTGCAAAATAATTATTGTATATGTTGTGTTGGGTGTGAAAGTTTGTGTAATGAATGATTGAGCAAGAAAATAATGAGGGAAGTCTTGTTTTCCCAAGGCCAAGTTTCGGCCAAATGTATATGATACAGGAGTTAACAACTAGGCAGATTCATCTCTTGACTTTTGGAGAGAATATGAGTGAAAAAACAAGGGAATTAGGACCGGTTTCCTTCGTAGGAGTTGTAGTTATAAATATGTATCATCCATGGAAACTGGTTTCATTTAATTTGGAATTTTATAACTCTATTTAAGGGTCACCAAATGTGACTATGCAGGGCAGACTCTACAGAACAACAGGTCTGTCACTTTTGTGATGCATTTTGTGAATGTTTGGGGCAAAACTGGGTTCTCCTCCCTTCATAAGAGTTGTAAAATTATATGTTAGCTTTCCAAAGAGATCAATTTTGTACAAAACATAGTTCTATAACTCCCGTTATAGTGAAAAATGTGGGCAAAAAAGAAGAAGAAGAAGTGGGATGTCGAAGTGAAGAAGTTAGATGCGTTAAAGTAAAAGAAACAAGTTATGTTAAAAAATGGGTGTTTATAATGATATTTTGATTGACAAAAGTTGTTATAAAATAATAAAAAATAAAGATGAAAGAAAAACAAATTTAAAGACATATTGGATTGTTTCGGTGTGGTTATTAGGAAATGTATCGGTGGTTGAAAATGATTTATGAGAATTTCTTGTCATTGCAGGAGGGACCACGAGTAGAGCATCCACAACAGGTAGGTGATTCGTGCCTACATTTATGATTTAATTTTCATAATGAAAATGTGTGAATTGTGCTTAAAGCTTTGCTGGAAGTTTGAAAATATTTTTTTTATGAGTAAGAATCTTTAAGGCATGTGTGTTAGGGCAGTTTGAAAATGTCAGAACAAAACATGGCAGTGTATGCTAGGTACCTGGATAAAGGGATCATCATGAATGACTATCATACATTCAGTGTATGTCAGTATCTCGAGAATGGGGATCACTATGCATAGGCTAATATACATCGGGTGTATGTTAGAATCCTGGATAAAAGGATTATGGTGCAATGTTTAATACACGTATTATTTTGAAATTTCAAAACAAAAATGGAATAAACGCATATCCAAAATAATAATAATATAAGGAGGTATGTGAGGGACCCGAGAAGGGGTCTTCTCTGATTTCTGATTTTGGTAGGGTGATAAGGGTATCGACAGTACTTAGTATCAACAATATATAAGTGGAGAAGTTAGTTTGTATTTCAAATAGCTATGTTGATTATTATAATTATGTATGATTGCATACCGTGGGTTTAATAACTTTAATAGATATTTTTTTCAAATTTTCTTTATGGAATTATCTTGTATTTCCGTTTCGGTTCATCATCTTCATGTCAGGACTAAAGTTGTTGTTTCTTAGTTTTTTTTGTATCAAGTAATATTTTGTATATATTAAATATTGGTAAAGTGATATGTATGATCACTATTTTTGCAAAAAATGGAATGTAAGAAAATTAACTCGTTTTATCCTATTCTATTAAATGTGACTAGGTTTATATTAACTCTGATGCAAATTATTGATTGTTGTTAACTGTATGGTTTATTTATTATGGTTGTGATGAGGATGATGTTTAAGGTTTTATAGGCCCATGATGATTGGGTCAACAATTAAAAGTTATGTTATATGTCGAAAATTTAGGATTAGCTAGTACAAGGGAGGTTCTGCCAATTTCAATAGAAATTTTAGTGAAACCTATATATATATATATATATATATATATATGTAAAACAAATTAATTACATCTTATTTTCTTGGCTACTGTGTATTAATAAGATTACTTATTTGTCTCACAGAGAAGGGGACGTTACAGTTTCTCACCTTAACACTTGGTTCATTTGAGAGTTAAGTTTTATTATTTTATTCATTAAGGTTTTCATGGAGTCATTTATATATATATTAGTTTTATCATTCAATATTTTGTTTCTGAAGAATCAAGGTTCATTTTTTTTTGCTTTCCATGCAATCATCTCATTCTCATTTAATTATTTCTTTCCTAACATGTAAAATCATAGGGACCTTTAAAGAATATTGAAAAGATAGATTTCCTACATATTGACATGTGTTTTTTTTTTGCATTAAATCATTGCGTACTTTTTTCATTTATTGGTGATGTCTTTTTTAATAATCATATCATTATTAAAGTAATCATGCTTATCAAACCAAGTTCAATCAATTACATAGATATCTTTTTTAAAAAAAACACACACACATGCATCACCTTAACATTATATATACATGTACATACACATATTAGAAAAAGATTCAACAAACTTATAACGAAACGTGAACCGTTTATCTAATATCATACTGAATCTTTTTATTTGAAAATGAATCTAGAACTTAATTAAAAATAGTAGTCGGTAACAATGACAATGCTATTTTTTTCTAAAAAAACGCTGACCTTAATTTCTTAACACCACCCACAACAAAATGGCTTTCGAAGCCCAAAACTTGTAAAACCCGAATAAACAAAAAGGCCGCATTGTTTAAAACGAATGAAAATAATTTGAAATTTTCTTTCCTCTCCCCTCACGGACATAAAGACTCCGAATAAAAGAAGGTTTTGTGATGAATTAGAAAAATAAGATAGAAAACTTTCCATCTTCCGAAGCCCAAATCAGTATGATGCTTCTTCTGAAAGTATGAAAGAAAACGTTGTTAGTGATCTTGTAAGTTGGGGCGGGGACAGTTAGGTATCTTTTCTTCTCACAAAGACAGCATATCTTTGATCGTTTCAAATTCTATCAATTGTTGTGCTATTTCTTTTATTGGGTCATGTCTCAGATCGGTATGATGCTTCTTCTGGAACAATGAAAGAAAACATTGTTAGTGATCTTGTATGTTGGGGTGGGGACATTCAAGTATCTTTTCTTCTCACAAAGACAACATATCTTTGATTGTTTCAAATTCTATCAATTGTTGTGCTTTTTCTTTTATTGGGTCGTGTGGTGATTTTTCCATTATGAATTATTTTCCCTTTTGTCTCAATGTATTTCTTTTTATGCACTGACTATCAAATGACTTTAGATTATCTGGGAGTCTTCCTGGATAAGAAATTAGGGCATCGATGTCCTCTATATTTTGCAACTAGTAGTTCGGTAATCCTACTTATTACGGGTCAGGAAACTTTGGTGTTGCTAAGCTAGTTAAAGAGATAACGACTAGTGAACTCTTTGGTGTTAAGTACATTGAAAGAGGCCAAAAGGTGATCTTTTTTAAACTTCCATGTTTTTTCTCTCTCTCTATTTATTCATCTTCGAATTTCTCCTGTTCACTGAGCAATGTTCTTTCTTTTTTTTTTTTTTGAGGTGAGTTGGATGGTGGGATTTCGTAAAGATGTTCAATATGAACTACAAAGAACATCATTTTATATCCGAAATTACACATGGGAAGAGTAGCCTAGTCAAAGTTTTGACTTACAAGGGTTGTTGCAGTTATAGTTCTTGAACCAAGAACTTTCTTTTTCAATTTTCAGTTCTAGGTAGGGGTCCGTCACTGTCCTCACTACAAGGTTTCGTACATTCTCACCAAGTGTATCTTTATTTGGTCTGTTTCAGGCAGGGCGTCCCACTTGGCTGCTTACTTACCCGATAGAGAACAAATGCAGGTACACACAGAAGTTGATTTGCACAGTTCTGGATTTGTGATATAAAGTTGATTTACTTAGATAGTAATGAACAAAGAGAAAATTTACTAAAAATAAGAGGAAAAAGCTGAAAGTGCCTATTTGGCCTTGGTTTGTGATCACCACGGAACTTCTGAGTGGATTTTATACAATGTTGTGCACCAATTTCATATCTCATACATATTGATCTGTTACATTTTATAGACTTGGTAAGAATTGATTTTGATTGCGATTGGAAGTTAATTTGAGGGGTTTACATAACAGTGGATATGATGTCACTATAAAGGTACGTATTTAGATTGAGTTTTTGAAATTGAGGTTGAACCTATTTTTTTTTTATATATATATATATATATATACAGGTAGATTGAGTGGTCATGTATATCACCGGAGTATGAAGTACAAAGAACATCATTTTATATCTGTATTTACATCCCAATTCAAAGACTTACCGCTGATAAAGTCTAGTTTCAACTAGCGAATATAACTTCAACCCATTTTCTTGAAACAGTGATACTTTGAGAACATCATATTCGTTGTTTTGATGGGAGATTGCCTATTCCTTGTCCATCATAATGGAAATGGTGTTCCGTTCAAGTTTAAGAATCCTAGAGTTCCTTACAAATGTTTTAAGCTCAACCAAACTTTCTTGTTAGTTTCCAAGATAAAACCAAATGGTGAATTGCATCTACATTCCCTTTTCTCTCTCGAGTTTTATGAGACTATAATTCCTTTCCCCGTGTATTTGATATCTCTTACAGGGGTAGACTGTGGACCTTGCTTCTTCATATTGGGGCCTTTTAGGAAACTATCTATATTCAGGGCTGCTTTTATGCTTATTGCATATTTAATCATATAAATGGAAAAAAGATTCAACCAATATTTGGTTGACTATACTGATGGCTAAATATATTTAGCTTATGTCATTGACTGTTGTGGAAGAGTTTGGATTAGATCCATCTTGCTGCCACAATGTTAGGGAGTGGAACATTAGAGGGCTAGTATTGACCATTCTTTCTTTTGTTTTTTGGAGTTTGTGCTTCTCTCACAAGCTTTCCTTCCTAGTGTTTTTGAATTTCGATCAAATATCTCCTAATGGTTTTAGAAGAAGTAGATCATATGCTTAGGATATGTTGGGAACTCCATTAGTCTTATATTTGAATTAAGTTTGTATGGACTTGGAATTATCTTTTAACATATTTCTCAGTGAAAATTGGCTAAGTGTTATTCAACATCCATCCTAAAATGGTTCTCAAAAGATTTCACAATGTTGTACAGAATCATCATTGAATGAGGCTTAGCTTTATAACATATGCATGCGTAATGGTGTGCTTATCATGTCCTTGTAGCTTGCGAACCTCCAGCTCTGCATTTAAAAATATGCAGAATACAAACAATGTTGTTGTTTGTGAACGTCACGTCTCAGTTTGGGTGTATTGTGTGAGATTGTCTTTTTGTCATTTTCTTCATCATGCAGTAAGATTTTAAGTAGTTCCTCGTTTTTTGGTTTGGCTACTTGATTTGTGGTCTTGAAGCTGTGTTGGTGGATTTCTTTTTCCTTTTTATTTTGTCTTCTCATATTTCTTAAGCCATTTATTGAGAGGTAGTTATAGGAATTGAAAATAATTAGTTTAACTTCAAATCTAGTGGATCATTCTTGAGTTATTTTAGTGATTTGCTGCTGCGTTGTTATTATATCTTTAGATATTGAGATACAGAGCAGGAATCATGAGGATGAGAAACTGCTTAAGGGTATTGATGCTATGAAGAGTATGTTTCATTCTGGTATGAATCATTGTAATTGATAGTCATCAACAGTAAGTATACTCTTAGTTTTAACTACTTTGTAGTTACTGTCGTTTCTATTATATGGTTGTGTTTGATCTTAGGGAAAATATAATCTGGAAATTTTAGTATTTTTTATTTGCCTTACTACTAATGATGGAGAAGTAAAACTAACTATTTTTGTTCAGATGAAATATGTATTTTGTTTACTAGTGGCAATTATTTTTTGGTGTAGTTCAGTTTTTGAGTTTGTAAGTAAATAGGAAGTTGGCACTTCAGTAAGGGCTGCGACTCAAATAATTTGATCTGACTTAGCAACAAAGTGGGTAAGGCCTTTGCAATGGACTGTGTTTGCCTGACTTTAAGCTTTGCAATGTGTCTGCGTTGGAGTCACTGGCCTGAAGTAGGCTTTGTGAGATAAATTTGCAATAATATGGTTCTTTTATATAATTATTGTTTGTATAATCTGAAAGTATCCATGGAATTCTATCTTAGACCAGTTTGCTCAGCACCTTCAAATGGTTCCCCGATGAATCATAATCAAATCAAGCAGTCTTGAGCCATTTCATGAGTTTTATATCGCACTATTTTTGGCTAATGACTAGTTATGAACTGGGCTAACCCAGGAGTAGTTATTTGCGGCTGTGGGATATAAAGACTCGCCAACTTCTTTCAGCGGTATTTTCTTGGACTTCCTTTCTGTGAAGATATCAAGTCTAATTTACTTTACACTTTATTTTTTTATTTATTTTCCTTTTTTCAACTTGGAATGGCATTATATTATACTTATTGTTGGCCTTTTCCAATTCCTTCTTATCTCAGTGTCATTAATGGTGAAACTATGGAAGTTAAATATTCTAATGACACTAAGGATAAGAGTGTACTTGATTTATTATTGACTAAATTGCTGTAGTTATGCAGTGTTATATTTTTCAATACCTCACTCGGAATCAGGGTATTATCTTTAGACCTAATAACTTACAATACATGAATACTCTAATTGGAATTGACTTGTGAGTTTTCCATCTCATTAACATTTTATCAACTGACATGATGTCATCACAAGTATTGTTAGTTGATTGAATGTTCTATAAAGTGAGTTTCAGTAGATGAAAGTTGAAACTCCCATGTATACAGAACTGAAATGATGCTTCGGGGTATTTGATTCAAAAAACAATCCTGCCAGTGTAACATTAGGTTAAAAAATCACAAGTTTTGATGTCTGGATGATGGAGGTTTGTTTTTGAATGAGATTGTGGGAACTATGATAATATTTATTGTATATATTCCAGTCATTTAATCAAGCTATAACTATGTGGTGCAGGTTTTCTTGAAGCAGCACCTTACAAATGTTGTTTTTGATTCAAATACAAATTTTGTTTTTGATTCAAATATTGTTGACAAAGGTTGGTTTTCCCTTTATTCGCACAACTTCGCGGGTTTTTTTTATGCCACCCCATAGTGCTTGAATGTCAAGAACTGTTTTTGATCTATTATTTGGGACCCTTGGTGCTAATAGATCACAGTTCTCCCTTGGATGGGTGGATACTTGAAACGACTATGCCTTTTTAATCCTAGAATCATGCTAGATCTGTCTTTCTATTAGTGCTATGTTATGTTTTTCTTTATTGCGAAATGCTAACATCAGGTTAGAGCTTTGTCTGTATCAATGATTTTTCTTGTGTAGATTTTCTATTGATTATCGCCATCCCAAATGTGCTAAAAATAAGAGGAAAAAGCTGAAAGTGCCTATTTGGCCTTGGTTTTTATCACCACGGAACTTCTGAGTGGATTTTATACAATGTTGTGCACCAATTTAATATCTCATACATATTGGTCTGTTACATTTTATAGACTTGTTAAGAATTGATTTTGGTTTCGATTGGAAGTGAATTTGAGAGGGTTTTAGATAACAGTAGATTGAGTTTTTGAAATTGAGGTTGAACCTATTTTTTTTTTTTTATATATATATATACGGGTAGATTGAGTGGTCATGTGTATCACCGGAGTATGTAATTGGAGGTTTGCCTCCAGTAACTTTGAAATCCTAAAATCGATCTTTTATTGTGGAAACATGTCATTCTACCCACCCGAGGACAATAATGGATTTTGCAGCCTAAAGCTTGATCAGCCTGTTCTTTGTTGAGCTGCTATATTACCGGCACTTCCAATTGATTTCACAGCCATTATTTCCTGGGAGCTATTGGAATTTGGAAATAACCATAGATAAAAATTATGTTTGACGTGCAAGACCATAGCTGTTGAAAGAGTGAGTTCCAATGGCGTGGCTTATACGAACTACCGGGAAAAGGCTAATAACAACACATGATTAATAAGTAGCACCACAAGATGAGCAGATAATTTATGTCCCTCATTATATCCCATGAATGCACATTTAATAGATGAGCAGATAATTTATGTCCCTCATGAGGTGGTAAATGAACAAAACAGACACAACCGAAAACACGAAGATTATCATACCTAGGTTGTTTAGCAAATAAACGGAAATAAGGAGACTCCATGTGTAAGACTTGAGAGGGTAACCGATTAATCAAATGAGTAGCAGTTTTTAGAGCTTCAACCCAGAACATGGTAGGAATAGATGATTCTAGCAAGAAGGTGTGTATACATCAAGAAGGTGACGATTTTTACGTTCGGCTACTCTATTTTGTTGAGGTGTAGTAGGACAAGAACATTGGTGAATAATACCATTAGAAGCTAAGAAGGTCTGAAAATTAGTAGACATATATTCACCACCAAAATCTGTGCGTAATGTCTTAATAGTGGTAGAAAATTGATTAGTAACATATGCTGAAAATTCAATAAATGTATGAAAGACTTTAGATTTAGAGCGAAGACAATAGACCCAAGTAAATCTGCTATAATCATCAATAAATGTCACGTAGTACTTAAATTTTTCATGAGAATCAACGGGAGAAGGTCCCCAAACATTACTATTGATAAGGTCAAAGCAGTGAGAAGCTCTACTAGCATGCAAAGGAAATGGAAGAGTTTTGCTTTTACCAATTTTGCAAGAATCACACTCGAGAGATAAAGAACTTTCTTTATTACCAAGAAAACCAGAGTTCAATACATGAGATAAAATCTGAGTATTGGGATGACCTAAACGATGATGCCACACCATTCCAAGAGTAGGAATTTTATTACACACAAAAGACTTAATAAAAGAAAGGGCTGGAACAGGTAAAAATAGTGGAAACAAGTGCCCCACTTTAGGTCCCCTCGCGATCGGCTTCCCCGTTACCTGGTCCTGCACAACACAACTAGTACCAGAAAAATGAACATTACAATTATCATCAACTAATTGTCCAACAGAAATAAGATTCGTGGCAAGTTTAGGAGCAAGGAACACATCAGTAAATGTAGAAGAGACATCACCAGCAACAGTGATGGGCAAGGAGCTACCATTGGCTGTCTGAATGGCCGATTGACCATCATAGGGTCGAACATGACATAGAGCAGTAGGAGTATTCGTCATGTGATTTTCTGCCCTAAAGTCTACATATCAAAGTTTAGTGGAATTTTTACCTTGAATCCCCATTGCAGATAATGCTAAAATTAGCATTTGTTGTACCATTTCTGGTGTACAATAATTTCCTGCCGGAGGTGCAAGGGTAGAGAAAGCACCTGAAGAACAGGCATGTGCATCAGACCTTGCGGCTGGAGGAATGATAACAGAAGTCTGGAGTGCTCGAGCCTGACGATTCTGAGGGCGAATACGACATTCTTTGATAATGTGCCCCTTCTTCTTGCAATAGGAACAAAGTTTCCTAGGACAATTAGTAGCAATGTGCCCATACTCCTTGCAGCATAAACACTACAGAGTTTTAGAGTGCATAAAGGGTCCTTGGCTATGAGCAGCATAAGCCATAGTTGCTATCCCAGAACTCCCATGAGAATGCTCCAAAATAGCTTGAGTACTAAGTCTTTGTTCTTCACGAAGAAGCTCACCAAAACAGATATCAAGAGAAGGAACAAGAGATCTGTTCAGTAAAGAGGACCAGACTGATTCAAATTCCAGGCGTAGTTTCATAAGAAATTGATCACGACTGCTATTTTCATGGAGACTCTGAATAGTTTAAAGAGCGGCACTAGGAACATTTGTTGTAACCAAGTCAGTATATTCATGCCAAAGAGTCAAGAATGCCGAGTAATAGTCTTGAATAGAAAGACTGTCATGGTGAAACATAGCAATTGTATGTTCTAACTGAAAGCGACGAGCATCATTAACTTGATGATACACTTTCTTCAGGTAATTCCACATGCTTTGGGTAGTGCGATGAGCCCGTAGATTGGTAACAATATGTGGTTCAACTAAACCAAGAAGCCAAGACATAATCCGAGCATCAAGTACAGCCCATGAAGGAGAGTCCTTAGGTTCTTTCGGTTTATCCGTATCAGATTTTGGGGCAACATCCATGCCATCAATATGTCCCCATAAATCTTTTCCTTGGAGGAAAAGCTCAAATTGAAATGCCTATGTAGAGTAATTTGTGCCCGAAAACTTGACACACGTAGGTGATGAATCCATCTCAAATAATTGTATCCAAAATAATACACTCCAAAGGAAATTGAAGAGAAACCAAAGCAAATGGATGAAAAAAAACCCGGTGAGATTCCTTGCTGCCGGGAACAAGAACTAGAAATATCCTTGGCTTAAGATTCCAAGAAGCTGAAAAATGTTGAGATGCCGAGAGCTGCAGATCTGTTGACAGAACCGAGAGGTGCAAAATTGAGAAAATTGAAGACCAAAAAAAAAGAACCAAAGAAGCAGATGCCAAGGGGCTGTTGAGACAAAAAAAATCCCAGAAGCAAGGTTTTGAGCCTTGTTTCAAACAGAAAACAGCCCAAAAACCAAGACTGCCAAGGACCGAAAAATCAAGCCAAAGTTCAAGACCGAGAAGATGATTTACCCAGCTCTGATACCATGTGAAAATAGCTTGAAAGATTGTCTGAATTTGTGCCTTTGGCTTTGATTTTAGTAACTTATATAGAGATTACAATGATGTATACATGGAAAGAAAATCAGCATAATCCTATACATGGAAACTATAAGCTGTTATATATACAAAATAAGAAATACATTAAAGAGGAAAATAATTGTGGATTTATAAAATAGAAAAGCTTGTTGGCAGTAAGCTTTCCATTGACAGAGTCATCTTAGAAGTCTCTGGTATCTTCCTTTGTCAACTAGAGCACTTTCAGTTTCTGCTCCTCTTCTTAGCAGAATCCATTGGAGTAGTTGATGGTTTGCATCCTAGCATACCTGTTTTAGTCAATAAATCCAGAATGTATTTTCTTTGGGAGATGAATATGCCTCTCTTTGATCTAGCCACCTCTATGCCAAGAAAATATTAAGAGAGCCAAGGTCTTTTATGTCAAATTCCTTGGCTAGCAGTGTCTTCAATATTTCTAGTTCTTCTTCATGAATTTAGTGAGGATAATGTCGTCAACATACACTATTAGTATACAATCCTGTATCCTGCAGAGACTACTATTTTTGCAAATTTGTCAAACCATGCTTGAGGGGATTGCTTCAGTCCATAGAGTGACTTTTCCAACTTGCATATCTTTCTATAGTTGACTGATGTTTCTAAGCCTGGTGGCAGTTCCATGTATACCTCTTCTTCCCATTTACCATTCAAAAATGCATTCTTTATGTCCAGTTGATGTAACTGCCAGTCATGATTTGTTGCAATTGAAAGAAGTATTCTGATGGTGTTGAGTTTAGCCACAGGAGCAAAGGTTTCTTGATAGTCTATTCCATAGGATTGAGTGAATCCTTTAGCAACCAACCTAGCTTTTAGTATTTCAATATTGCCATCTGCATTGTACTTAATGGTGAATACCATCTACAACTTACTGGTTTCTTGCCATGTAGAAGTTTTGTTATTCTCCAAGTTTTGTTCTTTTCCAGTGCATTAATTTCTGCTCTAACTGCCTTTGACCATTATGGATGCTTGAGTGCTTCCTGGATAGTTGTAGGAATCTGTATGCTGTCAAGGGCAGATACAAAAACATGATATGATGGTGATAATCTGTCATAGGAGACAAATCTACTGATGGGATGATTTGTGCATGTTCTGATTTCTTTCCTTAGAGCAATAGGCATATATGTACAATCAATAATAGGTGCATTATTCTCATGATCATCACTTTCCATACCTGTGTGTGTTGGAGCAGATTTTGGCCTTAGTTCAGATGCTTGGTCAAGAGTAGGAGGTATTGAGTGCTCTATCTTCTTTCTGAGGTATTTCTTTCTGGTATAGAAACCAAGCTCATGGTTTTCTTTGTGTGCAGGATTAATTTGGGCAGTGGTTTGAGGACATGTGGAAGGGGATTGAAGGTAAGTGTCTTTATTGCCCTCAATGGATGTTTGGGGTGTATGGACATCTAGGAGAGGTGATTGTGAGGTATTACTAGGTAAATCTGTAGGCTTAGTGTCAGCAATATCATGAATTATGTCCCATGTCTGATATTCCCTCATATTCTCCCCCTGAATATCTGATGCGGGATAATATGCTTGATGCTAAAAAAATGTGACATCTAGTGAGTGATAGACTCTTTTAGTGGTGGGAGAATAGCACTTGTAGCCCTTGTGGTTTGAGGATTATCCTATAAAGATACATTTGATGAATCTAGGGTCTAATTTGCTGCGATGTGTTTGATGGACATGGACAAATACTGAACAACCAAAGATTTTTGGATCTAGGTCAGAAAGGAGTTGGGTGTATGGGAAGGTTGTGAGGAGTGTATGATATGGTGTTTGGAATTTAAGGACTCTTAAAGGCATTTTATTAATGTTTTGGGACATTAGTGGAGAACATGAGAGATGTAGCTATTTCTAGGAGGTGTCTATTCTTCCTTTCTCTTGCTATATTCATGGAGTATCGTTTTATGTCCTGTCATGTGGTTTGATGCTCTAGAGTCTATAACCCAAGGTTCTGAGTTATCTTGTTTACCTGTGGATTCAGTCCCTTTCTATGCTGCCATGCCAGATCCAGTAGTGGTTGAGTTCTGGCTCAACAACTCCTATAGGATCTCAAGTTATTCTTTGGTGAAGGGATCTGCTGGTGTGTTGTTGTTTCTCTGTCGATTGTCATCTGAAGTTGCAGCAACATAGGCTCTACTCTCTTTGTCATTGCATAGTCGTGATGGCTTCCAATCACTAGGTTTACCATGAATTTTCTAGCAAATTTCTTTGGTATGTCCTCGCTTGTGACGGTGTTCACACAATGGTCTTCCCTTCTTCCTACTGTCCTAACTGGAGGTTCGAGAGACAAGAGCAGATCCCTCCATTGATAGTCCTGAGTTATGAGATCCCATCATAACCTTCTTTCTACTTTCTTCACGTCTCATTTCTGAGAAAGTTTCTTTAAGGCTTGGAAGAGTTTTGGTGCCTATTATTCTTCCTCTAACCTTATCTAGGGTTTTATTGAGCCCTAGAAGAAATTTGAATGTCCTTTTTTGTTCTAGAATTCTTCTGAACAAGGCAGTATCTCCAGAGCATTTTCATGTGTGATTTCAAACATGTCCAGTTACTGCCTCTGCCTAGTTAGTATATTAAAATATTGGGTGACAGTAAGCTCTCCTTGTCTTAGATCATGTAGTTCTGCTTCAATCTCAAATAATTCTGATGTGTTATCAGAACTTGAGTAGGTCTCCCTTGCTGCATCCCATATTTCCTTTGTTGTTCCATAAAGGAGAAAATTTTCTCCTATTTCATTAGTCATTGAGTTGATGAGTCATCACATTATCATGTGATTTTTTGTCTTCCAAGTTCGAAATTGGGGATCTTTCTTTTCTGGCATGGTGGCTTCTCCAGTAAGATAATCATCTCTTCCCTTTCCACAGATGAACATGATGACTAATGAAGACCATTGAAGGTAATTGTAGCCATTGAGTTTGTGACATGTGATGAGGGATAGTTTTCAGTTCCAAGACTGACTGTGTTTGGTAATTTTCCAACATTTGAGGTGACTTCAGAGTTTGAGCTTTGCCTTTTGGCATCCATGTTGTATGTATGGATTTAGGTTTCAGAACCTAGCTTTGATACCATGCGAGATTTTGAGACTGATTTTCTCATCTTATTCATGTATGGTACATCTTTGCATATATATTTACAGCTTTAGAGACTGAATAGGAAACAACATACATCTTTCCTAACTAGTATAGCATATTATGACAGATTCCCTATACTAATATTTACTGAGAATATCCTAGGAGATCCCTAACTTTGAGCCTGATTTCAACATAAATATATTATACCTCTTCCATCTCCTTCCACATTTACTTTGGTAAATTTCAATTCATCCCCTTGAATATAAGCAACTATTCTTTCCACATATTTATTTTCTTTCATTTACCTGTTTCATCCATTTAACAATAAAGTCATTTTGTCTACCTTTGTTAGAAGAAAAATAATGCAATTTTTTATTTTTATTTTGTAAACTTCAAATTCCTCTCCAAATGTAGATAACTTGTCAACTAAATCCTTAAAAAACTATTCAAAGGATTTGTTTAAGAATATATATATATATATATATTGATTTCTTGTGCAAATTCACATAAAAATAATATGATAAATGTAAAATCTTATCAAAAATGAAAATACATAGCCGAATTCACTAATATTTTTAAAAAATCAATAAATAAATTAAAAGCATAAGATAGTGAAAAATACAAAGCCAAATTCACTTAAAATTTGATTACCATAAGATTTTTATACTTATAGTTAGTTTAGAGGGGGAGGGGGGGGGGGTTCAAAGATTTTTCTAGTGTATGATTTAGACACAATTGGAAACTAATTAATTTCAAAATCAAATTCACATGCATTCTATTTTCTTCGATCTATTAATTTGCCTTCTCCACTCCTCTTTCTTAATCCATTTTCACTAGCTCAACATCATTCCACTTGATAAGCCACCATGTCCAACCTTATCAAAAACCAATAGAAGAAATCTCCACAAAAGCTACAACACTCAATGCCTTTTTTATATCAAATCCCAAATTAGCTTTTTTGGATAATACATCATGTTGACTGCTGTTTTTTGTTTGTCTAAATGAACTATTACATATATATAAAGGTATTAATTGAATCTAAAGTGAATGTGGCTTTATATTTTATGTTTTTATTGGTCTAATGATTATTTTTTGAAAAGCAAATCTTAGGTGAACTTTGTTTTGTACCTTTCCTTTATTGATTGAATTGCATAGATTATATATATTAGTTTACTAATACAATGGCATTTCCATTAGTTTTGCTAAGATAGATAGACAGGAGACTTTATTGATAATTGATAGGCATCATGAGGTAATTGAGAGAACTTGTAAACTATAACGGAATAATGAATTTTACCCTTAGTTCTTCATATCTCAACTAGAGACTATCTGGTATTCTGATGCTATCTAAGATCAAGGAAAAAAATGTTGCAGGACTTTTTTTAAATATGATACAAGAAAATCACCTTATCTTGATACCTCTAGCTTTTACAATTCTCAACATGCATTTATCTTTATAATAGAGTCCCTCTATCGAATAAAAACAAGCAAAATATTGACAATTATAACTTCATATAAGTCTATCATCATTACCTGATCAATCTTTTCCGGTGCACGGTCACCGTGCTTCCACTTTGTTTGAAATTGTGCATACTAATGTTTGGGGTGCTAGTCCTATTATTTCTCATGGGAAATATCGTTATTTTGTGATATTTATTGATGATTATAGTCAATTTTCTTGGATCTATTTTCTTCACTCTAAAGCTGATGTGTTCTCTTTCTTTCAAAAAATTATCGTGCTTGTCGAGACACAATTCAGTACTTGTATCAAAATTTTATGATCCAACTGAGGGGGGGGATACATGTCAAATTCCTTTCAGAATATCTTCAACAAAAAGGGATAACTTCTCAACGCTCTTGTCCTTACACCCCTCAACAAAATGGAGTCACTGAGCGTAAGAATCGTCATCTCTTAGATGTTGTTTGTACTTTGCTAATTGAATCATCTGTACCTACCAAATTTTGGGTAGAAGCATTATCTACGGCTGTTTATTTGATCAATCGATTGCCTACAGTCACTCTAAATTATGATTCTCCCTATCTTCGTTTATTTGGTATACCTCCTGAATATAAATCACTTCATATTTTTGGGTGTGTTTGTTTTGTTCATCTGCCACCCATGGAACGTCACAAGCTTATTGCTCAGTCTGTCAAATGTGCTTTTATGGGATATAGCCCTACTCAAAAAGGATTCATATGCTATGATGATCATGCAAATAAATTTCGAATCTCTAGAAATGTAGTTTACTTTGAAAATCAATATTTCTTTCAATCTCATGTCATCTCTGATTCTCCTACTGTTCCGCTTCCCCCATTTGATGATGTCCCTCCTTCCATTAAGCGGTTTAAACCAGGTATAGTGTATCAAAGACGTCCTCCTTCAGCAGCCCTTTCAGACACCACTTTGCCATCTGATTCTACACTACCAGCACCTCGACGATCCACTCGGGTTTCCCATCCACCAGATAGGTATGGCTTTTCTCATACCTCGCTTACTGCCACTCTCGATACTATTTCTGTCCCTCACTCTTATACTCAGGCAGCCACCCAAGTTTGCTGGCAGGAGGCCATGCAAGAGGAAATTGAAGCTCTTCAAGACAATCACACTTGGGATCTTATGACCTGTCCGCCTGGAGTCAAACCTATTGGTTGTAAATGGGTATACTCGGTCAAGTTTCGATTTGATGGCTCCCTGGACAGGTATAAGGCCCGTCTCGTGGCTCTTGGTAACCGACAGGAGTATGGTATTGATTATGAAAAGATATGTGCACCAGTAGCTAAAATGACTATGTACGGACTATATTGGCACTTGCTACGTCATAGGAGTGGTCTCTTAGACAAATGGATGTGAAAAATGCTTTACTACATGGAGATTTGAAGGAAAAAATTTATATGTCTCCACCTCCGGGCATGTTTAAAACACCTTCCTCCGAGGTTTATCGGCTACGCAGATCTTTGTATGGTTTGAAACAGGCTCCGCGGGCATGGTTTGATAAATTTCGCTCTACTTTGCTTGCCTTTCACTTTATTCAAAGTCAGTTTGATTCCTCTCTGTTTCTTTGCCAGACATCTGCAGGAATTGTATTACTTCTGGTCTATGTTGATGATATTGTGATTACTGGCTCAGATAATGAGTTACTTCAACACTTGCAAAAGCATCTTCATGACTCTTTTCACATGAAAGATCTTGGCCCCTTATAGTATTTTCTTGGCCTTGAGGTTTAGATTACTCCGACCGGTACATTGTTACATCAGCACAAGTACACAGAGGAAGTGATTTCACTAGCTGGTCTCCAAATGGGTAATTCTGTTCTTACTCCATTAGAGGTCAACGTTAAGCTTCGCCAGGAGGAAGGCGAGCTTCTGTCAGATTCGTCCGTGTATCGGCAACTAGTTGGAAGTTTGAATTACTTGACGATTACTCATCCTGATATTTCCTTTGCGGTACAGCAGGTTAGCCAATTTATGCAGGCTCCTCGACATCTTCACTTTGCTGCCGTTCGCCGCATTATTCGCTATTTAAAGGGTACTTCTTCACAAGGGTTGTTCTTTCCTAAGGAATCTTCCTTACAGTTAGAAGGATATTGTGATGCTGATTGGGCCGGTTGTGCAGATACTCGTTGCTCTGTTACCGGATGGTGTATGTTTTTTGGTAATGCACTCATTTCTTGTAAGAGTAAGAAGCAAGATCGAGTTTCCAAATCCTCCACAGAATCCGAATATAGGGCTATGTCTTCAGCCTGCTCGGAAATTACATGGCTTTGTGGGTTATTGGGCGAACTTGGTTTTCCTCAGAATCATTCCACTCCTCTGCATGCTGATAATACCAGGGCGATTCAGATTGTGGCTAATCCAGTGTTTCATGAGCGTACAACACATATTGAGGTTGATTGTCATTCCATCCGTGAATCATTTCACCGACATGAAATTACACTACCTCACATTTCCACCGAACACCAAACTGCGGATATTTTCACTAAAGCTCTCTCTCGGCATCGACATAAATTCTTAGTTGACAAATTGATGCTTCTTGATCGACCAACATCAATTTGAGGGGGGATGTCAGAGGATGTGATTGTGTATTAATTAGGAAATTAATTAGAGATGTAAAGAGTAGTTAGTAGTATTGTAATAGGACACTTATCCTTCTTCCATACTTAGCCCGAATTACTAGCTACTCATGTAAATCGGTTTAATGTCTATTTAATGAACAAGATACTCAAGATGAGTGGGCATTCGGTGCATACACAAATTAATATTTTGACACGGAACTCCTGTAGTTCATCCTCCTTCCAATCCTTTCACCTTGTAAAGCATTGGCAAGAACTTAATTTTGGCAAATTTGCTAGAGAAACTGTAAATTTCCCCCATTTTCCAGCTATACACAATGAGATATTAGGGATGCACATTGTAAAAAGATGTAAACGAAGATCTGAAGAGGTCCTTATTATTTGCTCTATGAGTGATGATATAAGAACCTTTATCTTGTGGTGCTACTTATTAATCATGTGTTGTTATCAGCCTTTTCCCAGTAGTTCGTATAAGCCACGCCATTGGAACTCACTCTTTCAACAACTATGGTCTTGCACGTCAAACATAATTTTTATCTATGGTTATTTCCAAATTCCAATAGCTCCTAGGAAATAATGGTTGTGAAATCAATTGGAAGTGCTGGTAATATAGCAGCTTAACAAAGAACAGGTTGATCAAGCTTTAGGCAGCAAAATCCATTATTGTCCTCGGGTGGGTAGAATGACATGTTTCCACAATAAAAGATAGATTTTAGGATTTCAAAGTTGCTAGAGGCAAACCTCCAATTACATACTCCGGTGATATACATGACCACTCAATCTACCTGTATATATATATATATATAAAAAAAAATAGGTTCAACCTCAATTTCAAAAACTCAATCTACATACGTACCTTTATAGTGACATCATATCAAAACCCCTCAAATTAACTTCCAATCGAAATCAAAATCAATTCTTACCAAGTCTATAAAATGTAATAGATCAATATGTATGAGATATGAAATTGGTGCACAACATTGTATAAAGGGAAGGGAAATTCAAAAGATGACATAATCAAGGGCAGGAGCAGCAATTAGGAACTGATATTGGCGTGCCAAGCAACAAAATTTAACCCAAATCACAACTACTAAATAGTTAACATTGTATACAGATGCATCAAAACAGAGAATAGGATGATCTGATTAATGGATCTGAGCCATAAGAAGTCAAGTGAACATACTAGAATAATAAATTGAAACGGCCTGATCAATATACTTCTGTATACAGGATGGAGGACCTGCATGCTCCTGGGTTAGCCCGGTTCCTAACTAGTCATTAGCAAAAAATAGTGCGATATAAAACTCATGAAATGGTTCAAGACTGCTTGATTTGATTATGATTCATCGGGGAACCATTTCAAGGTGCAGAGCAAACTGGTCTAAGATAGAATTCCACGGATACTTTCAGATTATACAAAGAATAATTATATAAAAGAACCATATTATGGGATTCATTCAGAGGTTCCTCATTTTTTAAAATAAATAAAATTTCTGTACAAAATCATCAACTATAGATCTAAGAATGATAATGTATCCTCCTTATATGTGATTTTTGATGCTAGCAACCATGGTAAATACAGCTGTAAAACCCTCCAAACAAACAGATGGAACCAACACATAAAAAGCATAAACATTAACCTAACAGGAAATTCTCTTGCTATATGCAAAGCAGAAACTTGATTTAAATAACGCAGTTTGTATGAACTACATAGTGATGCGACCATATTATTTGATAATTTCATCCATATTTACGTAGTGTTTTGCATATGTTTTATGTATAAAATGCCTTGATATTCTTTGTTTTATATTTTGAAGACATTTTTGGATGAAAGATGCAAAAAGGAGGTAATTGGAGATGATTGACAGATTTGACCTTCAGTCGGTGTTTTGTGCAGAGTGGAAGCTCTAGAGATCGAAATGAAGTGATTCCAGTTACATTCAAAATCTAACATCCATAAATTTATGTAAAGCTAAGGAAAATAAATAAAATAAGGAAGATCATGGAAATCGCAGCCTTCAAAGTCAAATCTTGCAATCTGCCGATATCGACCTTTGTCCATTACAACTTCAATATCTCGAGGTAAAAACGTCCGATTGATGCAAACTCAATTTTCGTGGATTCAGGACTCAAAAACCTATAAACGCTCCAAATTGCAGCTCAAAAAGATGTGATATGAAGGAGATATGAATTTTACAAGGGACAACTAAATTCTGCCAACTTAAGGAAGGACTATTTTGTAAAATAGACAGTAGGGTTTCTAAGCATATATAAAGGAGAAGAGGAGCAAGAAAGTGGCGGCCAGCACAAAAGAAAACACAAAATCTTCCTCCTCCAAACCCTAAATCATGTGTTCTTCCATCTTTTTATGTAGTTGTTCAATAAACATGCAAGGCTAGACTCTTTTGCTTGGTTGCAAGGACACAAAAACCTTCGGATTTCAAGAACCGTGAGATTTGTTCTTCCTTCTATTTTCAGTTTATGTTATGAATGAGTATGATTTTTTTCCTATGCATATTTTCTATGATTGTTGTTGATGATTGCTAGAGCGAACTCTAAGTTATTGTTGTGAACAATCTATTGCTAAGTTTAATATCAAAACCGGAGTTGTGATATATGAACTTGTAAAGCATCTAAGCTTGATAATTATGGCGGAACTACATTATTGAACTTAGGGAGAACATTTGAATAAATTGACACAAGTTGCGGACAACTTGTATGTTAATCTTGATGAAACTATCTAGTTCTTAAAGCTACCATTAAATTGAATCATTAGTGCGGACACTTTGATTGTTTGTTGGTTAGGATTAGTTATACAGCGGATTCGTTAATTAATCACGTTAACAAAAGATAAAATTTCAGAACATGAACGGCATTTTTAGTTTCAAGGATCGGTTCTAATTTCCGTAGGTGGATGTATGCTTGTGACCAAGGTTTGTTTTCTTGATAAGTTTCGGTTTTAATTGATTTTGTTTGCAAGTTTAATTGCTACCATAGTTTAGATAATCACAAACCAAATCCCCCCAATCACATAACATACAACATAAAAATCTAACTTGAAACTTCCTTGTGGGATCGACCCCTTGCTTCTTTATACTATCTTGTGTGTTTTAAGCTAGGGTAATTAATTTGTGCGACCGCGACATCGCAACAAATTTTGGCGCCGTTGCCGGGAAGGTAATTTTAGTTGATTGTTGTGCTTGTATTGTTATTTTTATTTGTTGTGATTCAAAAAAAAGAAAAAAAAGAAAAAGAATTTTTGCTTGCGACGGTACTTTTCACTTGCGGCAACGGTACTGTTCAAAACAGATTTTTTGGTGGAATTAGGTATTGATATTTTTTTTCTGAAGGAAAAAGACGTTCTGAGAAGAACTAGTGCCATTGTCACTAACACCACCTTATTTAGGCCAAATTCTATCGTTTTCTAAGGTTTCTGGACACTTTTAGTTTTCTAGCGTAGAATCCTATTGCCTATTGTGTTGTCTTCAATCTCTTGTGTGCTTGGTTTCTTTTGAGTTTTCATTGCGATTTATGCCTGTAACCCGTTGTGCTAATCAAAGTCATCAAGTGCAGGTTGATCTTGAAATAGAAAACACTTTACGTAGGTTACGAAGGAAGCTCGCGTCAACATCATGGCTAGTGCACGACAACAAACACTCAAGGAGCTTGCTGCTCCTAACGTGGAAAACCAACCATTGTGCATAAACATAGACAGTAATGTGAACTTTGAACTCAAATCTGGTTTTATACATTTGCTGCCAACATTCAATGGTCTTACAGGAGAAGATCCTCACACTCATCTCAAGGAGTTCCACATGGTTTGTGTTGGCATGAAACCGAATGGAGTTGAAGAGGAACAAGTTAAGTTGAAAGCTTTTCCTTTCTCTTTAAAAGGGGCAGCGAAGGCATGGCTTTTTTCTATTCTCCCAGGTTCCATTAACACTTGGAATGGCATGAAGAAGATCTTCCTTGAAAAATATTTCCCAGCATCTCAAGTTGCCAACATAAGAAAAGAAATATGTGGGATTCAACAATCTCATGGAGAAACACTCGATGAGTATTGGGAAAGATTTGAGTTATTGTGCATTCAATGCCCTCATCATCAAATACCTGATCAGCTGCTCATTCAGTACTTCTATGAAGGATTGATGCCTACTAAACGTAGTATCATTGATACTGCAAGTGGAGGGGCATTGGTAGATAAGACACCCGGTGCTGCACGCCAATTAATCTCAAACATGGCAGCCAACTCAAAACAGTTTGGCACCCGTGGAGACTTCTCAAACAAACGAGTGAATGAGGTAAGTATTTCTAACCTTGAGAATAAAGTTAATGATCTTACTTCTCTTGTGCATTCTTTGGCTTGTGGAAATGTACAGCAGGTGAAAGTTTGTAGCATATGCTCACTACAAGGACATCTACGGATATGTGCCCAACAATGCAAGAAGATTACATTGAGCAAGCAAATGCAGTTGATGGAACATTCAATGGACAACCTCAGCGTAAATATGATCCCTTTTCCAACATGTACAATCCCGGATGGAGAGATCATCCCAACTTACGCTACAACAACCCATCCCAACAAGGCAATCTAGGCCGACACTTCCATTCCCATGGATTTCAACCACAGCCCCAGCAAAATTATCGAGCAAGACAGCCCCCTTCGTTCACCAACTCCAATGTTATGGGGACATCATCTAGTGATGATCTTCATGAGATGATGAAAACATTGGCTTCTAACACTGTGACCTTGCAGCAAAATGTCATGTCTTTTCAACAGGAAACAAGGTCGAGTATTCATAACTTGGAGAAGCAAATGGGGCAAATAGCTTCAAGTGTAGGCACATTGGAAACACATATGAATGGAAAATTGCCCTCCCAAGCATTAAATCCAAAAGAGAATGTTAATGCAATCATGCTGCGAAGTGGGAAAGAACTTGGAGAAAACAAGTCAAAACAAGTTGAGATGGAGGAAGAAGAAGAGATAGAAACTAAATTGAGTAGCAAGAAGAAACCTACTCCTCCTTCACAAAATGAGACAATGATGACCATTCCAAAGGTAACTCCTCACTCAACCAATTCCAATTTTAAAACAATTCCACCCTTTCCTGTGAGTTCTTCTAGGTCTAAGAAAGAAGACAAAGAAAAAGAGATCTTAGAGGTTTTCAAGAAAGTGGAACTCAACATTCCTTTGATTGATGCTATCAAGCAAATTCCCAAGTATGCTAAATTTTTGAAGGAGTTGTGCACTACCAAAAGAGCTTTCAAACTGAAAGGTCATGAAATGGTAAGTATGGGAGAAGTCGTATCTGCTGTTGTTCAAAAGAATATGCCTTTGAAGCAGAAAGACCCAGGTGCGTTTACTATCCCATGTGTTATTGGCAATGCTAGTTTTAAAAGGGCTCTATGCGATTTAGGTGCATCCATTAGTGTTATGCCTAAACATGTTTATGATTCTCTTAGTTTAAAGCCTTTGAATAAAACCAACATTGTAATACAACTTGCGAATCGTAGTTTTGTTTACCCACTTGGTGTGATAGAAGATGTCCTAGTCAAGATTGATAGCTTGCTAATTCAATGTGACTTTTATATTTTTGATATGGAGCATAATTCTTGTGATTCCAGTACTCCTATATTGTTTGGGAGACCGTTCTTAAAAACTGCCAATACAAAGATTGATTGTGGTAAGGATACTTTGTCTATGGAGGTCGGATATGAAAAGATTGAATTTAATTTTCATGATGCAATGAAATTTCCTTATAGCAATGTTTATTCTATCACATGTTGTGACAAAGTTGATAAGTGTGTGCAGCAAGTTTGTGATTTTGATTGTGTGGATGGATTAAGCGTAGCTTTGAGCTATGAATATTATTTTACTCAATTGCAAGAGATGGAGAGGCACACATGTGTTCCCCAAAATGTGTACGAAGCAGCACTGGCTTTGCAAGCTTTGCAAACTATTCCCCATGGTAGTGTTTTTGTTGATTTATTACTTTCACATAAAAAGCTTTTGCCATCTATTTTACAGGCTCCCGAGTTAGAATTGAAACCTTTGCCTAATAATTTGAAGTATGTATTCATTGGTGTCAACAATACACTTCCTATTATCGTAGCAAAAGGTTTGACAAGTGCGCAAGAGGAAAAACTTGTGAAGTTGTTGTGTGATCACAAAACGACCATTGGATGGACTTTAGCCGACATCAAGGGAATTAGTCCCTCAATGTGTATGCATCATATATTATGGGAGGATGATACGAAACCAACAAGGGAAATGCAAAGGAGGTTGAACCCACCCATGATGGAGGTTGTGAAAGCTGAAATTTTAAAACTATTAGATACAGGAGTCATTTACCCCATCACAGACAGTAAATGGGTGGTGCCAATCCATGTGGTGCCCAAAAAGACTGGAATCACATTGGTGAAAAACAGAGATGATGAATTCATTCCTACTTGCATCTCGAGTGGATGGAGAATGTCTGTTGTTTATAGAAAGCTTAATCTTTCTACGCGTAAAGATCATTTCCCGTTACCATTCATGGACCAAATGCTTGAACGTCTGGCAGGTAAGTCTTTTTATTGCTTTCTTGATGGATATAGTGGATACAATCAGATTGTTATTAATCCTGAGGATCAAGAAAAAACTATGTTTACATGTCCATTTGGTACATATGCCTATAGAAGAATGCCCTTTGGCCTCTGTAATGCACCTGCAACTTTTCAAAGATGCATGATGAGTATTTTTTCTGACTATGTTGAAAGAATAATTGAGGTTTTCATGGATGATTTCACGGTGTATGGTGATTCTTTTGATAGATGTCTAGAAAACTTATCTTTGATCTTGAAAAAGTGCATTGAAACTAACCTTGTCTTGAACTATGAAAAGTGTTATTTTATGGTAGATCAAGGAATAGGTCTTGGGCATGTTGTGTCTTCACGGGGATTGGAGGTTGATAAAGCTAAAATAGATGTTATTTCATCATTACCTTACCCCTCATGCGTGAGGGAAGTTCGTTCTTTTCTAGGCCATGCAGGTTTCTATCGACGCTTTATCAAAGATTTCTCGAAGATTACGGCACCCTTGTGCAAACTATTAGCCAAAGAAGTGGATTTTATGTTTGATCAAGCATGTAAAGATGCCCATGATGAGCTTAAGAGATGTGTCACATCTGCCCCTATCATCCAACCACCAAATTGTGATGAACCTTTTGAGATAATGTGTGATGCGAGTGACTATGGGGTAGGAGCTGTGCTTGGGCAAAGAATTGGGAAGAATTTGTATGTTATCGCCTATGCTTCTCGTATGTTGGATGGAGCACAATTCAATTACCATACAACTGAAAAGGAACTTTTTGCAGTGGTGTTTGCTCTTGAAAAATTCAGGTCATATCTACTTGGTACAAAAGTCATTGTTTTTACTGACCATGCAGCTCTCAGGTATCTTTTGAAGAAGAAGGAGTGATGCGAACCTCGTGATCACGTGGTCACGCAACCCACAACAAAGACTGAAATCTGATCCCGGAAAGCCGAAATAGGTCTGATAGGAGTGTGACACAATGGAAACCTACCCCAAGGCACCAGCACTATTGGAATGAGTAGAATGACGCCACGAAGCCAGTTAATCTTCGATAAGTCGGATTCAGTTCGTTCAAGAACTGAAGAATGCAAGAATCACTCTCGCACATAAACTGAAAAGTTCAGAATTAAAATTAATCAATATGGCTGCCGAAATTAGGGTTACATGAGTTTAAATAGTTCTTAAAAGTAACCCTAATGGACCCCCTTATGTGGGCTAAAATGAGGTCCAGTCAAAACTGACCCAAAAATCCTAAATTGAAAGCCCATAACTTAATCCATGCAAGCCTTGGATCCTAACTAAAAACAAAGTCTTAATTAAGCCCAAACATGCCTTGGGCTATAGCTAACAAAATTAAATAAAGCCCATAAGGCTTTTCTTTTATAGTCTTCCCTCAAGCCCATTAATCCCAAGTTGTAGTAGGATTCTTTTGGCTCATTCGCTGTCCTCCCTTCATGGCTCAAATAAGGTTGTATTGGACCCTTCCTGCACATGGATTAGATGTACCAGGGTCTCCTCTTGATACTCCAATGGTTCTTGCAATTCTGACCTGGTTGAAACTTTCAAAACCAATGCATTCATTACCTCTTTCAGTGCTTTTGTGTTAGATCGCGTCATTGGACCATTTGGGACATGTAATGCGTCCTTGCTGTTGTTTTTGCGCTGGTCCGTATCAAGGAGTCCAAACCAAGACTGATTAGGTGGATCTTGCTTTTACAAGAATTCGATCATGAGATCAAAGACAAAAAAAGGTGCAGAAAACCATGTGGCTGCTCACTTGAGCCGACTGAGGACCGAGGATATACAGATCGAAACAATGTTGTGCATACTAGGCTACTAAGTGAGGCCACATTTACTATTTTATGGAGCTTGAAGGGTGTTGTGTCCTTTTCTATTTTGTATAAATGTGAACCTGCTTGATTATTGTTCAAGCAAGTGATGTTCTTCTCTGTTTTATGATTTTTGTGTTGGATATTCTGTTTTTTATGGCGCGCAGACATGTTGGTGAATTTCAGACCAACATTCCTACTGAAATGGATTAACATAGACAAGGTTGGGTGGTTAATTGGTGTCCGTGCAAAAGAAAAAGGTTGTGAGAAGCTATGTGCGGATAGTGCAAGGAATGAATTTAAAAAGTTCTTAGCGAGGCTCATGGTTAAGAAACTAAAAGATGCAGCCATAAAAATAAATTAGAAGAGAGGTATTGGAAGTATTTTCATTCAAGTCAAGATTGACTTATGTCTTAAATGCTTACCGTCCTATATACCTCATTATTGCTCACATTCATTCTAGATGCTTGCTTTCCCAATTGCCTTACTAGGCATGTGACTCATTATTTATTATTGTTCAAATTCATTCATTCATACTTTCATCTTCTTTTACACTAGGGATGTGACACATGTTTTAACTTTAGGTATTTATGGATTCATAGTATGGTTTTGGAAAGCAATGAAAAATGCTTGTCTTAAAATGCTTACCCTCTTGTACACCTCATTATTGTTCACATTCATTTTAGATGCTTTCTTTCCCAATTGCCTTATATATATGCAGGTTGTGATGATTTTGATCCATTGAGTAATTTTAACTCAACTTTAGACGATTTTTTAAAGGTTTTAGATGGCTTGGGCAACACAATCTTCTGAAAACAACCATTTTTTTTATTGCAACCTCACTATGATTATGTTGCAGGCATTTCATCTACTCTATTAAAAATACTCAATACCACTATATATGCTTTTGTTGTGCCCTTATATTTTGTTTTCTCTTGGGCCTTTTACAGACCATTATTGTAGTTTTTATACATGGTGCAATTAGCCACTTCATTGGGAACCTTTTATGATTTTGTTTGGTTGTTACCTATGCTATACATAAATTTTAAGATCTTTTACATTGCTTTGTCATGCTAAATACTTCTTCATATACTATAAATCTTATTTAATCAACTACTTCAATAAAGATTATGGCTTTGTATGGCTATATCCTGCTCTCTTTTTTTGTTGATCAAATACTTAAACAACATAAATTTGCTTAAATGTTCAAAGGTGCCCACTGTGAAGCACATGCAACCTATCCAGTTCAAAGCTACCATTGTGTAACACATGTTGATCTTGAGACAATATTTTACTCTTGCTGGGTGTACTGATTCTCTTTTAATAGTTCTTCCATTTTCATGTATAAGCATATACCATCGTTGGCTATTCCTCATCTAGTCATATTTTCTTCAGACATATTGTCTTTTTCTATAGACCAATCCCTTAGGTTCTTATAATTAAATACATACTGGGTAAAAGAGTGCTCTTGTGGCTTTTGATTTTTGTTGTTATTTGTCTTGTCCGCTGTAGTTGTACTTCAATTGTTCTTTGATTGTTTTTTTTCTTCTTGAAGGATCAAGTAATTTATTTCCAAGGGAAATCAAATGATGATGATATCTAGAACTATTTAAGCACCAAATGACTTATCCTTTCATTTTATACAATTTTTATCAGATAAAGGTATGTGTGACTTTTGCTTTCATTTTATATGATTATTATCAGATAAAGGTATGTTTATGCATTTTTGCAAGGAGATCCTACCAAGTGTTATAAGAAAAGAATGAACTAAGAGAAGCAGGGTGTTTATAAGTTAAATAGAGTTTAATGATGTTAACATGAAAACTCTATTCGTTCAGCTATTATTTGTTCTTCATTATATAATTTAACTTGTTACAATTGTTTTTTGAGGATGATGATTTTCACGACAACTTACAACATGCTCTCTCATTTTGATGAAAGCTTATAGTTTGAACTTCTTACATCAAGTCTAAGTTTTTCTCCCCCTCTATGCTTTTTTTTATAGGTTATGAGTGCTAATTCTTATTCAATTTATGAACTGCTATTGAACTGGATTCATTATGGTTTCATGAATACATGAATGGATTAATATTGTTAGATTGATGGGATTTTTTTCTTTGTTGCATTCCATGTCATGGATGAAAATTTCTAGAACTTAGTGTTTGAGTTTGTTTGATCATTTTGCAGGGGTACTAGAAGAGTTCTAAGATGTAAGGAACATTCAAGGGCTTCAGTTTTTTTTTTAGTGTTTAATTCATTACATGCTCCTTTTCTTTCTTTGCTTTATATCTTTCTGTCTTGCTTTAGAATCTGAGTTTAGGGTGGCATCAAGCACTGAACTTTTATTTTTTGACTTTAGGATGGCATCAAGCATCAAGGAATGTCATAAACTCAACAAGGATTATAGCTCAGGAGAAACTTTACAAAGATGAATGATTTTTATTTTCCATTAGTTTCATGATCTATCTGTGTTCCTTTCCGTTAAACTTTCTTTCTTTGAACATTTTTTTTATTTTGCGTGGATGTTTCTAAACTAATATTTGCAGGAATGTTGTGCCAGGTGTTTTAATTTTATTCTTACAATTTAATCCTTATAAAAAATATGACATTTATCAGGCCAAGGATTGGTTGATGTATTGCCTAACCACTCCTTGCTCACTATTGAAGTTTTTATTTTTGAGGTTGTCATGCTAGGAATAATGACTTTTGGATTTGATTTCCTGTTATCCCCTAACTTCTAATGCTCTACTTTCTTTGGAGATTGGAACCAATATTACTACAAGCAGTGCAATATGATGCTTGATGCATGGTTTATATGAACCTCTATCATTGTTAATGTGTGAATATTGACTTTGTTTGACCATTGTGTTTGTTTTATAATCTATCGAAATCACATTTGTCTATGACTAAATTTTGTTACATTCTCAAATTGCTAGAATATTCATGCTACAACAATTTATACATTGTTGTTTCTTTCAAGAGAAAACCTACATTTTGTGAACATAAATCTTTTTTCCTGCCTCCAGGTGGCTATTCGAATACAGTATCATGATTTCATCATTTTGCCGAGGTGGCTTTTTCGGAGAGGCAAAGGAGTTGGCGGAGGAATTTGAAGCCAAGTATGTTAAATATGAGTTATATTGAATATAATTCCTTGTGCCTAGTGTAGAATGGGTGAAAAAGAGAATGTGATGTGAACAATGAGGAGAATGGATGACATAGCGATTAGTCCTGACTATAATACTTTTCATATTCTGATCAAATATTTTTGTAAGGATAAGTTATATATGCTTGCTTTTTATTTATACCTAACTTCTTGCTAAGAGACTTCTGAGACAACCCCTTTGATTTATTTATCCATTTGGTTTCTTTCCAATATAGATTGAAGTTTTCAATCTTATTGACTATTGAATTGAGACATGACCATGCAAAAGAAAGATAAGATGTAGAGTTCAAGATTGTGAAAGTGAAATGTTTTACATCTATTTTTTTCCAGGAGCTTTGTTCCCATTGATTCTTCACCTTTGGTAGAATTAAAGCCCATGCAGAAGCTTTTCTTGTTTACACTATGTTGAAGTCTAGTAAAAGGATAATAGGTAATGATGATAGACTTTCCTTGGTTATGGATACAGGATTGATCAGGTAATGATGTTAGACTTATATGAAGTTATTTTTGTCAATATTTTGCTTGTTTTTATTCTATAGAGGGACTCTATTATAAAGATGGATGCATGTTGAGAATTGTAAAAGCTAGAGGTATCAAGATAAGGTGATTTTCTTGTATCATATTTAAAAAAAGTCCTGCAACATTTTTTCCTTGATCGTAGATAGCATCAGAATACCAGATGGTCTCGTGTTGAGATATGAAGAACTAAGGGTAAAATTCATTATTCCATTTATGTTTACAAGTTCTCTCAATTACCTCATGATGCCTATCAATTATCCATAAAGTCTTCTGTCTATCTATCTTAGCAAAACTAATGGAAATGCCCTTTTATTTGTAAACTTCATTTTTCTCTAAAAAGCATGGATAGTTTATCAATTAGATCCTCAAACAAATTTTAACATGATTTAGTTTAAAGATAAAATTTGATTTTGAAAGCAAAGCAAATTCACTTGAAAAAAAAGGCATGAAATATATATAATCTATCCAATTCAATCAATAAAGGAAAGGTACAACACAAAGTTCACCTAAGATTTGTTTTTCAAAAAATAATCATTAGACCAATAAAAACATAAAATATAAAGCCACGTTCACTTTAGATCAATCAATACCTTTATATATATGTAATAGTTCATTTAGACACAAAAAAAACAACAGTCAACATGATGTATTATCCAAAAAAGCTAATATGGGATTCAATATAAAAAGGGCATTGAGTGTTGTCGCTTTTATGGAGATTTCTTCTATTGGTTTTTGATAAGGTTGGACATGGTGGCTTATCAAGTGGAATGATGTGGAGCTAGTGAAAATGGATTAAGAAAGAGGAGTGGAAAAGGCAAATTAACAGATCAAAGAAAATAGAATGCATGTGAATTTGATTTTGAAATCAATTAGTTTCCGATTGTGTCTAAATCATACACTAGAAAAATCTATGAACCCCCCCTCCTCCCCCTCTAAACTAACTATAAGTATAAAAATCTTGTGGTAATCAAATTTTAAGTGAATTTGGCTTTGTATTTTTCACTATCTTATGCTTTTATTTTATTTATTGATTTTTAAAAAATATTAGTGAATTCGGCTATGCATTTTCATTTTTGATAAGATTTTATATTTATCATATTATTTTATGGAGTTTGGACTTGAAAATCCTTTCCAAAATTAAAAATCTTCAAGTTCTTATAATTCTTGACATCAAGAATGAGTTTCTTATTGGCAGAATGTAGATTAAGCAATGTAGGCTTGGAAAGTGCAGGTCCAAGTGCAATCTCATATATCTAAGCCTCCTTTTAAATGAAAAAACTTGGATCGCAGCAATGAAAACTGAACTTCCATATCAATTCAAATTCTTTCAAAGTTTCTGAAGCTTGAGAGAAGTGCCTAGACCTTCTAAATTGAAGCGACCATATTATTTGATAGTTTCATCCATATTTACCTAGTGTTTTGCATATATTTTGTGTATAAAATGCCTTGATATTCTTTGTTTTATGTTTTGAAGGCATTTTTGGATGAAAGATGCAAAAAGGAGGTAATTAGAGGTGATTGACAGATTTGACCTTCAGTCGGTGTTCTGTTCAGAGTGGAATCTCTAGAGATCGAAATGAAGTGATTCCAGTGACATTTAAAATATAACATCCATAAATTTATGGAAAACTAAGGAAAAAGAAATAAAATAAGGAAGATCATGAAAATCGCAGCCTTCAAAGTCAAATCTTGCAATCTGCCAATATCGACCTTTGTCTATTCCAACTTCAATATCTCAAGATACAAAATTCAGATGGATGCAAACTCAATTTTAGTGGATTCAGGACTCAAAGCCCTATAAACTCTCTGAATTGCATATCAAAACGATGTGATATGAAGGAGATATGAATTTTACAAGGGACAACTAAATTCTGCCAACTTAAGGAAGGACTATTTTGTAAAATAGACACTAGGGTTTCTAAGCATATATAAAGGAGAAGAGGAGCAAGGAAGTGGCGGCCAACACAAAAGAAAACACAAAATCTTCCTCCTCCAAACCCTAAATCATGTGTTCTTCCATCTTTTTATTTAGTTGTTCAATAAACATGCAAGGCTAGACTCTTTTGCTTGGTTGCAAGGACACGAAAACCTTCAGATTTCAAGAACTGTGAGATCTATTTTTACCTCAATTTTTTAGTTTATATGATGAATATGTTTGTTCTCCTATGCTAATTTTCCTATGATTGTTTATTTAATTGCTAAGAGCGGACTCGAAGTTATTATTCTAGACAATCGATTGCTAAGTTTGATATCAAAACCGGAGTTGTGGTATATGAACTTATGAAGCAACTAAGTTAATAATTGTAGCGGATCTATGTTATTAATCTTAGGGAGAACATTGAATCGAACTAAACATATATTGCGCACAATTACGTTTCTTAATTGATCAATTTATCTAGATTTTAATGCTGCCATTAAATCAAATTACTAAATATTGGGAAAGATTTGAGCTATTGTGCATTCAATGCCCTCATCATCAAATACCCGATCAGCTGCTCATTCAATATTTCTACGAAGGATTGATGCCTACTGACCATAGTATCATCGATGCTGCAAGTGGAGGGGCATTGGTAGATAAGACACCCGAGGCTGCACGTCAATTGATCTCTAACATGGCAACCAACTCGAAACAGTTTGACACCCGTGGAGACTTCTCAAACAAATGAGTGAATGAGGTAAGTATTTCTAACCTTGAGAATAAAGTTAATGATCTTACTTCTCTTGTGCATTCTTTGGCTTATGGAAATGTACAGCAGGTGAAAGTTTGTAGCATATGCTCACTACAAGGACATGCTACAAATATGTGCCCAACAATGCAAGAAGATTATATTGAGCAAGCAAATGCGGTTGATGGAACATTCAATGGACAACCCCAGCGTAAGTATGATCCCTTTTTAACACATACAATCCTGGATGGAGAGATCATCCCAACTTCCGCTACGGGAACCCACCTCAACAAGGCAATCAAGGGAGACAGTTCCATTCCCATGGATTTCAACGACAGCCCCAACAAAATTATCAAGCAAGACAGCCCCCTCCGTCCACCAACTCCAATGTTATGGGGACATCATCCAGTGATGATCTTCATGAGATGATGAAAACTTTGGCTTCTAACACTGTGACCTTGCAGCAAAATGTCATCTCTTTTCAACAGGAAACAAGGTCGAGAATTCATAACTTGGAGAAGCAAATGGGGCAAATAGCTTCAAGTGTGGGCAAACTGGAAACACATATGAATGGAAAATTGCCCTCCCAAGCATTAAATCCAAAAGAGAATGTTAATGCAATCATGCTGCGAAGTGGGAAAGAACTTGGAGAAAACAAAAAACAAGTTGAGATGGAGGAAGAAGAAGAGATAGAAACTAAATTGAGTAGCAAGAAGAAACCTACTCCTCCTTCACAAAATGAGACAACGACGACCATTCCAAAGGTAACTCCTCACTCAACCAATTCCAATTTTAAAGCAATTCCACCCTTTCCTATGAGTTCTTCTAGGTCTAAGAAAGAAGACAAAGACAAAGAGATCTTAGAGGTTTTCAAGAAAGTGGAACTCAACATTCCTTTGATTGATGTCATCAAGCAAATTCCCAAGTATGCTAAATTTTTGAAGGAGTTGTGCACTACCAAAAGAGCTTTCAAACTGAAAGGTCATGAAATGGTAAGTATGGGAGAAGTCGTATCTGCTGTTGTTCAAAAGAATATGCCTTTGAAGCAGAAAGACCCAGGTGCGTTTACTATCCCATGTGTTATTGGCAATGCTAGTTTTAAAAGGGCTCTATGCGATTTAGGTGCATCCATTAGTGTTATGCCTAAACATGTTTATGATTCTCTTAGTTTGGAGCCTTTGAATAAAACTAGCATTGTAATACAACTTGCGGATCGTAGTTTTGTTTACCCACTTGGTGTGATAGAAGATGTCCTAGTCAAGATTGATAGCTTGCTAATTCAATGTGACTTATATTCTTGATATGGAGCATAATTTTTGTGATTCCAGTACTCCTATATTGTTTGGGAGACCGTTCTTAAAAACTGCCAATACAAAAATTGATTTTGGTAAGGATACTTTGTCTATGGAGGTCAGAGATGAAAAGATTGAATTTAATTTTCATGATGCAATGAAATATCCTTATAGCAATTTTTATTCTATCACATGTTGTGACAAAGTTGATAAGTGTGTGCAACAAGTTTGTGATTTTGATTGTGTGGATGGATTAAGCGTATCTTTGAGCTATGGCTATTATTTTACCCAAGGAGATGGAGAGGCACACATGTGTTGCCCAAAATGTGCACGAAGCAGCTGGCTTTGCAAGCTTTGCAAACCATTCCCCATGGTAATGTCTTTGTTGATTTATTACTTTCACATAAAAAGCTTTTGCCATCTATTTTACAGGCTCCCGAGTTAGAATTGAAACCTTTGCCTGATAATTTGAAGTGTGTATTCATTGGCGACAACAATACACTTCCTGTTATCATAGCAAAAGGTTTGACAAGTGCGCAAGAGGAAAAACTTGTGAAGTTGTTGTGTGATCACAAAACGGCCATTGGATGGACTTTAGCCGACATCAAGGGAATTAGTCCCTCAATGTGTATGCATCATATATTATTGGAGGATGATACGAAACCAACAAGGGAAATGCAAAGGAGGTTGAACCCACCCATAATGGATGTCGTGAAAGATGAAATTTTAAAACTATTAGATGCAAGAGTCATTTACCCCATCATAGACAGTAAATGGGTGGCGCCAATCCATGTGGTGCCCAAAAAGACTGGAATCACATTGGTGAAAAACAGAGATGATGAATTCATTCCTACTCGCATCTCGAGTGGATGGAGAATGTGTGTTGATTATAGAAAGCTTAATCTTTATACTTGTAAAGATCATTTCCCGTTACCATTCATGGACCAAATGCTTGAACGTCTGACAGGTAAGTCTTTTTATTGCTTTCTTGATGGATATAGTGGATACAATCAGACTGTTATTAATCCTGAGGATCAAGAAAAAACTACGTTTACATGTCCATTTGGTACATATGCCTATAGAAGAATGTCCTTTGGTCTCTATAATGTACCTGCAACTTTTCAAAGATGCATGATGAGTATTTTTTCTGACTATGTTGAAAGAATAATTGAGGTTTTCATGGATGATTTCACGATGTATGGTGATTCTTTTGATAGATGTCTAGAAAACTTATCTTTGATCTTGAAAAAGTGCATTGAAACTAACCTTCTCTTGAACTATGAAAAGTGTTATTTTATGGTAGATCAAGGAATAGTTCTTGGGCATGTTGTGTCTTCACGTGGATCGGAGGTTGATAAAGCTAAAATAGATTTTATTTCATCATTACCTTACCCCTCATGCGTGAGGGAAGTTCATTCTTTTCTTGGCCATGCAGGTTTCTATCGACGCTTTATCAAAGACTTCTCGAAGATTACAGCACCCTTGTGCAAACTATTATCCAAAGAAGTGGATTTTGTGTTTGATCAAGCATGTAAAGATGCCCATGATGAGCTTAAAAGGTGTGTCACATCTTCCCCTATCATCCAACCACCAAACTGGGACGAACCTTTTGAGATAATGTGTGATGCGAGTGACTATGCGGTAGGGGCTGTTCTTGGGCAAAGAATTGGTAAGAATTTGCATGTTATAGCCTATGCTTCTCGCATGTTAGATGGAGCACAATGCCATTACCATACAACTATAAAGGAACTTTTTGCAGTGGTGTTTGCTCTAGAAAAATTCAGGTCATATTTACTTGGTACAAAAGTAGTCGTTTTCACTGACCATGCAGCTCTGAGGTATCTTTTGAAGAAAAAGGAGTCCAAACCAAGATTAATTAGGTGGATCTTGCTTTTACAAGAATTTGATCTTGAAATGAAAGACAAAAAAGGTGCTGAAAACCATGTGGCTGATCACTTGAGCCGACTAAGGACCAAGGATATACAAGTTGAAACAATAAGAGAGACATTTCCAGATGAGCAGTGTATGTGTTACATTCCTCCACAAGACCATGGTATGCTGATTTGGTGAACTATTTAGTCACCAAAGAATTCCCTCCAAGTTTGTCTACATCTCAAAAAAATAAGCTACGAGCTGATGCTAAATATTATTTCTGGGATACTCCTCATCTGTGGAAATTTTGTGTGATTCAAGTAGTTAGGAGATGTGTACAACAAGATGAATTTCATTCCATTCTCTCCTTTTGTCATTCTCATTCTTGTGGTGGACATTTTGGAGCAAAAAGTACGGCCCATAAGGTACTTGAAAGTGGTTTTTATTGGCCTTGTATTTTTAAGGATGCATTTCATTTTTGCAAATCATGTGAAAAATGTCAAAAAACAGATAATATCACTCATAAGAATCAAATGCCTTTAACGAATATTCTTGTAAGCGAGATTTTTGATGTTTGGGGTATTGATTTTATCGGTCCATTTCCTTCTTGTTTTGGCAATCTTTATATCCTTCTTGCAGTTGATTATGTGTCCAAATGGATTGAGGCAAAAGCCACACGAACTAATGATGCTAAAGTTGTTGTAGATTTTGTCAGAACTCACATATTTGACAGGTTTGGAATCCCTAAAGCTATCATTAGTGATCGTGGCACACATTTTTGCAATCGTTCAATGGAAGCATTGTTACACAAATATCATGTGACTCATCGGACTTCTACGACATACCATCCTTAAACGAATGGCCAAGCTGAGATTTCAAATCAAGAAATCAAGTCCATTTTAGAGAAGACAGTGCAACCCAACCGGCGAGACTGGAGTCTGCGACTTGGTGATGCACTTTGGGCTTACCGAACTACTTACAAATCACCAATAGGAATGTCACCTTTTAGGATGATTTATGGGAAAGCATGTCATCTACCAGTGGAACTTGAACATAAATCTTTTTAGGCCATAAAAAAATGTAACATGGATTATGATGCTGCTGGGATTGCAAGAAAGTTGCAATTACAAGAGTTGGAAGAGATTCAAAATGACGCTTATGAGAATGCAAGGATTTACAAAGATAAGACTAAGAGTCTTCATGACCAAATGATTACAAGAAAAGAGTTTCATGTTGGAGACAAAGTCCTTCTCTATCATTCGTGTTTGAAACTTTTTCTTGGTAAGTTGTGTTCTCGTTGGATTGGGCCCTTCGTTGTTTCTAATGTTTTTCCTTATGGTGCAGTTGAAATTACAAGTTTAGAAACAAAACGTACTCAAGGTCAATGGGCATCGCTTGAAACCTTTCTATGAAAGTTGGACGACAGAAATCACCGCTTCTGTACAGTTAGCTGAACCGATCTATGAAGAATGAGCATACCACATGTCGAGCCAATGACACAAAACAAAAGCGCTTCCTGGGTGGCAACCCAGCACAAAAAAAAATCAGATTTGCTTTCCTTTTCCCTTACCTTTTATTTTATTTCTTTATTTATTTTTTCATTTTTGTCATTCTCTTATATCCCTTTTCTTTCATTTTCAACATTGAGGACAATGCTGTGTTTTAAGTATGGGGGTATTGGGAAAATATCAGTTTTCTTATTTTGTTTTTCTTTATTCTTTCAAAAGAAAAGAAAAGAAAAGAAATCTATGATTGATCTTTTTGAACTCCCATTGCTTTTTGAGAATATGAGCATTATGTATGAGAATTAAGTGAGATAAACTGGAATATGAGTATTATGGAGTCATTTACCCCATCACAGACAGTAAATGGGTGGCGCCAATCCATGTGGTGCCCAAAAAGACTAGAATATGAGTATTATGTATGAGAATTAAGTGAGATAGATTGAATGAATGAGTGTGCATGCAAGTTTTAATGTTTAATTGGTTTAGGGATTGACTCTGAAAATATGTCATGTTGACTTTATAGTGTTATACCAATGTAAGCTTTTGAGCCTTCAACATTATATTCTTTGATTGTTCATTCTTTTAATAATATGTATCTCTAGAACTTGCTTCATATCTTGTTGAGATTACATTCGCATTACATAGATGCATGAAGATGATAAAGGGATTAGGAATTTTAAACACTTGAGCCAAAAAGCCAACCTAAAGCATATTATCCTTAGTGAGCCCCTTTTGAGCTTGTTTATCTTTTCTTTGCTTTATCTATGTATAAGTCTTAAACTTTTTATATGTTTTCCTCTTTTCTCCTAGCCAAGGATTAGTAGAGCATATACTTATGATATCTCATGGAATTATGGTTGGAAATTATGTGAAAAGAAAGAAGAAGTGATGCTTGATGAAAACATGGGCAAAGTTGCCAAAAGTGAAGAAGACAAAAAAAAAGACAAAAAAAAAGAGAAAGAAAAGAAAGAATAGAAATGAGTTTGAAATCGAAAGTAGCTAAGCATTGGTGCTTAAAGATTGAAAATTGATGTGCTTAAATGGAATATCTTATTAGAAATATCATTTTTCAAAATGCTCTACTTTCTTTGGTTTAAACTATTTCTTTTACTCTCTTTACCTCACCTTAACCTTAGCCCCATTACAACCGGAAAATAAGACCTTTTGATTCATATATTGTTTGTAATATTTTAGTAATGGAGATGAGATTGAAGAGCAAGCATATGTAGAACATATTCATTGATTGAATTTGAGAGATTTAAACACATAAGCCCTAAACACATGAGTGTTGGAGTGTATATCAATGAGAGGACCTATCACTTTGGCATGACATAGATTTCTTTTTAATCCCGAAGAGTAATTGAGTTTCGAAGTTTGCATGTAAACAAATTCATAAAGATTTATGTTCTTTATCCTTCTCGATTGTATTCTTATTTGTAATGCTTGAATTCTTGGATATTGATGGGAGATTAAGAGATTGGTCATGGTTATTTATTTATTTTTATTTAATTTTTTTTACCTATCCTTTCTCGAGGACGAGCAAGAGCTAAGTGTGGGGGTATTTGATGCGACCATATTATTTGATAGTTTCATCCATATATACCTAGTGTTTTGCATATGTTTTGTGTATAAAATGCCTTGTTATTCTTTGTTTTCAGTTTTGAAGGCATTTTTGGATGAAAGATGCAAAAAGGAGGTAATTAGAGGTGACTGACAGATTTGACCTTCAGTCGGTGTTTCGTTCAGAGTGGAATCTCTAGAGATCGAAATGAAGTGATTCCGGTGACATTTAAAAGATAACATCCATAACTTTATGGAAAACTAAGGAAAAGAAATAAAATAAGGAAGATCATGGAAATCGCAGCCTTCAAAGTCAAATCTTGCAATCTGCCGATATCGACCTTTGTCCATTCCAACTTCAATATCTCGAGATATAAAATTATGATGGATGCAAACGCAATTTTTGTGGATTCAGGACTCCATGACCTATAAACGCTTCGAATTGCAGATCAAAACGATGTGATATGAAGGAGATATGAATTTTACAAGGGACAACTAAATTCTGCCAACTTAAGGAAGGACTATTTTGTAAAATAGACACTAGGGTTTCTAAGCATATATAAAGGAGAAGAGGAGCAAGGAAGTGGCGGCCAGCACAAAAGAAAACACAAAATCTTCCTCCTCCAAACCCTAAATCATGTGTTCTTCATTCTTTTTATTTAGTTGTTCAATAAACATGCAAGACTAGACTCTTTTGCTTGGTTGCAAGGACACGGAAACCTTCAGATTTCAAGAACTGTGAGATCTATTTTTACCTCAATTTTTCAGTTTATATGATGAATATGTTTGTTCTCCTATGCTAATTTTCCTATGATTGTTTATTTAATTGCTAAGAGGGGACTCGAAGTTATTATTGTAGACAATCGATTGCTAAGTTTGATATCAAAATCGGAGTTGTGGTATATGAACTTATGAAGCAAGTAAGTTAATATTTGTAGCGGATCTATGTTATTAATCTTAGGGAGAACATTCAATCGAACTAAACATATATTGCGGACAATTATGTTTCTTAATTGATCAATTTATCTAGATTTTAATGCTGCCATTAAATCAAATTACTAGTGCGGACACTATGGTTGTTTGATGGTTAGGGTAAGTTATACGACGAATCCGTTAACGAACCAATTTTAAGAAGAGATAAATATTCAGAATATAAATTGATATGTCATTTCCATGATCAGTTCTGATTTCTGTAGGTGGATGTTGATTTGCGACCAAGGTTTGCTTTATTGATAAATTTCAGTTTTATATAATTTTTGCTTTATTTGTTTTAGCCTAGCCTAGACAACTTCCAACCCCCCCCAATTGCATAACATATAGCAGGAAAATCTGAACTAAATCATCCTCGTGGGATCGACCCCTTGCTTGCTCTATACTATCTTGTTTGATTTGTTTTAAGCTAGGGTAATTAATTTGTGCGACCGCGACATCGCAACAAATTTTGGCGCCGTTGCCGGGGACGTGATTTTAGTTGATTCTTGTGTTCTTGTGTTGTGCTGTGATTTATTCTACTTTCTGTTGTTTTTATTTATTCTGGAAAAAAAACGTATTTGTGTTTGCGGCGGTACTGTTCAAAATAGATGTTTTGGTGCAATTAGGTATTGATCTTTTGTTTTATGAAGGAAACCGACGTTCTGAGAAGAACTAGTGACCAATGGTCACTAGCCCCACCTCATTTAGGCCAAATTCTATCGTTTTCTAAGGTTTCTGGGCACTTTTAGTTTTCTAGCGTAGGATCCTATTGCCTATTGTGTTGTCTTCAATCTCTTGTGTGCTTGGTTTCTTTTGATCTTTGCGATTTATGCATGTAACCCATTCTGCTAATCAAAGTCATCAAGTGCAGGTTGATCTCGAAATAGAAAACACTATATGCAGGTTACGAAAGGAAGCTCGCTTCAACATCATGGCTGGTGCACGACAACAAACACTCAAGGAGCTTGTTGCTCCTAATGTGGAAAACCAACCATTGTGCATAAACATAGACAGTAATGTGAACTTTGAACTCAAATCTGGTTTTATACATTTGCTACCAACATTCAATGGTCTTGCAGGAGAAGATCCTCACACTCATCTCAAGGAGTTCCACATGGTTTGTGTTGGCATGAAACCGAATGGAGTTGAAGAGGAACAAGTTAAGTTGAAAGCTTTTCCTTTCTCTTTAAAAGGGGCAGCGAAGGCATGGCTTTTTTCTATTCTCCTAGGTTCCATTAACACTTGGAATGGCATGAAGAAGATCTTCCTTGAAAAATATTTCCCAGCATCTCAAGTTGCCAACATAAGAAAAGAAATATGTGGGATTCAACAATCTCATGGAGAAACACTCGCTGAGTATTGGGAAAGATTTGAGTTATTGTGCATTCAATGCCCTCATCATCAAATACCTGATCAGCTGCTCATTCAATACTTCTATGAAGGATTGATGCCTACTGAACGTAGTATCATTGATACTGCAAGTGGAGGGGCATTGGTAGATAAGACACCCGGTGCTACACGCCAATTAATCTCAAATATGGCAGCCAACTCAAAACAGTTTGGCACCCGTGGAGACTTCTCAAACAAACGAGTGAATGAGGTAAGTATTTCTAACCTTGAGAATAAAGTTAATGATCTTACTTCTCTTGTGCGTTCTTTGGCTTGTGGAAATGTACAGCAGGTCAATGTTTGTAGCATATGCTTACTACAAGGACATGCTACGGATATGTGCCCAACAATGCAAGAAGATTACATTGAGCAAGCAAATGCGGTTGATGGAACATTCAATGGACAACCCCAGCGTAAGTATGATCCCTTTTCTAACACGTACAATCCTGGATGGAGAGATCATCCCAACTTTCTCTACGGGAACCCACCTCAACAAGGCAATCAAGGGAGACAGTTCCATTCCCATGGCTTTCAACCACAGCCCCAATAAAATTATCAAGCAAGAGAGCCCCCTCCGTTCACCAACTCCAATGTTATGGAGACATCATCCAGTGATGATCTTCATGAGATGATGAAAACTTTGGCTTCTAACACTATGACCTTGCAACAAAATATCATGTCTTTTCAACAGGAAACAAGGTCGAGAATTCATAACTTGGATAAGCAAATGGGGCAAATAGCTTCAAGTGTGGGCAAACTGGGAACACAAATGAATGGAAAATTGCCCTCCCAAGCATTAAATCCAAAAAAGAATGTTAATGCAATCATGCTGCGAAGTGGGAAAGAACTTGGAGAAAACAAGTCAAAACAAGTTGAGATGGAGGAAGAAGAAGAGATAGAAACTAAATTGAGTAGCAAGAAGAAACCTACTCCTCCTTCACAAACTAAGACAACGACGACCATTCCAAAGGTAACTCCTCACTCAACCAATTCCAATTTTAAAGCAATTCCACCCTTTCCTGTGAGTTCTTCTAGGTCTAAGAAAGAAGACAAAGACAAAGAGATCTTAGAGGTTTTCAAGAAAGTGGAACTCAACATTCCTTTGATTGATGTCATCAAGCAAATCCCCAAGTATGCTAAATTTTTGAAGGAGTTGTGCACTACCAAAAGAGCTTTCAAACTGAAAGGTCATGAAATGGTAAGTATGGGAGAAGTCGTATTTGTTGTTGTTCAAAAGAATATGCCTTTGAAGCAGAAAGACCCAGGTGCGTTTACTATCCCATGTGTTATTGGCAATGCTAGTTTTAAAAGGGCTCTATGCGATTTAGGTGCATCCATTAGTGTTATGCCTAAACATGTTTATGATTCTCTTAGTTTAAATCCTTTGAATAAAACCAACATTGTAATACAACTTGCGAATCGTAGTTTTGTTTACTCACTTGGTGTGATAGAAGATGTCCTAGTCAAGATTGATAGCTTGCTCATTCCATGTGACTTTTATATTCTTGATATGGAGCATAATTCTTGTGATTCCAGTACTCCTATATTGTTTGGGAGACCGTTCTTAAAAACTGTCAATACAAAGATTGATTGTGGTAAGGATACTTTGTCCATGGAGGTCGAAGATGAAAAGATTGAATTTAATTTTCATGATGCAATGAAATATCCTTATAGCAATGTTTATTCTATCACATGTTGTGACAAAGTTGATAAGTGTGTGCAGCAAGTTTGTGATTTTGATTGTGTGGATGGATTAAGCGTAGCTTTGAGCTATGGCTATTATTTTACCCAATTGGAGGAGATGGAGAGGCACACATGTTTTCCCCAAAATGTGCACGAAGCAGCACTGGCTTTGCAAGCTTTGCAAACCATTCCCCATGGTAATGTCTTTGTTGATTTAGTACTTTCACATAAAAAGCTTTTGCTATCTATTTTACAGGCTCCCGAGTTAGAATTGAAACCTTTGCCTGATAATTTGAAGTATGTATTCATTGGCAACAACAATACACTCCCTGTTATCATAGCAAAAGGTTTGACAAGTGCGCAAGAGGAAAAACTTGTGAATTTGTTGCGTGATCACAAAACAGCCATTGGATGGACTTTAGCCGACATCAAGGGCATTAGTCCCTCAATGTGTATGCATCATATATTATTGGAGGATGATACGAAACCAACAAGGGAAATGCAAAGGAGGTTGAACCCACCCATGATGGAGGTTAGGAAAACATGAAATTTTAAAACTATTAGATGCAGGAGTCATTTACCCCATCACAGACAGTAAATGGGTGGCGCCAATCCATGTGGTGCCCAAAAAGACTAGAATATGAGTATTATGTATGAGAATTAAGTGAGATAGATTGAATGAATGAGTGTGCATGCAAGTTTTAATGTTTAATTGGTTTAGGGATTGACTCCGAAAATATGTCATGTTATCTTTATAGTGTTATACCAATGTAAGCTTTTGAGCCTTCAACATTATATTCTTTGATTGTTTGTTCTTTCAATAATATGTATCTCTAGAACTTGCTTTATATCTTGTTGAGATTACATTCGCATTACATAGATGCATGAAGATGATAAAGGCATTAGGAATTTTAACCACTTGAGCCAAAAAGCCAACCTAAAGCATATTATCCTTAGTGAGCCCCTTTTGAGCTTGTTTATCTTTTCTTTGCTTTATCTATGTATAAGCCTTAAACTTTTTATATGTTTTCCTCTTTTCCCCTGGCCAAGGATTAGTAGAGCATATACTTATGATATCTCATGGAATTGTGGTTGGAAATTATGTGAAAAGAAAGAAGTAGTGATGTTTGATGAAAAGATGGGCAAAGTTGCCAAAGGTGAAGAACAACAACGAGACAAAAAAAAAGAAGAAAAGAAAAAAAAAGAGAAAAAAAAGAAGAAAAAAGAATAGAAACGAGCTTCAAATCAAAAGTAGCTAAGCATTGGTGCTTAAAGATTGAAAATTGATGTGCTTAAATGGAATATCTTATTAGAAATATCATTTTTCAGAATGCTCAATTTGTTTTGGTTTGAACCTTTTCTTCCACTCTCTTTTACCTCACCTTAACCTTAGCCCCATTACAACCGGAAAATAAGACCTTTTGATTCATACATTGTTTGTAATATTTTAGTAATGGAGATGAGATTGAAGAGCAAGCTTATGGTAGAACATATTCATTGATTGAATTTGAGAGATTTAAACACATAAGCCCTAAACACATGAGTGTTGGAGTGTATATCAATGAGAGGACCTATCACTTTGGCATGACATAGATTTCTTTTTAATCCCGAAGAGTAATTGAGTTTGGAGTTTGCATGTAAACAAATTCATGAAGATTTATGTTCTTTATCCTTCTCGATTGTATTCTTATTTATAATGCTTGAATTCTTGGATATTGATGGGAGATTAAGAGATTGGTCATGGTTATTTTTAATTTAAATATTTTTTTTTACCTATCCTTTCTCGTGGACGAGCAAGAGCTAAGTGTTGGGGTATTTGATGCGACCATATTATTTGATAGTTTCATCCATATTTACCTAGTGTTTTGCATATGTTTTGCGTATAAAATGCCTTGATATTCTTTGTTTTATGTTTTGAAGGCTTTTTGGATGAAAGATGCAAAAAGGAGGTAATTAGAGGTGATTGACAGATTTGACCTTCAGTCGGTGTTTTGTTCAGAGTGCAATCTCTAGAGATCGAAATGAAGTGATTCCAGTGACATTTAAAAGATAACATCCATTAATTTATGGAAAACTAAGGAAAAATAAATAAAATAAGGAAGATCATGGAAATCGCAACCTTCAAAGTCAAATCTTGCAATCTGCCGATATCGACCTTTGTCCATTCCAACTTCAATATCTCGAGATACAAAATTCCGATGGATGCAAACTCAATTTTCGTGGATTCAGGACTCAAAGCCCTATAAACGCTCCGAATGGAAGCTCAACACGATGTGATATGAAGGAGATATGAATTTTACAAGAGACAACTAAATTCTGCCAACTTAAGGAAGGACTATTTTGTAAAATAGACACTAGGGTTTCTAAGCATATATAAAGGAGAAGAGGAGCAAGGAAGTGGCGGCCAGCACAAAAGAAAACACAAAATCTTGCTCCTCCAAACCCTAAATCATGTGTTCTTCCATCTTTTTATTTAGTTGTTCAATAAACATGCAAGGCTAGACTCTTTTGCTTGGTTGCTAGGACACGGAAACCTTCAGATTTCAAGAACTGTGAGATCTATTTTTACCTCAATTTTTCAGTATATATGATGAATATGTTTGTTCTCCTATGCTAATTTTCCTATGATTGTTTATTTAATTGCTAAGAGCGGACTCGAAGTTATTATTGTAGACAATCGATTGCTAAGTTTGATATCAAAACCGGAGTTGTGGTATATGAACTTATGAAGCAACTAAGTTAATAATTGTAGCGGATGTTATTAATCTTAGGGAGAACATTCAATCGAACTAAAGATATATTGCGGACAATTATGTTTCTTCATTGATCAATTTATCTAGATTTTAATGCGCCATTAAATCAAATTACTAGTGCGAACATTGTGGTTGTTTGATGGTTAGGATAAGTTATACGGCGAATTCGTTAACGAACCAATTTTAAGAAGAGATAAATATTTAGAATATAAATTGATGTGTCGTTTCCATGATCAGTTCTAATTTCTGTAGGTGGATGTTGATTTGCGACCAAGGTTTGCTTTATTGATAAATTTTAGTTTTATATAATTTTCGCTTAATTTGTTTTAGCCTAGCCTAGACAACTTCCAACCCCCCCCCCCCCCAATTGCATAACATATAGCACGAAAATCTGAACTAAATCATCCTCGTGGGATCGACCCCTTGCTTGCTCTATAGTATCTTGTTTGATTTGTTTTAAGCTAGGGTAATTAATTTGTGCGACCGCGACATCGCAACAGTCCACAGTCTACCCCTGTAAGAGATATCAAATACACAGGGAAAGGAATTATAGTCTCATAAAACTCGAGAGAGAAAAGGGAATCTAGATGGAATTCACCATTTGGTTTTATCTTGGAAACTAACAAGAAAGTTTGGTTGAGCTTAAAACATTGTAAGGAACTCTAGGATTCTTAAACCTTAACGGAACACCATTTCCATTACGATGGACAAGGAATAGGCAATCTCCCATCAAAACAACAAATATGATGTGCTGAAAGTATCACTGTTTCAAGAAAATGGGTTGAAGTTATTTTCGCTAGTTGAAACTAGACTTTATCAGCGGTAAGTCTTTGAATTGGGATGTAAATTCGGATATAAAATGATGTTCTTTGTATTTCATATTTACCTCAAAGTATTTTTGCGAAGGACCAATTTCCACCACTGCTACATCCATGCCTTTCAAACTTGTTCCTATAATCTTATTGAAAGAAAGGCACTGTTAGTATTATCAATTGAATTCATAAAAAAGATGAAAGAATGGCATCTACTGGGAAATAATTGTTGTAAAATCAATTGGAAGTGTTGGTAATATAGCAGTCAACAAAGAATAGGTTGATCAAGCTTTGAGCCTGCAAAATCCATTATTGTCCTCGGGTGGGTAGAATGACATGTTTCCACAATAAAAGATCGATTTTAGGATTTCAAAGTTGCTGGAGGCAAACCTCCAATTACATACTGATGCAAACCAAGGAGCTGGACATATTGATCATACACTCGGGAAGGCATCTGAATTCGCACAAGACCCTTTGTCACTTCCAAGTGGCCCAATTACAAGACTTAGAGCCAAACGCTTCAAGGAAGCACTAAATGGGCTAATCCAAGAGATTTGGGCTGATTCTAAAAAGACCAAGATGGTATCAAATGATAATCAAGGCTTAGTCCACATCATCGAAGCAATTGAAGAGGGTAATAATTATGCAAAAACGTTTCAGCATGATCTGACCATCAAAGGGCATGAATTTGATGACTTTCAAGGTTATTAATTAGAGGAATGAAGTTGGTCTTAAATGGTTATGTTAAATACATTGAATTTAGTCATTTAGCTATTTATGATAGCCTCTAGAAGTCCAAGAGACCTAAAAACGTGGGGGCTTATTTATGTTACTGTTTGAGCTCTTTTACCTCACCTTAACCTTAGCCCCATTACAACCGGAAAATAAGACCTTTTGATTCATACATTGTTTGTAATATTTTAGTAATGGAGATGAGATTGAAGAGCAAGCTTATGGTAGAACATATTCATTGATTGAATTTGAGAGATTTAAACACATAAGCCCTAAACACATGAGTGTTGGAGTGTATATCAATGAGAGGACCTATCACTTTGGCATGACATAGATTTCTTTTAAATCCCGAAGAGTAATTGAGTTTCGAGTTTGCATGTAAACAAATTCATGAAGATTTATGTTCTTTATCCTTCTCGATTGTATTCTTATTTATAATGCTTGAATTCTTGGATATTGATGGGAGATGAAGAGATTGGTCATGGTTATTTTTAATTTAAATATTTTTTTTACCTATCCTTTCTCGTGGACGAGCAAGAGCTAAGTGTTGGGGTATTTGATGCGACCATATTATTTGATAGTTTCATCCATATTTACCTAGTGTTTTGCATATGTTTTGCGTATAAAATGCCTTGATATTCTTTGTTTTATGTTTTGAAGGCTTTTTGGATGAAAGATGCGAAAAGGAGGTAATTAGAGGTGATTGACAGATTTGACCTTCAGTCGGTGTTTTGTTCAGAGTGCAATCTCTAGAGATCGAAATGAAGTGATTCCAGTGACATTTAAAAGATAACATCCATTAATTTATGGAAAACTAAGGAAAAATAAATAAAATAAGGAAGATCATGGAAATCGCAACCTTCAAAGTCAAATCTTGCAATCTGCCGATATCGACCTTTGTCTATTCCAACTTCAATATCTCGAGATACAAAATTCCGATGGATGCAAACTCAATTTTCGTGGATTCAGGACTCAAAGCCCTATAAACGCTCCGAATGGAAGCTCAACACGATGTGATATGAAGGAGATATGAATTTTACAAGGGACAACTAAATTCTGCCAACTTAAGGAAGGACTATTTTGTAAAATAGACACTAGGGTTTCTAAGCATATATAAAGGAGAAGAGGAGCAAGGAAGTGGCGGCCAGCACAAAAGAAAACACAAAATCTTGCTCCTCCAAACCCTAAATCATGTGTTCTTCCATCTTTTTATTTAGTTGTTCAATAAACATGCAAGGCTAGACTCTTTTGCTTGGTTGCTAGGACACGGAAACCTTCAGATTTCAAGAACTGTGAGATCTATTTTTACCTCAATTTTTCAGTATATATGATGAATATGTTTGTTCTCCTATGCTAATTTTCCTATGATTGTTTATTTAATTGCTAAGAGCGGACTCGAAGTTATTATTGTAGACAATCGATTGCTAAGTTTGATATCAAAACCGGAGTTGTGGTATATGAACTTATGAAGCAACTAAGTTAATAATTGTAGCGGATGTTATTAATCTTAGGGAGAACATTCAATCGAACTAAAGATATATTGCGGACAATTATGTTTCTTCATTGATCAATTTATCTAGATTTTAATGCGCCATTAAATCAAATTACTAGTGCGAACATTGTGGTTGTTTGATGGTTAGGATAAGTTATACGGCGAATTCGTTAACGAACCAATTTTAAGAAGAGATAAATATTTAGAATATAAATTGATGTGTCGTTTCCATGATCAGTTCTAATTTCTGTAGGTGGATGTTGATTTGCGACCAAGGTTTGCTTTATTGATAAATTTTAGTTTTATATAATTTTCGCTTAATTTGTTTTAGCCTAGCCTAGACAACTTCCAACCCCCCCCCCCCCAATTGCATAACATATAGCACGAAAATCTGAACTAAATCATCCTCGTGGGATCGACCCCTTGCTTGCTCTATAGTATCTTGTTTGATTTGTTTTAAGCTAGGGTAATTAATTTGTGCGACCGCGACATCGCAACAGTCCACAGTCTACCCCTGTAAGAGATATCAAATACACAGGGAAAGGAATTATAGTCTCATAAAACTCGAGAGAGAAAAGGGAATCTAGATGGAATTCACCATTTGGTTTTATCTTGGAAACTAACAAGAAAGTTTGGTTGAGCTTAAAACATTGTAAGGAACTCTAGGATTCTTAAACCTTAACGGAACACCATTTCCATTACGATGGACAAGGAATAGGCAATCTCCCATCAAAACAACAAATATGATGTGCTGAAAGTATCACTGTTTCAAGAAAATGGGTTGAAGTTATTTTCGCTAGTTGAAACTAGACTTTATCAGCGGTAAGTCTTTGAATTGGGATGTAAATTCGGATATAAAATGATGTTCTTTGTATTTCATATTTACCTCAAAGTATTTTTGCGAAGGACCAATTTCCACCACTGCTACATCCATGCCTTTCAAACTTGTTCCTATAATCTTATTGAAAGAAAGGCACTGTTAGTATTATCAATTGAATTCATAAAAAAGATGAAAGAATGGCATCTACTGGGAAATAATTGTTGTAAAATCAATTGGAAGTGTTGGTAATATAGCAGTCAACAAAGAATAGGTTGATCAAGCTTTGAGCCTGCAAAATCCATTATTGTCCTCGGGTGGGTAGAATGACATGTTTCCACAATAAAAGATCGATTTTAGGATTTCAAAGTTGCTGGAGGCAAACCTCCAATTACATACTGATGCAAACCAAGGAGCTGGACATATTGATCATACACTCGGGAAGGCATCTGAATTCGCACAAGACCCTTTGTCACTTCCAAGTGGCCCAATTACAAGACTTAGAGCCAAACGCTTCAAGGAAGCACTAAATGGGCTAATCCAAGAGATTTGGGCTGATTCTAAAAAGACCAAGATGGTATCAAATGATAATCAAGGCTTAGTCCACATCATCGAAGCAATTGAAGAGGGTAATAATTATGCAAAAACGTTTCAGCATGATCTGACCATCAAAGGGCATGAATTTGATGACTTTCAAGGTTATTAATTAGAGGAATGAAGTTGGTCTTAAATGGTTATGTTAAATACATTGAATTTAGTCATTTAGCTATTTATGATAGCCTCTAGAAGTCCAAGAGACCTAAAAACGTGGGGGCTTATTTATGTTACTGTTTGAGCTCTTTTACCTCACCTTAACCTTAGCCCCATTACAACCGGAAAATAAGACCTTTTGATTCATACATTGTTTGTAATATTTTAGTAATGGAGATGAGATTGAAGAGCAAGCTTATGGTAGAACATATTCATTGATTGAATTTGAGAGATTTAAACACATAAGCCCTAAACACATGAGTGTTGGAGTGTATATCAATGAGAGGACCTATCACTTTGGCATGACATAGATTTCTTTTAAATCCCGAAGAGTAATTGAGTTTCGAGTTTGCATGTAAACAAATTCATGAAGATTTATGTTCTTTATCCTTCTCGATTGTATTCTTATTTATAATGCTTGAATTCTTGGATATTGATGGGAGATGAAGAGATTGGTCATGGTTATTTTTAATTTAAATATTTTTTTTACCTATCCTTTCTCGTGGACGAGCAAGAGCTAAGTGTTGGGGTATTTGATGCGACCATATTATTTGATAGTTTCATCCATATTTACCTAGTGTTTTGCATATGTTTTGCGTATAAAATGCCTTGATATTCTTTGTTTTATGTTTTGAAGGCTTTTTGGATGAAAGATGCGAAAAGGAGGTAATTAGAGGTGATTGACAGATTTGACCTTCAGTCGGTGTTTTGTTCAGAGTGCAATCTCTAGAGATCGAAATGAAGTGATTCCAGTGACATTTAAAAGATAACATCCATTAATTTATGGAAAACTAAGGAAAAATAAATAAAATAAGGAAGATCATGGAAATCGCAACCTTCAAAGTCAAATCTTGCAATCTGCCGATATCGACCTTTGTCTATTCCAACTTCAATATCTCGAGATACAAAATTCCGATGGATGCAAACTCAATTTTCGTGGATTCAGGACTCAAAGCCCTATAAACGCTCCGAATGGAAGCTCAACACGATGTGATATGAAGGAGATATGAATTTTACAAGGGACAACTAAATTCTGCCAACTTAAGGAAGGACTATTTTGTAAAATAGACACTAGGGTTTCTAAGCATATATAAAGGAGAAGAGGAGCAAGGAAGTGGCGGCCAGCACAAAAGAAAACACAAAATCTTGCTCCTCCAAACCCTAAATCATGTGTTCTTCCATCTTTTTATTTAGTTGTTCAATAAACATGCAAGGCTAGACTCTTTTGCTTGGTTGCTAGGACACGGAAACCTTCAGATTTCAAGAACTGTGAGATCTATTTTTACCTCAATTTTTCAGTATATATGATGAATATGTTTGTTCTCCTATGCTAATTTTCCTATGATTGTTTATTTAATTGCTAAGAGCGGACTCGAAGTTATTATTGTAGACAATCGATTGCTAAGTTTGATATCAAAACCGGAGTTGTGGTATATGAACTTATGAAGCAACTAAGTTAATAATTGTAGCGGATGTTATTAATCTTAGGGAGAACATTCAATCGAACTAAAGATATATTGCGGACAATTATGTTTCTTCATTGATCAATTTATCTAGATTTTAATGCGCCATTAAATCAAATTACTAGTGCGCACATTGTGGTTGTTTGATGGTTAGGATAAGTTATACGGCGAATTCGTTAACGAACCAATTTTAAGAAGAGATAAATATTTAGAATATAAATTGATGTGTCGTTTCCATGATCAGTTCTAATTTCTGTAGGTGGATGTTGATTTGCGACCAAGGTTTGCTTTATTGATAAATTTTAGTTTTATATAATTTTCGCTTAATTTGTTTTAGCCTAGCCTAGACAACTTCCAACCCCCCCCCCCCCCCAATTGCATAACATATAGCACGAAAATCTGAACTAAATCATCCTCGTGGGATCGACCCCTTGCTTGCTCTATAGTATCTTGTTTGATTTGTTTTAAGCTAGGGTAATTAATTTGTGCGACCGCGACATCGCAACAGTCCACAGTCTACCCCTGTAAGAGATATCAAATACACAAGGAAAGGAATTATAGTCTCATAAAACTCGAGAGAGAAAAGGGAATCTAGATGGAATTCACCATTTGGTTTTATCTTGGAAACTAACAAGAAAGTTTGGTTGAGCTTAAAACATTGTAAGGAACTCTAGGATTCTTAAACCTTAACGGAACACCATTTCCATTACGATGGACAAGGAATAGGCAATCTCCCATCAAAACAACAAATATGATGTGCTGAAAGTATCACTGTTTCAAGAAAATGGGTTGAAGTTATTTTCGCTAGTTGAAACTAGACTTTATCAGCGGTAAGTCTTTGAATTGGGATGTAAATTCGGATATAAAATGATGTTCTTTGTATTTCATATTTACCTCAAAGTATTTTTGCGAAGGACCAATTTCCACCACTGCTACATCCATGCCTTTCAAACTTGTTCCTATAATCTTATTGAAAGAAAGGCACTGTTAGTATTATCAATTGAATTCATAAAAAAGATGAAAGAATGGCATCTACTGGGAAATAATTGTTGTAAAATCAATTGGAAGTGTTGGTAATATAGCAGTCAACAAAGAATAGGTTGATCAAGCTTTGAGCCTGCAAAATCCATTATTGTCCTCGGGTGGGTAGAATGACATGTTTCCACAATAAAAGATCGATTTTAGGATTTCAAAGTTGCTGGAGGCAAACCTCCAATTACATACTGATGCAAACCAAGGAGCTGGACATATTGATCATACACTCGGGAAGGCATCTGAATTCGCACAAGACCCTTTGTCACTTCCAAGTGGCCCAATTACAAGACTTAGAGCCAAACGCTTCAAGGAAGCACTAAATGGGCTAATCCAAGAGATTTGGGCTGATTCTAAAAAGACCAAGATGGTATCAAATGATAATCAAGGCTTAGTCCACATCATCGAAGCAATTGAAGAGGGTAATAATTATGCAAAAACATTTCAGCATGATCTGACCATCAAAGGGCATGAATTTGATGACTTTCAAGGTTATTAATTAGAGGAATGAAGTTGGTCTTAAATGGTTATGTTAAATACATTGAATTTATTCATTTAGTTATTTATGATAGCCTCTAGAAGTCCAAGAGACCTAAAAACGTGGGGGCTTATTTATGTTACTGTTTGTTCTCTTTTAAAGCTTTAGTTATGACTTTTTCTATTCTTGGAGGGTTGTTCCAAGTATAAAAAGGGGTATTTCGAAATGATTAGGCAGATTATGTTTTCAGAAAATTATCATATTTGTGAGGTCTTGTGTTCCTCTTCATTCTTAAAAGAACTCCTGAACTTATCAAGTTAATCTTGTGGCGTTCAAACAACCAAACTTATCACCTTGATTGTTGAGAGATTCTCAGGTTTTCTAGGTGTGGCGTTTCAATCTTTCGTAGTCTTGGTTTTCATCTTGTTAGGTGACGGGTCAAGGCTCAACCAATCTTGTCTACATGATCTTGGGGTTCTAAACCATCATTCTTATTGGGTTTCATCACAATTGTTGATGAAGTTCATATCACATACCCCGGTGATACTACATGACCACTTAATCTACCTGTATATATATATATATATAAATAAAAATAGGTTCAACCTCAATTTCAAAAACTCAATCTACATACGTACCTTTATAGTGACATCATATCCACTGTTATGTAAAACCCCTCAAATTAACTTCCAATCAAAATCAAAATCAATTCTTACCAAGTCTATAAAATGTAACAGATCAATATGTATGAGATATGAAATTGGTGCATAACATTGTATAAAATCCACTCAGAAGTTCCGTGGTGATCACAAACCAAGGCCAAATAGGCACTTTCAGCTTTTTCCTCTTATTTTTAGTAAATTTTCTCTTTGCTCATTACCATCTAAGTAAATCAACTTTATATCACAAATCCAGAACTGTGCAAATCAACTTCTATGTGTACCTGAATTTGTTCTCTATCGGGGTAAGTAAGCACCCAAGTGGGACGCCCTGCCTGAAACAGACCAAATAAAGATACACTTGGTGAGAATGTACGAAAACTTGTAGTGAGGACAGAGACGGACCCCTACCTAGAACTGACAATTGAAAACGATAGTTCTTGGTTCAAGAACTATAACGGCAACAACCCTTGTAAGTCAAAACTTTGACTAGGCTACTCTTCACATGTGTAATTTCGGATATAAAATGTTCTTTGTAGTTCATATTTAACATCTTTACGAAATTCCACCATCCAACTCACCTCAAAAAAAAGAAAGAAAGAACATTGCTCAGTGAACAGGAGAAATTCGAAGATGAATAAATAGAGAGAGAGAGAGAAACATGGAAGTTTAAAAAAGATCACCTTTTGGCCTCTTTCAATGTACTTAACAGCAAAGAGTTAACCAGTCGTTATCTCTCTAACTAGCTTAGCAACACCAAAGTTTCCTGACCCGTAATAAGTGGGATTACCGAACTACCAGTTGCAAAATATAGAGGACATCGATGCCCTAATCTCTTATCATTGAGACAAAAGGGAAAATAATTCATAATGGAAAAATCACCACACGACCCAAAAAAAGAAAAAGCACAACAATTGATAGAATTTGAAACAATCAAAGATATGCTGTCTTTGTGAGAAGAAAAGATACTTGAATGTCCCCGCCCCAACATACAAGATCACTAACAACGTTTTCTTTCATTGTTCCAGAAGAAGCATCATACCGATCTGAGACATGACCAATAAAAGAAAAGGCACAACAATTGATAGAATTTGAAACGATCAAAGATATGCTGTCTTTGTGAGAAGAAAAGATACCTGAATGTCCCCGCCCCAACATACAAGATCACTAACAACGTTTTCTTTCATACTTTCAGAAGAATCATCATACCGATTTGGGCTTCGGAAGATGGAAAGTTTTCTATCTTATTTTTCTTAATTCATCGCAAAACCTTCATTTATACGGAGTCTTTATGTCCGTGAGGGAAGAGGACAGAAAATTTCAAATTATTTTCGATCGTTTTAAACAACACGGCGTTTTTGTTTATTCGGCTTTTAAAAGTTTTGGGCTTCGAAAGCCATTTTGTTGTGGGTGGTGTTAAGAAATTAAGGTCAGCGTTTTTTTAGAAAAAAGTAGCATTGTCATTGTTACCGACTACTATTTTTAAATAGTTATGGTTTTTATTTCTATTTTTAAATGGTTTCTTAAAATATTTTGATCTTAAAAAATTATTAAATTAATATTTTTTATGATTTTGAAGTATTGATGTTAAAATATACAAAATGTATATTATTATATTTATAAGCAAAAAGTATTGGTCCCTTTTTGTTGTTGTTGCACCACACTCGTGGTCCCTCCTGCAATGACAAGAAATTCTCATAAATCATTTTTAACCACCGATACATTTCCTAATAACCACACCGAAACAATCCAATATGCCTTTAAATTTGTTTTTCTTTCATCTTTATTTTTTTATTATTTTATAACAACTTTTCTCAATCAAAATATCTTTATAAACACCCATTTTTTAACATAACTTGTTTCTTTTACTTTAACACATCTAACTTCTTCACTTCGACCTCCCACATCTTCTTCTTCTTCTTCTTTTTTGCCCACATTTTTCACTATAACGGGAGTTATAGAACTATGTTTTGTACAAATTTGATCTCTTTGGAAAGCTAACATATAATTTTACAACTCTTATGAAGGGAGGAGAACTCATTTCTGCCCCAAACATTCACGAAATGCATCACAAAAGTGACAGACCTGTTGTTCTGTAGAGTCTGCCCTGCATAGTCACATTTGGTGACCCTTAAATAGACTTATAAAATTCCAAATTAAATGAAATCAGTTTCCTTGGATGATATATATTTATAACTACAACTCCTACGAAGGAAACCAGTCCTAATTCCCTTGTTTTTTCACTCGTATTCTCTCCAAAAGTGAAGAGATGAATCTGCCTAGTTGTTAACTTTAGGCCCCCATTACCTTTAAATGGTTTCTTTTTACCCAACATCTTTTCTTCTTATAATTTAAATCATAATCTTTACATTTATTTCAATTTCACCCCCCCTTCCACCTATTTTATTTCTCTTTTAATTCATTCCAAGTTAAAAATTATGATATCTCAACTATTTGGTATGATTGTTATATCCAAAATCTCTGAATTCTCATTTTATTTAAATTTGATCGTCAATTCTTCCACTTTTATTTATTTATTTATTTATTTATTTTTATTTAGCTTATAATTCACATCTACATTTATTTCCTGGGCTTACAAAAATAATTTAAAATAACTTAAGAAAAAGTAAAAAAAAAAGACTTGACTCAACCCTTGGTAAAAACCCCAAATCCATGTCTCGAGATATGAGATGCAAAAATTAAATGAGAATAGAAAAAAAATGAGAAAAAATATAAACTTTAATTATAAGAAAATAAAATGTCGAATGACAATAATAAAAAAAATCAAGTCTGTCCAACCTAGTAATTCAAATTTGCAATCTATTCGTAAAACCAGGATGACTCTATTGAAACCAAATCAATTAAAATCATGAAGCATAATTCTCAAATAAACCAAATGTTTAACTTACAAAATAAAAAATGGTAAAAATCAACATAAGAAAACCTAACTCAACCCCTGGTAAACCCAATCTAATGATTTGAGACATGAGATCGGGATAAATCTATATGAATAAAATTGTTGAGTTGTTTTTTTAAATAATTTTATAAAAGAACTTAAAAAAGAGATAAGATAAAATCCAAACTAATCTAATATAAAAGAAAATAAAGTCAAACGTTAAGGGATGAAATTGAAAATATATCAATCAAGAAAAGTAAAAGAAAAAATAAATAACAAACAAAAGAATGAGGACCAAATTTGGTATATGAATTGCATCAAATGTCAATGGATTAAATTGAAAAAAATAATAAATCAAATTTAATACAATCAAATGACAATACACTTGGATTGCTACCCTAGAATGTTGTGTTCAACTATTAGAAGACACTGTTTGCGTTGCTAAAAGGGCACCAATACAAGTGCCCCAACAACTTTTTATTAATATTATAATTTAGTTAAGGACTTAAAGACCCCTTATTCAACTTGCCAATTACAAAAAAACATATATGATAGTAACTTTAAAAAGATTTAATTTAAGGGTAATCTAGGTATCTTATCATGTAAAATATGTTGACATGTGTCACGACAATGATTTTTTCACGCTTCGCGCCCCACCATCTCCCTGATTTGGGGAGACAACAACGCATGGTGAAAAGGATGGTGTTTTATAGTCGTAAAAATTACAACTATAATTATTAGGAGTCGCCACCTAGTATTAAGGTCACTAGGAACATATTGATCTGCGAGAGTCTGGATAAGAGGACTTGTTGTGCAAGGGGAGTCGCCACTTAGTATTAAGTTGCATTGTTGTTTGATTGTTTTTTCTAAGTTAAAAAATATTTTTACACTGCATTTTGAAAATCTCATTTTTAACTATCTACGAGTGTAATTTATAGTCTAATTTTACACCGCAGTTAAAAACCTTTTTCTTATCTATGGAGGTACTTTACAATGTAATTTTACACTATAGTTAAAAACCTCTTTTTTTATCTACGGATGTATTATACAATGTAATTTTACACCCCAATAGTTAAAACAAAATAATTATTAATTTATTTTTATATTTTGTCCAAATTCCAACGGATAATCATAAACTGATTACGATACCCAATTTTCATTTAAAACATGAGAAAGATGCAAAATATTTTTTTTTCAAACAATAATGATGGTAAAAACCTTGGAATTTGGCCGTATGCATGAAAACAACACCTTTTATGTTTTTTTGAAATTTTTGTATTCTTATATTTGTTTTCCATTTTTAAAATAAAATAAAACAAAAAGAAAAGAAAAGAAAAAAAAGAAAGAAAATTTATGGGTTGATTGTCCACCACTGATGGGCCGGATTGACAGTCCATTGTGCATGGGCTAGCAGCCCACCTCCCTTATGCGTTTGGGTCGAGCACAACGCCCGACCTGCCCTACTCAAGCCTAGCCTGCATGAACAATGGGACATGAATTATGTCCCACTACATGCAGCGACGAGGCGAAGATGAATAGTGAATTTTTCAAGTGTGATGAAAGGCGTACCTATTAGTCGATGGCGTGGTGGCTGTCGTCGGTAGGCGTGCAAGTAAAGGCAGTGGAGGGACTGTAGTTTTGGGAGAAAGTGAAAATGCAATTTGGTCCTTCAATTTTAGCCTTAACTTTGCGCATTTTGTTTTATTTTGATCCCTGGCTTCTGATTTATTTGATTCAACCCTTAATTGACCATTAAATTCTCGATGTCTTCAATTTGGCCCCTGACTTTGCACAATTGGCTTGGAAAAAATTCAATTGGGTCTCCAAGAATTCCAATCTTCTCGATTGAGCCCGAATTAAACTCAAGAATTTCATTTTATAAGCCCTTAATTAATTTGATGTGACCAATTTAAAGTATAATTAAGTCCTTGCACTTAATTAAATCCTTCAATTGGACCCTAAATTAATTCCTAAACATAATAATACTTTAAATTGGCCCATGATTAAATCAAATTGGCCTATAGAAAATAAAAATATGATTTTTGACTTCATTTTTACACAGATTTATCCAATGATAAATTATTTTTGCCTTAAATATGTATTTTCCTCTATTTTTTGGTACAAAATAGATACGATCGGACTCTCAAAAATACCTAAAATTTTCACATTGATTTTTCTACCAACGTCGTCCTTATTTATTTTATTTTTGTTATTTTTGGGTAAATTTTTGGGAGTAACCCAGAAATTGGGTTATGACAACATGTATGAAAAGCCCCTCACATTAAAATTGAATTAATTTAGCTTTTAATGGTAGTTTAGTTATTTTACTCTGTAATAAAAAAGTCAAATGATCTAGATACCCTTATGAACTTTGAATTGACAACTTGATCCTGTCAAAAGGAACATTTACCTTCACACCAAGTTATAAAATTTATGTTGGCAAGGGCAAAATTGTAATTTTACGATGCAAATCCACAACGAAATATGAGAGGGTCCACAATAAATGTATAAGTAGTTTTAGTGTTTTTGAATACAACACATCACTCAAAAAACTCTTTGGATGAAAAACTATAAATCTTAATTAGCTATAAATTAATAATCATAGTTTTTAAAATCGACGTGGGCAATTCATAGGTCATGCAAGTTAACTAGATTAACCCGGGTCAACCTATTTTTTTTATTTTGAAAAGAATCTTAGAAATCAACGAGTCCTGATTGATTTTTCCTTGGGCTGATCGACTTGGGAGTCACCAGAGTGAATTTGTCCTTCTCAAACTCGATTTAGCCTAGGTCTTAGATCACCCGAGTCATAGATCAAATTGATGGGTTAGATCAATTTTTAAAGAGCACCACAATATATATAAAAATAAATATATTGAAAAATACTAAACAAAAACACTAAATATAGGGATATGCTAGTTATTTGACTCGCGGTTCGCACAAGTCAGATCAATTGTTTTGCAAAAAACCCATTAATACACAAGCTTTTCAAAAGAAATTGTTAAACAAATCCTATTTATAAATTAAAAAGCATATGCATGCATTTAATAAAATAAATCGAGAGTCATTTATGCCAAATATTGCAAAAATAAATGTTGATGTGTCCATTCGACTCCCGAAGCTGCAAGTCAATTTTTTTTCTAACTCTAATTAATGAATGTGCAGGTGTTATTTACATATGTCTTGACATCTCGTAAAACATATAATAAAATATGGTGAAGATTTTTAACATAGTAGAAAATAGGACAATATTGCAATTGCTATAGTGAAGTATCATCTCCCTAATCTTTCTATGATAAATTTTCAAAAAAAAGTGTAAAGATGTAACAACTCCTATTAGTTTATTTGTTAATCTTTCCCCCTCTAAAGGGTAGATGGAGCATAATTGTTTTTCTCTTGCTAAAATTTCGTTAGAAATTTCAGCAGTCTCCCCTATATCGGGAGATCCCAGGTTATCAACAATGCAACCTGCACACAGTTTGAATCACATCTCATGCACAATCACATCCATGTTTAGTACAAACAACTGTATAACTCATTCTAGAATATGCTTAGGACCATATTCATTCTCAAACTCCATCTTACATCACACGCATAAGATAATAATTAAAAGAGCCAATCTGAACACGAAGATTTCATATACATATACATATACATATACATATACATATACATATACATATACATATATAACACAACACAATTTAATATTCTAACATATTCTAATACTTTCTAATATCCCAAGCATAGGTTGATACATTTAATCTTCCAGAAACAAAATATTACGAATATAATATTCTATACAGTTTACATGTTTTCTGCATAACAAAAATTACACCACAAATTCCTAAGTTCCTAATTTATACAAAAAGGGATCAAGGACTTAAAATCTATTCCTGACGGGAATGGGAGAAACCTGCAAAATATAGATTTTCCATATAAGTAAAAACAATTAAGTAAATAGAAGCAATTTACAGAAGAAATTTATACAGCATATCTATCAATCTACTTAAATCATGAGATTCTAAATACAACCATATACACCTTTTTAAGGTTATATAAAAGAAAATTTGTTTCTTTTGACTACTTCTCCCCCCTCCACATTGAAAAGACTATAGCCGACACTAATGACCTCTATTAGTGTCTTTAGTTGCCCGTCCTAGAAACAACTAATCAGTTTCATGAAAATGCTAGCAAGAACATAGCCATTTATGTCATTAACTATTTTTAAAACCAAAATAGTTAATCATTGTTCCGTATTACCTTGGGAGGCTCTAGGGTATGCCGATGTCAAGAATTCTTGACATCATTAGCCTTCACCTCAGAAAGCTAATCAAGTCTATAAATTTTGCTGATATAGACGTCACCCGCCGATATCATTAACTATTCTGAAACCGAATAGTTAATCATGTTTAAAAATTTTGTCGATATCGACGCCACCCGCCGATATCATTAACTATTCTGAAACCAAATAGTTAATCAAGTTCACAAATTTTGCCGATATCGACGCCACCCACTAATATCATTAAATATTTTGAAACCGAATAGTTAATCAGGGTTTATATTTCACCTCACACGTACCAGTAATGTCGATGTCAACCAACTTGTTTCTTCCTATATATATATATATCTATTTTTCCATCCCTTAACCTATCCTTTACCCCTTTTCTTTTCCTCATCAATAAGTACCAAATTGTTTCTTATAGTTCAATAATTAGTAAAAATAATTATTGGCTAAAGAAGATATAGGTACCAAGTACCTAACTGCTGTGAATGCTCGACTTGTGTTCCCTTGTTGTTGCTGTACTCCTCTTGTGGTTCCTCGTGAAACCACAAACACCCACCATTATTTCATATTAATCCACATATCACACACAACAAAAACAATGGTAAATTATTCATTTCTCTTTTACCAAATCTTTTCTTTCTCACTTACATTCCTCATTATCATCCTTTAACTTTTCAGCTCATTAGTAGTCCAAGTGGACATCATGAATTCAATTTTAATCACCTTTTATTCTCTTTTATTATTTTATGAAGACCAAGACACACTTTATGAAGGGAAAGAAAACAAATTCTACCCTTAACATGGCTAAATTTTGCTATTTTATCAACTTGGCCGAATCTGCGAACAGGGGTGACAGCTCGACCTCTCTTCATATTTTTATCCATATCTGGAGTTCCAAAACTCAAATTAGATGGGGTTGGACTTGTTGGAAAGATAACACTCCCGGATACAACTTCTATGTCATTTAAATTCTATCATTTAGTAATGTGTTTAGATTACCAATGTTAGAATTCTAATGAGATTAGCTTTGTTTTAGTTGTAGGATTCTAAAGAGATTAGCTCTTTTTTTAGCTATAGAGTTCTAATTAGTTTTGATTACTATTTGTAATAGGATTTATCATAAATCCTATCCTTATCCAATAACCTCTCCTAGTCTATTGAGAGTTCTAGTTTATTTCAATTTCTAGTTCTTGTAAGCCTATAAATAGGCAAAGTTTCAATTGAATAAATTGAATGAATGAATGTGATTCATTCCAATATTTATGATTTTTGGGTTCTTCAGGATTTCTTGTCTTTCCATATTTTTAATTTCAACAGTAATTGTTCTAAACAGTTACTGTACAGATTCAAGATTTCCAACAATAAAAAAAAGGAGTGTTAGAATTCTAATGAGATTAGCTTTGTTTTAGTTGTAGGGTTCTAAAGAGATTAACTCTCTTTTTAGCTATAGAGTTCTAATTAGTTTTGATTACTATTTCTAATAGGATTTATCATAAATCCTATCCTTATCCAATAACCTCTCATAGACTATTGAGAGTTCTAGTTTATTTCAATTTCTAGTTCTTGTAAGCCTATAAATAGGCAAGTTTCAATTGAATATATTGAATGAATGAATGTGATTCATTCCTATTTATGATTTTTGGGTTCTTCAGGATTTCTTGTTTTCCATATTTATAATCTCAACAGTAGTTGTTCTAAACAGTTACTGTACAGATTCAAGATTTCCAACAAGTGGTATTAGAGCACTTTTTTTTTACAGGACTGTGGGAATTTTTGAGAGATAAACACAGAGAGTTTTGTGAGCTAAACACATAGAGATTGAGTGTCAAAACAATTTAGTTAACCCTCTCAAAAAGCATGTCTACCTCCAGTATCAATTCTGCTGCAATTCCAGTTTTTTCTGGAGAAAACTATCACATTTGGACTGTCAAGATGAGATTTTTCTTGACATCCCTGGGGTTATGGAATGTTGTGGTGACAGATTCTGATCCACCACAACCACATGGAAACCCTACTGTTGCACAGATGAAGGCTCATGAGGAAGAAAAGCTCACGAAGGACAGGGCTATTACTTGCCTACACTCTGGACTGACAGACCATGTTTTTACCCAGATAATGAACCTGGAGACACCAAAAAAAATATAGGACAAGCTTCAAGTTGAATTTGAGGGAAGCAATAGAGTCAAAACAGTTCGAATCCTTGCATTCAAGAGGGAATTCGAATTGATGAAGATGAAAGACAATGAGTCTATCAAAACTTATTCTGGCAGAATGATGAACATTGTAAACCAAATGAGACTCCTTGGGGAGACATTTGAGGATCACAAGGTAGTAGAAGAGCTTATGATGTCAATTCCAGAAAAAATTGAGGCTAAAATTTCTGCAATAGAAGAGTTTTGCGATTTGCAAAGCCACACTATTGTAGAGGTAATTAGCAAGCTGCATATCCAGGAGCAAAGAGTACAAATGAGGGATGATGAAACTATTGAAGGAGCATTCCAAGCAAGCTGTAAAGGGAGAAGAACTGAAATTTTTCGAAAGAGAAATTTCAACAATGCTCAAACAAACTTTTCAAAAAATAAAACAATTGCACCTATTAGCGAACAAAGTTTTTTTCCTTGTTCTTATTGTGAAAGAACAAATCATGCTGAAGTTGATTGCTAGTTCAAAGGGAAGACTCTCCTCCATTGTGAGAAATTTTACAGGCTGAAGAAGAAACAACCACAGCTACAACAGCAAGCCAACGTTTCTGAAGAAGGCAAGGATCATGAGGAAGCTGAGGAGCATTTGTTTATGGCCTTGCAGACCAGCAACAACTCTCGAAAGAATACATGGCTGATTGATAGTGGCTGCACTTGATATAACAAGTATTCAATTTTGTGGAGGTAGAAGGAAAAGGGTCAATTCAAGTGGAAACACTTTTAGGTATGAAAATACTGAAAAATGTGTTGTATGTACCTAAACTAAGTAAGAATTTGGTTAGTGTGGGACAACTACTTGAATCAGATTATTCATTACTCTTTAATAGAGGAGTGTGAAATTAAAGATAAGAATGGTGTGTTGCTTCTTTCTGCAAAAATGGTGAATAGAAGTTTTTGCATTGATTAGAGAAAATTGTGTTTGAGTGCAAACACTTGAGAGGAGAGTAATTTTGTTCTTTGGCACAAAAGGATGGGACATGTTACTTATGTAGCACTAAAGAGAATGGCTGATTTACATACTTAATTATGGTCTACCTAGTATACAAACTCAAAGTTATGTGTGTGAAGCATGTCAACTCGGGAAACAAACAAGAGTTGCATTTCCTGTAAACAATTTTAGATCATCATCTAAGCTACAGCTGATACACACTAATGTGTGTGGTCCAATGCACAATGAATCATTGAGTGGTTCAAGGTATTTTTTGTTATTTATTAATGATCACAACAGGTTTTGTTGGATATTCTTCTTAAAAACAAAAACAGATGTGTTCTATGAATTTGTGAAATTTAAGACAGCTGTTGAAGTAGAAACTGGAGAGAAAATGAAGGTGCTGAGATTAGACAATGGGGGAGAGTTCACTTCACAAAGATTCAAAGATTTCTTGGCAAAAGAAGGGGTAAAATAGCAGCTAACTATCCTTTACACACCACAGCAGAATGGTGTAAGTGAGAGGAGAAATAGAACCTTGATGGAAATGACAAGGTGTCTATTGTATGAGAAGAAATTACCTTTGAAATTCTGGGCTGAGGGAGTCAATACAGCTGCCTATCTCCTGAATCGAATGATTACCAAAGTGCTAGGTGATCAATCTCCTTATGAACTCTGGTATGATGCTAAACCTTATATTGATCACCTCAGAATCTTTGGTAGTCCCTGCTATGTTCTACAACCAGGAGTAAAGAGGAAGAAACTGGATCAAAAAGCTGAAGTAGGCATTTTCATAGGCTATAGTTCAAAATCAAAGGGCTATAAAATTTATGAATTTAAAAATAACAAAGTTGTTATTGCTAGAGATGTCAAATTTGCAGACAATGCAGTATGGAATTGGGAAGCAGATTCAATAGAAGGGACAGAGCAACAAATTCAAGCAGAAATTGAAGACAAGGATGAAAGTGATGATGATGTACAAGTAAGAGGAACAAGGCTGCTCACTGACATTTACAGCAGGTGCAACCTTGCTGAAGAAGAACTAACCAATGTGGAGGAAGCTATAAGTTCACAAGTGTGGACTGCTGCAATGAAAGAAGAGCTCATGATGATAGAGAAGAATGAAACATGGATGCTAGTAGACAGACCTTCTCATAAAAAGGTAATTGTTGTGAAGTGGATTTTTAAGTTGAAAATGAATGCAGATGGTAGTGTGAACAAGCACAAAGCAAGGCTTGTAGCTAAAGGATATTCTCAAGAGCCAGGTACTGATTTTACAAACACTTTTGCTCCTGTATCTAGGCTTGACACCATCAAGCTGCTATTAGCCTTATCAGCACAATGTGGTTGGTTTATCTACCAATTAGATGTCAAATCTGCTTTCCTCAATGGATTCTTCAATGAAGAAATTTATGTTGAGCAACCTGACGGTTTTGGAACTAATGCAAACAAGGTATATTTGTTGAAGAAGGCTTTGTATGGCCTTAAACAGGCTCCTAGAACCTGGTACTGCAGGTTGGATGAATACTTGTTAAGTTTGGGATTTGTGAGAAGGATAAATGAAGTAACTCTCTATGTGAAGAATGTTAACACACATACACTAATCATATCAGTGTATGTAGATGATTTACTAATTGCAGGTGATGAGGAGCAGCTAGTTGAAGAGTTTAAAACCAATATGAAGAGCATGTTTGAAATGAATGAACTAGGCAAACTATCCTACTTCCTAGGAATGGAGGTGACTCAAACTGAACAAGGATATTTCTTGTGTCAAACAAGGTTTGCTACTAGACTACTGGAAAAATTTGCAATGGAGAATTGCAAACCAGTTAGCACTCCCATGGTGCTAGGACAAAAACTATCCAAGGATGATGGAGCCCCTAGAGCTGATGGCAGAACATTTAGAAGCTTAATTGGCAGCTTAATGTACCTCACAGCCACACATCCTGACATAGTCTTTGCTGTGAACTATCTATCTAGTTTCATGCAAGATCTTATCATTATGTTGTTGCCAAGAGAGTGCTAAGATACTTGAAGGGTACTCTGACATTTGGTATGCATTTTCAGAAATCTGACTCAATGAAGTTAGTTGGGTTTACAGACAGTGATTGGGGTGGAAGTGAGTAGATGATAAGAACCTCAAGATATTGTTTCTCTATGGGAGGAGGAATTTTCTGTTGGAATTCAAAGAAGCAATCTGTTGTTGCTCATTCAACTGCTGAAGCTGAATATATTGCAGCTTATGTGGGAGCAAAACAACTCATATGGCTAAGAAAAATGGTGAATGATCTAGGTCATGTGCAACCAAATCCCACAGTTTTGTTATGTGATAATACTTCAGCAATTGCAATCTCTAAGAATTCAGTATTTCATGACAAAACAAAGCATATGAAGATCAAATTCCATGCAATACGACAATATCTGCAAGAAGGGAAACTGGAAATGGTGTACTGCCCCATAAAGGAACAACTAGCTGATTTATTTACTAAACCTTTAGCTAAAGAAAGGTTTGAGGAGCTACGAGAGATGATTGGCATGTGTAGCCTTGGAACCAAGGGGGAGTGTTGAAGATTGAAGACTGAAGATTGATTCCAAGTCTGCAAACTAGTGTTAGGATTAGACTAGCTTTTAATTATTATGTTTCCTATTTAAGATCATCTTGTTTGATCAAAGTTTTAGTTTCATTATAAGTCTAGTATTATCTTAGCTAGATTTTAGGAGAAGGAGTTGTAATCAAATTAGGAATCCTTATTTGAATGTAACACTTCTTGATTTTAATATAAATAAGAGAAAAGGGATAACAGTAACCTTACCTTTGATTCTGCTCATGTTTGCCGAAATCAATTGTCCATCAGTGTTCTTTGTTATTGTAGTTTCTCCAGAAATTGATTCAAACAATAACTGTTTGAATCAATAAAATAGAAGAGTTGACTTTGTGTTGACTTGTTCTTTGTTTCTTTTCTACAATTGGTATCAGAGCTATTAGGATCTTTGAAGGGATTGTGTGAAACACGAGAGTTTACAAGTGAGGTTTTAAGGGAAATCAAAGCTAAGGGCTTTGAAGGTTTTTTTGAGGTATATCAGAGTTGATTTGATCTTAGAAGGGATTGAGTGAAAAACGAGAGTTCTTATTTTTCTACAAAATCTTGAAGTAGAAGGATTAGTTACTCTTCTCAAATTCTTTAAAACAATTGCACAAAGGCTTCATAACAGCAATTGTTAAACTTCTTTTTCAAAAAATCACGGTTGAATTTTTCAGAATGGATTCTGCATCCTTTTTACCAAAAACACCAGTGTTTACTGGTCAGATTTTTGGAATTTGGGCAGTGAAGATGGAGGCATATTTGAAGGCTTTCTGTTTATGGGAGATAGTGGAGAGTGACAATCAACTCCCATAGAGAGACAAATTTAAAGAGCTAAAGGAGAAGATAGATTGTGCAGCCTTGGAACCAAGGAGGAGTGTTGAAGAATTTGGTTCCAATTCTACTACAAATTAGCAATAAGTTTTTTATTAATGTTAGTCATTTAAATTCTATCATTTAGTGATATGTTTTGATTGTTCTTTTCTATTTCTAGTTTAAATCTTATCTATGATAAGATTACTTTAAGAGTTTGTGTTTGATTAGGGTTCTTGTAATGTCTTTGATTTCCTCTATAAATACAATTAAAGGGATGACAAGAAAAGTTAGAAATTGGGTTTTTACCCATTGATCTCTTTGTTCTTTGTTCTTAACCAAGGGCTGAAATATTTCAATTAATTCTTAGCTAAGGGCTAGAATTTTTCAATTGAATTAGTGGGCACCTCTACATTCCAACAATTGGTATCAGAGTTTTTTCCAATTTCCCAACAATTGGTATCAGAGCTTTTTCAATTTTTACAACAATTGGTATCAGAGCTGTTGTATTCTTTGTTGGAATGTATTTTTCTTTGCTTTCAAGTCCAAATTCCCCCAAGAAACAAGGCAACGAATTTACCCTGTTTTGCAAAAATGGAGGAAGTATCTCCAATTCACCTTCAATCTTTGGTTCCTCATCAATCACAACCATGCCTTTCCTTTATTCATGAAAACTCTACTCATTTATGCATTTTCCTAATATTTTGTGTTAAAAACCCTAATTCCCAATTCAAGAAGAATCATGAACTTCTAATCAAATTGAAGTTAATTTCATAGAAATTGCAATTAGAGCTCCTTAATTGGATGGAATCTAGACTTCACTTCACAATTTTGGAAGAATCATAGCCTTCTTCTCCTTGTATATAACCAGCCACTCTTCTCCCTCCTTTCTTCCCCAATTCTTCACTTTCTTCTTGTTAATTCTCCACCTAATTGTGTTCCTCCACTTTAGAATTCCAAGGCTTGTATGGGTTTACAAATTTTGGGTGTTCTTTCCTAGTTTTATGAAGTAAAATTTGAGATCCTCCCTCCCCTCTTTCTTCTAGTCTCCAGCCAGCCATGGATGAGAGAAGGGATGGGTATTTAGTCCCATCTCTTCTTAATTTCATTTAGGCCCCTTTTTCTTTTCTTTTTCTTTTTCTTTTCTTTTCTTTGCATAAATTTTGTATTATAACAACATTTTGAATATTATAAACCTCCTATCTCTTTGTATACTTTATTCTCAGGCTTCACAAAAAAAAAGCTAAAAGCCCACAACAAAAAAATTAAGATAGGAACAAAAAAGGTGTAAATAGGTCAAATGTAGAGTGATAAGTATTTCAAGTGTAAAGAATAAAAAATAATAAGGAAAGACTAGATAAAAATATTATAAAAAATAAAGATAAAACCTTAACAAACCTCCAAAACTTGATCTAATCTCTAAAATTTCAACTTGTGAAACCGTGAACTTGAGTTTAATAAAAAAGCTTAACTCTCCACATACATAATAAAAAAAAAATAATGATAAAATTTAATAAACAAAAAGAGAATGAAAATTGAAAAAAAAATAGAAATTAAGATAATAAGGACCAAACTTGAAAGATCACAAAATCATAGGGGGTGAAAATGAAAAGTATCATGACCTCTTTACATTTGTTATAATTCCACCCCTCAACTTTTTCTAATTCATTTTCTTTAATTTAATCTAACCCCCCATTTTCTAAATTAAATGAGCCCACGATTGCGATGGTTCCACTTTGAACTAATAGCTGAAATTTTACTCCAGTATAGACTAAATTACCCTCTTCCTCCAGACATAAATAGAAGAGAAGTCTCTAGCCTGAGGAGGGATAAATCATAATCCAAAATTAAAGAAAAAACAGCTTTCCTCCCTAAATTTTTGCTGGAATTTTTTTTTTGTTTTGGTACCACCTTTGCAGGCATATTCAATGCCTCTATCCTACACCAAATCTGACAACCTAATGCAAAAATGATCCTCAAATTCTCGACTATACTGGTGGATGTTCAATTTTTTGTTGATTGACACCACACGCGAGTTGGTTCAACCCCAAATGTGACACCTACGAAACCCGTCGTAGGCTGTCAAATTCGGCAGTTCATGACACCTACTTTTAGCCAATGGTTGCGATGGTTTTGCTTGGAACCAATGGCTGAAATTTTATGCTAGTATAGACTAGATTACCCTTTTTCACCATCAATAAATAGAGGTGAAATCTATGGCTTGAAAGGGGAGAAATCAGAAGCCAAATTTGAAGAAAAAACATCGTTCTTCCCGGTTTTCCCGTTGAAAAACTACTTTTTGTCTTGTTTTTTTCAACTTTCTAATTTTTAATGTTCTTGTATATTTTTGTATTTTTAATGTTATTGCAAATTGTTGATTTAAAAAAAATGGGTTTGCCTAAACCATGCGGGCAACCATGCTTGTTGATAAGTGTAGTTAATGAAAATGATAAGTGTAGTTAATGAAAAGGGAGATTCTATCACACAAGGACTCTTGTTCATGGCAACTCACACACCATAACGATAATTGCTTATTGATTTTGCTTGAACATATTTAGTGTTTTTGGTAATTAATTTAATGTGTCATCTATTTTAGTTGATTGGCTTAAAAAAACCTAAAACTTAAGTACATCAATCATACATTATTGTTGAAGAAAAGCACAAACCAAAACATTCTTCTTCTTTTTAAAAACAATAAAAAAAACACAAACAACAGTACCTTATTTTGAAACCTACGATAATGAATTTTTTAAATAGAAATGGAAATAATATAACATATCAAAAGTCCAATATATTTTATCTAAATCTCACATGCATCTTGACACCGTACATTTAAATTATAATTAGTATAAACTTTTGCATTATGATGCAATATAATTCATCTAAAAGAAAAGGAAGAGGAAAAATCTATTGAAGTGAACGTTAGTTGCATGTGGCTTGCGGGTATGCAGAAGGGATAAAGATGGTGCTGAGAAGGAGTGGGTTCTATACAAGACTGGGTCTTCTGCAGTTGCGATTTATCTGTCACTTTTATTTCACTTTGTTATAGTTGTGGTGCTTATTATTTAGTACGTGTTGCTTTCAGTTTTTACATGGGTGAACTCACATCGTGAATCACCAACTGTTCCTTAATTTTAGAGTTTTCTATACTGGTTTTGCTTATTTAAAGCAACCAAAAATTATGACAAGGAATCAATCAGTATTCAAACAATTGTGGTACTTTCTCACCCGAAGAGAAACAAACAATTCTCAGCAAATCATTGTTCAATATTTGTTGAATTTATCATTGGTATCAAAGCAATTTCGAAGATCTTATGGGCACTAACAAGGAACACATTGAGCAGTTAGAAGAGGGGCTACACCGAATGGAGCTGGGCATGGCTGCTAAGCTGCAACATCTGGAGGACACGCTTACCCGACTTTCTGATGTATTGCTTGCCAATCAGGAGCCTCCAAACCATGGCAACCAGCAACGGGAAGGTCAAGAGGGGGACGACTAATTGTCTCTTCCAAGACAGCACGACTTGAGTGTCCTAGATTTTCAGGAGACGATCCCATAGAGTGGTTTAATCGTGTGAATCATTTTTTTGTCTTTCAAAATACTCCAGAACTTCAGAAGGTCTCCCTAGCTTCTTACCAATTGGAAGGGGAAGCCAACTAGTGGTGGCAATGGGTTCGTCGGTTGACTGAAAAAGAAGGGCGCATCCTCTCATGGGCAAACTTTGAAGACGAACTCTGGCTCACTTTGGTCCTTCGGAGTGTGAGGATTTTGATGAGGCCCTTTCAAGAATCAGGCAAGGGGTTTGCTGCGAGATTACCAACGAGAATTTGAGTGTTTGGGCAACAGAGTACGAGGGTGGATGAAAAAGGCTCTTGTAGGTACATTTATGGGTGGCTTAAAAACTGAGATTTCAGATGGGATCCGGATGTTTAAACCACAAACCTTGAAGGAGGCCATCAGTCTAGCCCGAATGAAGGATGATCGACTTAGCAGATAGAGGGGTTATATTAGATCAACACCAACACCACCAATCAGATCAACGCTCTCCCCTCCCAGTTTCAATCAAGTTGCCCCTACGGTGCCTACCAATCCCATTCAGCACCTCACATGGGAAGAAATGCAGCGACGACGAGCTCATAATTTATGCTTTAATTGCAATGATCGATTTATGTCGCGAGACTCAAATCCTAATGTTGGAAGGGTAGGATGACAGTACCACTCAAACAAGCCATGACAACCACACCAACGCTAGCAATGCCCAACTTCAAAGACGTCTTCTCTATAGAAATGGATGCATCAGGTGATGGTATTGGCGCCATATTAACCCGGGAGTTAGTCATACTAGTCAATTTGGTTATTCCTTTCATGAGCACTGTGTGCATTTTCATTCACAACTTAAGTTTTGTAATTCAGATTCATGTGAGGCTTATCTCTTTGAAAGTTGAGATACCATGCTACGACTTTGTTGCAGGGCAGAAAATCCATTTCTAGCCTTATGTTTCTCCTAACCTCATGTTACTGCAACATATGAAATCTTTCTTCTAGGGTACTCCTCCGACCTCCTCTTGGTTTTTATGTCATATCTGGAGTTCTAGGACTCCAATCAAGCAAGGCCAGTCCCATTGAAAAGATGGGAACGTTTCCTACAACTTTGCCAAATTTTATTATTTTCCTTCTCAAAACCCCTCTGGAATTCTAAGAATGAAACTGTTCAGTTTGGCTTACAAGATTGTAAACAATTTAAACAACTTTATTTCACCTCCTACCCTACTCCACACCTATTTTCCATGTTATATACATTATAACATCATCACTCTCATCATTTACAGCAAATTCAACATAATTCATAAAGAGCATATTGTCTTTCTCTCAATTTCTTCATGATTTTGAGTTATTCTAACCTACACTAACCCATTCCATCTTTCCATGACAACTTTTCAAAACCTCTAAATTCACCCATAGCATTGTTTCTTCTCAAATGAGTCCACAACCATGCATTTTGAATAATACATGTGTAGCGATTACTTGTGTATTTTGACAAATTACCATAGATCTCTCTTTTAATTCTAGTGATTGGGAGGACAGAAAGATGCAAGCCTAATATCTGCTTGAACTTCTTCCAATTTTCTTTCTCTCTTCTAAACTGATTTATAGAATTTGTGCTTGTCCATATATCACCATAAGTTTTTTTTTTTGATACCAATCTTGAGTACATTCAATCATTATTGTTGGTTCTCCACGTGTGGGGAATATTTGTTCTTATCAAGATTTAAAATGTTTAGATTTGCATGTGACAATCTCTTGTCAATCGCTTAGTAGCAACCACAGTGGAATGTTCATTTGACATTATTGTTTGTTTTACTAGCTCCAACTTTTGGTTTTGGGATGTCCACCACATTCAAATCTTCAAGAAAATGTCTTCACATAAATGAAAGTTCATTACACATTGATTTTTCATAATGCTCTCTAACTATTTTTTTTCTATGTTCTCTGATGTAAGATGTGAATTCTGCACAATGTGTTTACTGCACATAAAAATTGTTGATGGCATGCTTATAGGACCTACTTCTCCTAGGTACTCTAATAGGCTTTCTAATGCGATCAACAATTATTTGTCGAAGGCATCACGACAAGAAGTCACGGTAGGTTTATATGTTATTGATTCAAAACCTTGGTCTTTTTCATGTAGTTGGCCCATGTCCACTGCTGTTTATTTACTGTAAGTTTTAGTTATTGTTGGCTTAAAGTAGAGCATATGAATTTTAGGCATTTTTCTGATAGAATTTCAATTGATGCTTTTTATTAGCTGTTTATAGTTTGTTTTATGCCATTTTGTCAGCTTGATGGGTTCCGCTTTGACCTTATGAGTCATATAATAAAAATTACAATGGTACATGACTGTCTTGAATCTGTCTTCAATTTTTACATAAAAGTTAATGTTTTAGTTTCCTCTGACATATAAGTAGATCTATCATCACACTTAACATCTTTCATTGACATTTCATTTTCCTTGCAATTAGAGTTCTGTCATGGTGTTGATATTTCATAAGTTATTTTTCTTCTTCCTTGCCCTAGATTTTGTTTCTACATCTCTTGGCTTGACATATTTTCCATATGTTAATTGCAAATGATGCGACATTTAATATTTTTGCTAAGTTTGTTGTTGGCTTAATTTGTCTGCCATTCGAGGATATAATGCTGAAATATAGCTGGTAAAATATAGATGTTATAGTTTTTGAATTTCAATTTATTCATAAGGTAATAATAAAGTGTGCATGACTACATGTTAGAGTGCATGGAGATTTGATAATGATTTTTAGGGAGCAAACCTAAATGCTTTTTTAGCTATTTTAGTTAAAATTTACTCAAAAGTAGAAAATATGAATGAGAATTCTCAACAACCAACCTGGGTCAATCTCTTAGAAAAGAACTCATGGAACATGAAAGCAATTTATTAAAATGGTGATCTAGATGGACTTTTCTTTTTCATTTTAGATTCAATTAAAAAGTCTACGTAGTTCTTGGGTTTGTTCGTATAGCTTTAAATATTATCATAGAATTCATTCTCTTCGGGGATAGATTTCAGGTTTCTATGCTGTCATTGTTTTGTCATTATCTCCTTTCTCTTCCTATAAGATGGAATGCACCGAAATGACGTTATGATGATATTTTTTATGGAAATTCCAAGCATAGGTGTGATAGAGTGCTGAGAGAGAGTTTACAAGGTTGTATCAGAGTTTAATAGGTTTTTTTATTAAGCATCTCATGATTTCTATTGCACCATCTTTTATGATTTTTTTTTTGCTTTTTTTCCTTCTTTGCTCTTCTTCATTGTGGTTATTCTATTTCAACCTGTTTTTGGGCCTACTGCTTCTAGCTAGTACCGGTTTTACTTAGAGGTTTTTTTTTCTTTGCAAGGTGCTTTATTTGTTTTACCGTGTCTGGTTGCACTGAACTGCTGGTTTTTTCTTCTAATTTCACCTCAAATCCTGTATCTTTCTTTATTATAAAGTTTCATGTTGTTTCCTTGTTTAAAGCCTTTTGGCCTTCTGGGTTTTTGGTTATCCTAAAAATGTAAGCATTTGTTGCTTCTTTGGTGGCTGGTTTGGCGCTCTTATGTTTCTGGTAGGCCCACATTTTGGGTTTAAAGTCTATCTTTTTGTTTCCTTTTGTGTTGGTATAAAACACATCTTGGAGTCAAAAATAGGGTTTGTGGTGTTTTTGCTAGGTCTTGAAATTGGAATTTTTATTGGCGGTTTCATTGGGTTTTTAGGATTTCAAGTTAGTTTATCTGGATTTGCAAGAATAAATTGAATTGTTCATGGTTTTTCATTTCCACACCTTTAAATTCATTTTACATTTAAATAGTTTTTTTAGTTAATAGATGGACAAATAAAGGTGCTTGTTTTTTATGCAAGTCTTTGAAATTATATAGATGCAAGAATCAACGAGACATGCAAGTTGGCTGTAGAATTTAAGTTGATGCAATCTCACGCTGAAACTGTTAAGTTACACACTATATTGAGCTTTTCTGTTGATGGTTGTTGAGTTTGTGGATGGAATTGCTATGTGTTGTTGCTTTTTTTGGGTTTTTTTTTGCATTTAAATGATGGTTCTCTGTTTTGTTATGCATCCTATGCTACTAAGTGAGGCCATATTTGCTTCTTTTTTTCATTGGGTTGGTTTTTCATCAATTGCTTTTAGTTGGGCATCACTCTTAGCTTTATATTGATGGTTGTTGAGTTTGTGGATGAAATTACTTCGGTAGACCAAGATCAATTTTGTTTGCCTCTTAGTTGTGGATAACTTTTAACTTTTGTGTTGACGGTTGCTAAGTTTGTGGATTAAATTGCTTCAGTAGACCAAGTTCCATTCTGTTTCTCTTAGTTAGGGATCACTCAAAAGAAAAAGGTTGTGAGAGGCTATGTGTGGGTAGTGCAAGGAATGAATTTAAAAAGTTCTTAGCGAGGCTCCTGGTTAAGAAACTAAAAGATGCAGCCATGAAAATAAACTAGGAGAGAGGTATTGGAAGTATTTTCTATCAAGTCAAGATTGACTTATGTCTTAAATGCTTACCGTCTTATATACCTCATTATTGCTCACATTCATTCTAGATGCTTGCTTTCCCAATTGCCTTACTAGGCATGTGACTCATTATTGATTATTGTTCAAATTCATTCATTCATTCTTTCATCTTCTTTTACACTAGGGATGTGACACATGTTTTAACTTTAGGTATTTATGGATTCATAGTATGGTTTTGGAAAGCAATGAAGAATGCTTGTCTTAAAATGCTTACCCTCTTGTACACCTCATTATTGTTCACATTCATTTTAGATGCTTTCTTTCCCAATTGCCTTATATATATGCAGGTTGTGATGATTTTGATCCATTGAGTAATTTTAACTCAACTATACACGATTTTTTAAAGGTTTTAGATGGCTTGGGCAACACAATCTTATGAAAACAACCATTTTTTTTATTGCAACCTCACTATGATTATGTTCCAGGCATTTCATCTACTCTATTAAAAATACTCAATACCACTATATATGCTTTTGTTGTGCCCTTATATTTTGTTTTCTCTTGGGCCTTTTACAGACCATTATTGTAGTTTTTATACATGGTGCAATTAGCCACTTCATTGGGAACCTTTTACGCTTTTGTTGGGTTGTTACCTATGCTATACATAAATTTTAAGATCTTTTACATTTCTTTGTCATGCTAAATACTTCTTCATATACTATAAATCTTATTTAATCAACTACTTCAATAAAGATTATGGCTTTGTATGGCTATATCCTGCTCTCTTTTTTTGTTGATCAAATACTTAAACAACATAAATTTGCTTAAATGTTCAAAGGTGCCCACTGTGAAGCACATGCAAGCTATCCAGTTCAAAGCTACCATTGTGTAACACATATTGATCTTGAGACAATATTTTACTCTTGCTGGGTGTACTGATTCTCTTTTAATAGTTCTTCCATTTTCATGTATAAGCATATACCATCATTGGATATTCCTCATCTAGTCATATTTTCTTCAGACATATTGTCTTTTTCTATAGACCAATCCCTTAGGTTCTTATAATTAAATACATACTGGGTAAAAGAGTGCTCTTGTGGCTTTTGATTTTTGTTGTTATTTGTCTTGTCCGCTGTAGTTGTACTTCAATTGTTCTTTGATTGTTTTTTTTCTTCTTGAAGGATCAAGTAATTTATTTCCAAGGAAAATCAAATGATGACGATATCTAGAACTATTTAAGCACCAAATGACTTATCCTTTCATTTTATATGATTTTTATCAGATAAAGGTATGTGTGTGACTTTTGCTTTCATTTTATATGATTATTATCAGATAAAGGTATGTTTATGCATTTTTGCAAGGAGATCCTACCAAGTGTTATAAGAAAAGAATGAACTAAGAGAAGCAGGGTGTTTATAAGTTAAATAGAGCTTAATGATGTTAACATGAAAACTCTATTCGTTCGGCTATTATTTGTTCTTCATTATATAATTTAACTTGTTACAATTGTTTTTTGAGGATGATGATTTTCACGACAACTTACAACATGCTCTCTCATTTTGATGAAAGCTTATAGTTTGAACTTCTTACATCAAGTCTAAGTTTTTCTCCCCCTCTATGCTTTTTTTATAGGTTATGAGTGCTAATTCTTATTCAATTTATGAACTGCTATTGAACTGGATTCATTATGGTTTCATGAATACTCGAATGGATTAATATTGTTAGATTGATGGGATTTTTTTCTTTGTTGCATTCCATGTCATGGATGAAAATTTCTAGAACTTAGTGTTTGAGTTTGTTTGATCATTTTGCAAGGGTATTAGAAGAGTTCTAAGTTGTAAGGAACATTCAAGGGCTTCAGTTTTTTTTTAGTGTTTAATTCATCACATGCTCCTTTTCTTTCTTTGCTTTATATCTTTATGTCTTGCTTTATAATTATGAGTTTAGGGTGGCATCAAGCATTGAACTTTTATTTTTTGACTTTAGGATGGCATCAAGCATCAAGGAATGTCATAAACTCAACAAGGATTATAGCTCAGGAGAAACTTTACAAAGATGAATGATTTTTGTTTTCCATTAGTTTCATGATCTATCTTAGTTCCTTTCCATTAAACTTTCTTTCTTTGAACATTTTTTTTATTTTGCGTGGATGTTTCTGAACTAATATTTGCGGGAATGTTGTGCCAGGTGTTTTATAATTTTATTCTTACAATTTAATCCTTATAAAAAAATATGACATTTATCAGGCCAGGGATTGGTTGATGTATTGCCTAACCACTCCTTGCTCACTATTGAAGATTTGATTTTTCAGGTTGTCATGCTAGGAATAATGACTTTTGGATTTGATTTCCTGTTATCCCCTAACTTCTAATGCTCTACTTTCTTTGGAGATTGGAACCAATATTACTACAAGGAGTGCAATATGATGCTTGATGCATGGTTTATATGAACCTCTATCACTGTTAATGTGTGAATATTGACTTTGTTTGACCATTGTGTTTGTTTTATAATTTGTCAAAATCACATTTGTCTATGACTAAATTTTGTCACATTCTCAAATTGCTAGAATATTCATGCTACAACAATTTATACATTGTTGTTTCTTTCAAGAGAAAACCTACATTTTGTGAACATAAATCTTTTTTCCTGCCTCCAGGTGGCTATTCGAATACAGTATCATGATTCATCATTTTGCCGAGGTGGCTTTTTTGGAGAGGCAAAGGAGTTGGCGGAGGAATTTGAAGCCAAGTATGTTAAGTATGAGTTATATTGAATATAATTCCTTGTGCCTAGTGTAGAATGGGTGAAAAAGAGAATGATGTGAACAATGAGGAGAATGGATGAAATAGCGATTAGTCCTGACTGTAATACTTTTCATATTCTGATCAAATATTTTTGTAAGGATAAGTTATATATGCTTGCTTTTTATTTATGCCTAACTTCTTGCTAAGAGACTTTTGAGACAACCCCTTTGATTTATTTATCCATTTGGTTTCTTTCCAATATAGTTTGAAGTTTTCAATCTTATTGACTATTGAATTGAGACATGACCATGCAAAAGAAAGATAAGATGCAGAGATCAAGATTGTGAAAGTGAAACGTTTTACATCTATTTTTTTTTCCAGGAGCTTTGTTCCTCATTGATTCTTCACCTTTGGTAGAATTAAAGCCCATGCAGAAGCTTTTCTTGTTTACACTATGTTGAAGTCTAGTAAAAGGATAATAGGTAATGATGATAGACTTTCCTTGGTTCTGGATACAGGATTGATCAGGTAATGATGTTAGACTTATATGAAGTTATATTTGTCAATATCTTGCTTGTTTTTATTCGATAGAGGGACTCTATTATAAAGATGGATGCATGTTGAGAATTGTAAAAGCTAGAGGTATCAAGATAAGGTGATTTTCTTGTATCATATTTAAAAAAAGTCCTGCAACATTTTTTCCTTGATCGTAGATAGCATCAGAATACCAGATGGTCTCGTGTTGAGATATGAAGAACTAAGGGTAAAATTCATTATTCCGTTTATGTTTACATGTTCTCGCAATTACCTCATAATGCCTATCAATTATCAATAAAGTCTTCTGTCTATCTATCTTAGCAAAACTAATGGAAATGCCCTTTTATTTGTAAACTTCATTTTTCTCTAAAAAGCATGGATAGTTTATCAATTAGATCCTCAAACAAATTTTAACATGATTTAGTTTAAAGATAAAATTTGATTTTGAAAGCAAAGCAAATTCACTTGAAAAAAAAGGCATGAAATATATATAATCTATCCAATTCAATCAATAAAGGAAAGGTACAACACAAAGTTCACCTAAGATTTGTTTTTCAAAAAATAATCATTAGACCAATAAAAACATAAAATATAAAGCCACGTTCACTTTAGATCAATCAATACCTTTATATATATGTAATAGTTCATTTAGACACAAAAAAAGCAACAGTCAACATGATGTATTATCCAAAAAAGCTAATATGGGATTCAATATAAAAAGGGCATTGAGTGTTGTCGCTTTTATGGAGATTTCTTCTATTGGTTTTTGATAAGGTTGGACATGGTGGCTTATCAAGTGGAATGATGTGGAGCTAGTGAAAATGGATTAAGAAAGAGGAGTGGAGAAGGCAAATTAATAGATCAAAGAAAATAGAATGCATGTGAATTTGATTTTGAAATTAATTAGTTTCCGATTGTGTCTAAATCATACACTAGAAAAATCTTTGAACCCCCCCCTCCTCCCCCTCTAAACTAACTATAAGTATAAAAATCTTGTGGTAATCAAATTTTAAGTGAATTTGGCTTTGTATTTTTCACTATCTTATGCTTTTATTTTATTTATTGATTTTAAAAAAATATTAGTGAATTCGGCTATGCATTTTCATTTTTGATAAGATTTTACATTTATCATATTATTTTTATGTGAATTTGCTCAAGAAATCAATATATATATATATATATATATGTACATATTCTTACACAAATCCTTCAAATTTGTTTTCTAAGGATTTAGTGACAAGCTATCTACATTTGGAGAGGAATTTGAAGTTTACAAAATAAAAATAAACATAAAAATTCGTATTATTTTTCTTCTAACAAAGGTAGACAAAATGACTTTATTGTTAAATGGATGAAACAAGTAAATGAAAGAAAAAAAAAATATGTGGAAAGAATAGTTGCTTATATTCAAGGGGATGGATTGAAATTTACCAAAGTAAATGTCGAAGGAGATGGAAGAGGTATAATATATTTATATTGAAATCAGGCTCAAAGTTAGGAATCTCCTAGGATATTCTCAGTAAATATTAGTATAGGAAATCTGTCATAATATGCTATACTAGTTTGGAAAGATGTTGTTTCCTAGTACATGTACTATAACCAGTTTGTTGTATTTTCCTCTCTCTTAATCCATTTGAATTTATTCAAAAAAAAAAACCAGTTTGTTGTTTTATCAACTAGCTCTCAAAGTCCAAGCATGTGTAAAGAAAGTCACACCATGAATAAACAAATCCATGTATGCTTCAAACACAATCCAAGCGATTTTGTAAATTAAGGGAAGCCTATGGTGTTTGGTTCTACACTATACGTACCTCATCTTCACTAAATCTACCAGCATTGCATATTCTCTCAAAAACTTCTCCAGCAGCTGCATATTCCATTACTATGGCTAAATGAGTTGGTGTTAGCAAAACCTGCACAATGAATTCACCTTTTATAAAACCTGCAAAAATGTAAAGACTAATCGAAAAGCTAAGGCAAGGCTTTGGTTTACAAAATTGATATCTAAGAGTAAATTGGAGTTTGGACTTGAAAATCCTTTCCAAAATTAAAAATCTTCAAGTTCTTATAATTCTTGACATCAAGAATGAGTTTCTTATTGGCAGAATGTAGATTAAGCAATCTAGGCTTGGAAAGTGCAAGTTCTAGTGCAATCTCATATATCTAAGCCTCCTTTTAAATGAAAAAAATTGGATTGCAGCAATGAAAACTGAATTATATTGGGATGCTTCAATGATCTGTGGTTCATAATCTCTCTCTGAACATGCTCATCAATCTGCAAAACCAAACAAGACCTCAAATCACTGCTACCATCAAATAAAAGAAAACACCAAGTTGAGGAAAAAATTAAAAAAATGAAGAAGAAGAAAGTTTCGAGTCCAGATAATTAATTCATAAAGAAAAAGAAACTAGCACACCCAGATAAGACCAACATATACAATTGTAACATCTACAAAATCGTGTCTTCAACACATATTTAAACATCTTTACGAAATTCCACCATCCAACTTACCTCAGAAGAAAGAAAGAAAGAACATTGCTCAGTGAACAGGAGAAATTCGAAGATGAATAAATAGAGAGAGAGAGAGAGAGAGAGAACATGGAAGTTAAATAAAGATCACCTTTTGGCCTCTTTCAATGTACGTAACAACAAAGAGTTCATCAAGGAAATGTGAGCATGATATACGGTTGATGGCCAAAAGGTTGTACTAGAGAGAGTGGGGCAGGAAATAGAGGATACTATGGCTCCTCATTTGCTTACAAGAAATGTGAGCATGTCCGGAACTCCTGTTGTTCATCCTCCTTCCAATCCTTTCACCTTGTAAAGCATTGGCGAGAACTTAATTTTGGCAAATTTGCTGGAGAAACTGTAAATTTCCCCCATTTTCCAGCTATACACAATGAGATATTAGGGATGCACATTGTAAAAAGATGTAAATGAAGATCTGAAGAGGTCCTTATTATTTGCTCTATGAGTGATGATATAAGAACCTTCATCTTGTGGTGCTACTTATTAATCATATAAGCCACGCCATTGGAACTCACTCTTCAACAGCTATGGTCTTGCACGTCAAACATAATTTTTATCTATGGTTATTTCCAAATTCCAATAGCTCCCAGGAAATAATGGTTGTGAAATCAATTGGAAGTGCTGGTAATATAGCAGCTCAACAAAGAACAGGCTGATCAAGCTTTAGGCTGCAAAATCCATTATTGTCAGAATGACATGTTTCCACAATAAAAGATAGATTGTAGGATTTCAAAGTTGCTGGAGGCAAACCTCCAATTACATACTCCGGTGATATACATGACCACTCAATCTACCTATATATATATATATATATATATATATAATAGGTTCAACCTCAATTTCAAAAACTCAATCTACATACGTACCTTTATAGTGACATCATATCCACTGTTATGTAAAACCCCTCAAATTAACTTCCAATCGAAATCAAAATCAATTCTTACCAAGTCTATAAAATGTAACAGATCAATATGTATGAGATATGAAATTGGTGCATAACATTGTATAAAATCCATTCAGAAGTTCCGTGGTGATCACAAACCATGGCCAAATAGGCACTTTCAGCTTTTTCCCCTTATTTTTAGAACAATTGGGATGGCGATAATCAATAGAAAATCTACGCAAGAAAAATCATGATACACACAAAGCTCTAACCTGATGTTAGCATTTCGCAATAAAGAAAAACATAACATAGAACTAATAGAAAGACAGATCTAGCATGATTCTGGGATCAAAAAGGAATAGTCGTTTCAAGTATCCACCCATCCAAGGGAGAACTGTGATCTATTAGCACCAAGGGTCCCAAATGATAGATCAAAAATAGTTCTTGACATTCAAGCCCTATGGGGTGGCATAAAAAAAAACCCGGGAAGCTGTGCGAATAAAGGGAAAACCAACCTTTGTCAACAATATTTGAATCAAAAACAAAATTTGTATTTGAATCAAAAACAACATTTGTAAGGTGCTGCTTCAAGAAAACCTGCACCACATAGTTATAACTTGATTAAATGACTGGAATATACACAATAAATATTATCATAGTTCCCACAATATCATTCAAAAACAAACCTCCATCATCCGGACATCAAAACTTGTGATTTTTGAACCTAATCTTACACTGGCAGGATTGATTTTTGAATCATATCCCCCAAGCATCATTTCAGTTCTGTATACATGGGAGTTTCAACTTTCATCTACTGAAACTCACTTGATAGAACATTCAATCAACTAACAATACTTGTGATGACATCATGCCAGTTGATAAAATGTTAATGAGATGGAAAACTCACAAGTCAATTCCAATTAGAGTATTCATGTATTGTAAGTTATTAGGTCTAAAGATAATACCCTGATTCCCAGTGAGGTATTGAAAAATATAACACTGCATAACTACAGCAATTTAGTCAGTAATAAATCAAGTACACTCTTATCCTCAGTGTCATTAGAATATTGAACTTCCATGGTTTCACCATTAATGACACTGAGATAAGAAGGAATTGGAAAAGGCCAACAATAAGTATAATATAATGCCATTCCAAGTTGAAAAAAGGAAAATAAATAAAAAAATAAAGTGTAAAGTAAATTAGACTTGATATCTTCACAGAAAGGAAGTCCAAGAAAATACCGCTGAAAGAAGTTGGCGAGTCTTTATATCCCACAACCGCAAATAACTGCCCAAACCTAAGAAAAAGAAAGTGATAAGTTAAGATAACATTTTGGCCTCAATACTAGGAAGCTGCTTATTTAATGGCACAGAGAACCGAGTCAAATATATGTCCGTGACAGAGATAAAGCAAAATTGTGCAATATGCTCACCGCATGATGCTATCGCAGGGAGCTTTGGGTGCCTGGCAATGGATCTAATACTTCCAGAACACTTCCCTATAAAACATCCTAACAGCTTTCCTGGAAGAAAAAGATAGATCCAATGTTAACAGAATTATAGGGAAGGGAAATTCAAAAGATGACATAATCAAGGGCAGGAGCAGCAGTTAGGAACTGATATTGGCTTGCCAAGCAACAAAATTTAACCCAATGAACATTAACACATAAAAAGCATAAACATTAACCTAACAGGAAATTCTCTTGCTATATGCAAAGCAGAAACTTGATTTAAATAACGTCAGTTTGTCTGAACTACATAGTGTCTGGAGTCAGATTTCCACATTCCATGAAGAAATGGCAAGTTATTTATGAGTTCAAAAAATAAAATATTCCCAGCTTACATATCACTAAAAAATAACTCCGTTAAACATTGTAATTTCCACACTGCTCAGTTCAAAAAAAAAAATTCCACAACACTTGAGGAAGGACAGATCAGATTCTAAATCTTAACTTTTATTCCTTTCCTCTGACCATTTGATCCATATGTGTTCCATGGAATTAAAATGGATGGGACAAGGCAAAAATGGTCCATTGCAAATTTATCTCACAAAGCCCACTTCAGGCTAGTGACTCCAACGCAGACACATTGCAAAGCTTAAAGTCAGGCAAACACAGTCCATTGCAAAGGCCTTACCCACTTTGTTGCTAAGTCAGATCAAATTATTTGAGTCGGAGCCCTTACTGAAGTGCCAACTTCCTATTTACTTACAAACTCAAAAACTGAACTACACCAAAAAATAATTGCCACTAGTAAACAAAATACATATTTCATCTGAACAAAAATAGTTAGTTTTACTTCTCCATCATTAGTAGTAAGGCATATAAAAAATAGTAAAATTTCCAGATTATATTTTTCCTAAGATCAAACACAACCATATAATAGAAACGACAGTAACTACAAAGTAGTTAAAACTAAGAGTATACTTACTGTTGATGACTATCAATTACAATGATTCATACCAGAATGCAACATATTCTTCATAGCATCAATACCCTTCAGCAGTTTCTCATCCTCATGATTCTTGCTCTGTATCTCAACATCTAAAGCTATAATAACAACACAGCAGCAAATCACTAAATAACTCAAGAATGATCCACTAGATTTGAAGTTAAACTAATTATTTTCAATTCCTATAACTACCCCTTAATAAATGGCTTAAGAAATATGAGAAGACAAAATAAAAAGGAAAAAGAAATCCACCAACACACAGCTTCAAGACCACAAATCAAGTAGCCAAACCATAAAATGAGGAACTACTTAAAATCTTACTGCATGATGAAGAAAATGACAAAAAGACAAATCTAAAGACAATCTCACACAATACACCCAAACTGAGACGTGACGTTCACAAACAACAACATTGTTTGTATTCTGCATATTTTTAAATGGAGAGCTGGAGGTTGGCATGCTACAAGGACATGATAAGTACACCATTACGCATGCATATGTTATAAAGCTAAGCCTCATTCAATGATAATTCTGTACAACATTGTGAAATCTTTTGAGAACCATTTTAGGATGGATGTTGAATAACACTGAGCCAATTTTCACTGAGAAATATGTTAAAAGGTAATTCCAAGTCCATACAAACTTAATTCAAATATAAGACTAATGGAGTTCTCAACATATCCTAAGCATATGATCTACTTCTTCTAAAACCATTACAAGATATTTGATCAAAATTCAAAAATACTAGGAAGGAAAGCTTGTGAGAGAAGCGCAAACTTCAAAAAATGAAAGAAGGAATGGTCAATACTAGCCCTCTAATGTTCCACTCCCTAACATGGTGGCAGCAAGATGGATCTAATCCAAACTCTTCCACAACAGTCAATGACATAAGCTAAATATATTTAGCCATCAATATAGTCAACCAAATATTGGTTGAATCTTTTTTCCATTTATATGATTAAATATGCAATAAGCATAAAAGCAAAGCCCTGAATATAGATAGTTTCCTAAAAGGCCCCAATATGAAGAAGCAAGGTCCACAGTCTACCCCTGTAAGAGATATCAAATACACGGGGAAAGGAATTATAGTCTCATAAAACTTGAGAGAGAAAAGGGAATCTAGATGTAATTCACCATTTGGTTTTATCTTGGAAACTAACAAGAAAGTTTGGTTGAGCTTAAAACATTTGTAAGGAACTCTAGGATTCTTAAACCTGAACGGAACACCATTTCCATTACGATGGACATGGAATAGGCAATCTCCCATCAAAACAACAAATATGATGTGCTCAAAGTATCATTGTTTCAAGAAAATGGGTTGAAGTTATATTCGCTAGTTGAAACTAGACTTTATCAGCGGTAAGTCTTTGAATTGGGATGTAAATTCGGATATAAAATGATGTTCTTTGTATTTCATATTTACCTCATAAAGTATTTTTGCAAAGGACCAATTTCCACAACTGCTACATCCATGCCTTTCAAACTTGTTCCTGTAATCTTATTGAAAGAAAGGCACTGTTAGTATTATCAATTGAATTCATAAAAAAGATGAAAGAATGGCATCTACTAGGAAATAATTGTTGTAAAATCAATTGGAAGTGCTGCTAATATAGCAGCTCAACAAAGAATAGGCTGATCAAGCTTTGAGCCTGCAAAATCCATTATTGTCCTCGGGTGGGTAGAATGACATGTTTCCACAATAAAAGATCGATTTTAGGATTTCAAAGTTGCTGGAGGCAAACCTCCAATTACATACTCCGGTGACACTACATGACCACTCAATCTACCTGTATATATATATATATATATATATAATAGGTCCAACCTCAATTTCAAAAACTCAATCTACATACGTACCTTTATAGTGACATCATATCCACTGTTATGTAAAACCCCTCAAATTAACTTCCAATCGAAATCAAAATCAATTCTTACCAAGTCTATAAAATGTAACAGATCAATATGTATGAGATATGAAATTGGTGCATAACATTGTATAAAATCCATTCAGAAGTTCCGTGGTGATCACAAACCATGGTCAAATAGGCACTTTCAGCTTTTTCCCCTTATTTTTAGAACAATTGGGATGGCGATAATCAATAGAAAATCTACGCAAGAAAAATCATGATACACACAAAGCTCTAACCTGATGTTAGCATTTCGCAATAAAGAAAAACATAACATAGCACTAATAGAAAGACAGATCTAGCATGATTCTGGGATCAAAAAGGAATAGTCGTTTCAAGTATCCACCCATCCAAGGGAGAACTGTGATCTATTAGCACCAAGGGTCCCAAATGATAGATCAAAAATAGTTCTTGACATTCAAGCCCTATGGGGTGGCATAAAAAAAAACCCGGGAAGCTGTGCGAATAAAGGGAAAACCAACCTTTGTCAACAATATTTGAATCAAAAACAAAATTTGTATTTGAATCAAAAACAACATTTGTAAGGTGCTGCTTCAAGAAAACCTGCACCACATAGTTATAACTTGATTAAATGACTGGAATATACACAATAAATATTATCATAGTTCCCACAATATCATTCAAAAACAAACCTCCATCATCCAGACATCAAAACTGGTGATTTTTGAACCTAATCTTACACTGGCAGGATTGATTTTTGAATCAAATACCCCGAAGCATCATTTCAGTTCTGTATACATGGGAGTTTCAACTTTCATCTAATGAAACTCACTTCATAGAACATTCAATCAACTAACAATACTTGTGATGACATCATGCCAGTTGATAAAATGTTAATGAGATGGAAAACTCACAAGTCAATTCCAATTAGAGTATTCATGTATTGTAAGTTATTAGGTCTAAAGATAATACCCTGATTCCCAGTGAGGTATTGAAAAATATAACACTGCATAACTACAGCAATTTAGTCAGTAATAAATCAAGTACACTCTTATCCTCAGTGTCATTAGAATATTGAACTTCCATGGTTTCACCATTAATGACACTGAGATAAGAAGGAATTGGAAAAGGCCAACAATAAGTATAATATAATGCCATTCCAAGTTGAAAAAAGGAAAATAAATAAAAAAATAAAGTGTAAAGTAAATTAGACTTGATATCTTCACAGAAAGGAAGTCCAAGAAAATACCGCTGAAAGAAGTTGGCGAGTCTTTATATCCCACAACCGCAAATAACTGCCCAAACCTAAGAAAAAGAAAGTGATAAGTTAAGATAACATTTTGGCCTCAATACTAGGAAGCTGCTTATTTAATGGCACAGAGAACCGAGTCAAATATATGTCCGTGACAGAGATAAAGCAAAATTGTGCAATATGCTCACCGCATGATGCTATCGCAGGGAGCTTTGGGTGCCTGGCAATGGATCTAATACTTCCAGAACACTTCCCTATAAAACATCCTAACAGCTTTCCTGGAAGAAAAAGATAGATCCAATGTTAACAGAATTATAGGGAAGGGAAATTCAAAAGATGACATAATCAAGGGCAGGAGCAGCAGTTAGGAACTGATATTGGCTTGCCAAGCAACAAAATTTAACCCAATGAACATTAACACATAAAAAGCATAAACATTAACCTAACAGGAAATTCTCTTGCTATATGCAAAGCAGAAACTTGATTTAAATAACGTCAGTTTGTCTGAACTACATAGTGTCTGGAGTCAGATTTCCACATTCCATGAAGAAATGGCAAGTTATTTATGAGTTCAAAAAATAAAATATTCCCAGCTTACATATCACTAAAAAATAACTCCGTTAAACATTGTAATTTCCACACTGCTCAGTTCAAAAAAAAAAATTCCACAACACTTGAGGAAGGACAGATCAGATTCTAAATCTTAACTTTTATTCCTTTCCTCTGACCATTTGATCCATATGTGTTCCATGGAATTAAAATGGATGGGACAAGGCAAAAATGGTCCATTGCAAATTTATCTCACAAAGCCCACTTCAGGCTAGTGACTCCAACGCAGACACATTGCAAAGCTTAAAGTCAGGCAAACACAGTCCATTGCAAAGGCCTTACCCACTTTGTTGCTAAGTCAGATCAAATTATTTGAGTCGGAGCCCTTACTGAAGTGCCAACTTCCTATTTACTTACAAACTCAAAAACTGAACTACACCAAAAAATAATTGCCACTAGTAAACAAAATACATATTTCATCTGAACAAAAATAGTTAGTTTTACTTCTCCATCATTAGTAGTAAGGCATATAAAAAATAGTAAAATTTCCAGATTATATTTTTCCTAAGATCAAACACAACCATATAATAGAAACGACAGTAACTACAAAGTAGTTAAAACTAAGAGTATACTTACTGTTGATGACTATCAATTACAATGATTCATACCAGAATGCAACATATTCTTCATAGCATCAATACCCTTCAGCAGTTTCTCATCCTCATGATTCTTGCTCTGTATCTCAACATCTAAAGCTATAATAACAACACAGCAGCAAATCACTAAATAACTCAAGAATGATCCACTAGATTTGAAGTTAAACTAATTATTTTCAATTCCTATAACTACCCCTTAATAAATGGCTTAAGAAATATGAGAAGACAAAATAAAAAGGAAAAAGAAATCCACCAACACACAGCTTCAAGACCACAAATCAAGTAGCCAAACCATAAAATGAGGAACTACTTAAAATCTTACTGCATGATGAAGAAAATGACAAAAAGACAAATCTAAAGACAATCTCACACAATACACCCAAACTGAGACGTGACGTTCACAAACAACAACATTGTTTGTATTCTGCATATTTTTAAATGGAGAGCTGGAGGTTGGCATGCTACAAGGACATGATAAGTACACCATTACGCATGCATATGTTATAAAGCTAAGCCTCATTCAATGATAATTCTGTACAACATTGTGAAATCTTTTGAGAACCATTTTAGGATGGATGTTGAATAACACTGAGCCAATTTTCACTGAGAAATATGTTAAAAGGTAATTCCAAGTCCATACAAACTTAATTCAAATATAAGACTAATGGAGTTCTCAACATATCCTAAGCATATGATCTACTTCTTCTAAAACCATTACAAGATATTTGATCAAAATTCAAAAATACTAGGAAGGAAAGCTTGTGAGAGAAGCGCAAACTTCAAAAAATGAAAGAAGGAATGGTCAATACTAGCCCTCTAATGTTCCACTCCCTAACATGGTGGCAGCAAGATGGATCTAATCCAAACTCTTCCACAACAGTCAATGACATAAGCTAAATATATTTAGCCATCAATATAGTCAACCAAATATTGGTTGAATCTTTTTTCCATTTATATGATTAAATATGCAATAAGCATAAAAGCAAAGCCCTGAATATAGATAGTTTCCTAAAAGGCCCCAATATGAAGAAGCAAGGTCCACAGTCTACCCCTGTAAGAGATATCAAATACACGGGGAAAGGAATTATAGTCTCATAAAACTTGAGAGAGAAAAGGGAATCTAGATGTAATTCACCATTTGGTTTTATCTTGGAAACTAACAAGAAAGTTTGGTTGAGCTTAAAACATTTGTAAGGAACTCTAGGATTCTTAAACCTGAACGGAACACCATTTCCATTACGATGGACATGGAATAGGCAATCTCCCATCAAAACAACAAATATGATGTGCTCAAAGTATCACTGTTTCAAGAAAATGGGTTGAAGTTATATTCGCTAGTTGAAACTAGACTTTATAAGCGGTAAGTCTTTGAATTGGGATGTAAATTCGGATATAAAATGATGTTCTTTGTATTTCATATTTACCTCATAAAGTATTTTTGCAAAGGACCAATTTCCACCACTGCTACATCCATGCCTTTCAAACTTGTTCCTGTAATCTTATTGAAAGAAAGGCACTGTTAGTATTATCAATTGAATTCATAAAAAAGATGAAAGAATGGCATCTACTAGGAAATAATTGTTGTAAAATCAATTGGAAGTGCTGCTAATATAGCAGCTCAACAAAGAATAGGCTGATCAAGCTTTGAGCCTGCAAAATCCATTATTGTCCTCGGGTGGGTAGAATGATATGTTTCCACAATAAAAGATCGATTTTAGGATTTCAAAGTTGCTGGAGGCAAACCTCCAATTACATACTCCGGTGATATACATGACCACTCAATCTACCTGTATATATATATATATATAAAAATAGGTTCAACCTCAATTTCAAAAACTCAATCTACATATGTACCTTTATAGTGACATCATATCCACTGTTATGTAAAACCCCTCAAATTAACTTCCAATCGAAATCAAAATCAATTCTTACCAAGTTTATAAAATGTAACAGATCAATATGTATGAGATATGAAATTGGTGCATAACATTGTATAAAATCCACTCAGAAGTTCCGTGGTGATCACAAACCAAGGCCAAATAGGCACTTTCAGCTTTTTCCTCTTATTTTTAGTAAATTTTCTCTTTGTTCATTACCATCTAAGTAAATCAACTTTATATCACAAATCCAGAACTGTGCAAATCAACTTCTGTGTGTACCTGAATTTGTTCTCTATCGGGTAAGTAAGCAGCCAAGTGGGACGCCCTGCCTGAAACAGACAAAATAAAGATACACTTGGTGAGAATGTACGAAAACTTGTAGTGAGGACAGAGACGGAACCCTACACAGAACTGACAATTGAAAAAGAAAGTTCTTGGTTCAAGAACTATAACTGCAACAACCCTTGTAAGTCAAAACTTTGACTAGGCTACTCTTCACATGTGTAATTTCGGATATAAGATGATGTTCTTTGTAGTTCGTATTTAACATCTTTAAAAAATTCCAACATCCAACTCATCTCAAAAAAAAGAAAGAAAGAACATTGCTCAGTGAACAGGAGAAATTGGAAGATGAATAAATAGAGACAGAGAGAAAACATGGAAGTTTAAAAAAGATCACCTTTGGCCTCTTTCAATGTACGTAACAACAAAGAGTTCACCAGTCGTTATCTCTCTAACTAGCTTAGCAACACCAAAGTTTCCTGACCCGTAATAAGTAGGATTACCGAACTAGCATTCAAGATCACCAGTTGCAAAATATAGAGGACATCGATGCCCTAATCTCTTATCCAGGAAGACTGCCAGATAATTTAAAGTCATTCGATAGTCAGTGCATAAAAAGAAATACATTGAGACAAAAGGGAAAATAATTCATAATGGAAAAATCACCACACGACCCAATAAAAGAAAAAGCACAACAATTGATAGAATTTGAAACAATCAAAGATATGCTGTCTTTGTGAGAAGAAAAGATACTTGGATGTCCCCGCCCCCACATACAAGATCACTAACAACGTTTTCTTTCATTGTTCCAGAAGAAGCATCATACCGATCTGAGACACAACCCAATAAAAGAAAAAGAACAACAAGTGATAGAATTTGAAACAATCAAAGATATGTCGTCTTTGTGAGAAGAAAAGATACTTGAATGTCCCCGCCTCAACATACAAGATCACTAACAACGTTTTCTTTCATTGTTCCAGAAGAAGCATCATACCGATCTGAGACATGACCCAATAAAAGAAAAGGCACAACAATTGATAGAATTTGAAACGATCAAAGATATGCTGTCTTTGTGAGAAGAAAAGATACCTGAATGTCCCCGCACCAACATACAAGATCACTAATAACATTTTCTTTCATACTTTCAGAAGAAGCATCATACCGATTTGGGCTTTGGAAGATGGAGAGTTTTCTATCTTATTTTTCTTAATTCATCGCAAAACCTTCATTTATACGGAGTCTTTATGTCCGTGAGGGGAGAGGACAGAAAATTTCAAATTATTTTCGACCGTTTTAAACAACGTGGCGTTTTTGTTTATTCGACTTTTACAAGTTTTGGGCTTCGAAAGCCATTTTGTTGTGGGCGGTGTTAAGAAATTAAGGTCAGCGTTTTTTTAGAAAGAAGTAGCATTGTAATTGTTACTGACTACTATTTTTAAATAGTTATGGTTTTTATTTCTATTTTTAAATGGTTTCTTAAAATATTTTGATTTTAAAAAATTATTAAATTAATATTTTTTATGATTTTGAAGCATTGATGTTAAAATATAAAAAATATATATTCTTATATTTATAAGCAAAAGGTTATTTGGATAAATACCCTTAGTATATTAAGATCTGAAACGAGCTACATTAATAAAAATATATTATTATTAGTTTGAGAAAATTTTCATCTAGAATCAAGAAGATTATTGTGTTTTTTTTAATAAAAAAGATATTATTATATATTGAAACTAATAAAGAAAGAAGATGAAGATGAATATGTGGAAGGGATATAGATTAAAGTTCTAGATTCATTTTCAAATAAAAGGATTTAGTATGGAACCCTTGAGGAGGACCATGTCTATGTGTCGGTCATGAATCTGGGAATCGGGTCATGACACTTCATTTTCACCCCCTATGATTTTGTGATCTTTCAAGTTTGGTCCTTATTATCTTAATTTCTATTTTTTTTTCAATTTTCATTCTCTTTTTATTTATTAAATTTTATCATTATTCTTTTTTTTTATTATGTATGTGGAGAGTTAAGCTTTTTTATTAAACTCAAGTTCACGGTTTCACAAGTTGAAATTTTAGAGATTAGATCAAGTTTTGGAGGTTTGCTAAGGTTTTTTTGCTTCCCCCCCCCCCCTTCCCCTTTTATATTTTTTTATTCTTTTTCTTAGAAAATATGTTTTTTTCACTCTTTATACTTGACATTTCTTTTATCATTGTACACTTGGCCTATTTGTCATCATTTGTTTTCTTATCTTTATTTTTTATAATATTTTTATTTAGTCTTTCCTTATTATTTTTTATTCTTTACACTTGAAATACTTATCACTTTACATTTGACCTATTTACACCTTTTTTGTTCCTATCTTATTTTTTTTGTTGTGGGCTTTTAGCTTTTTCTTTTGTGAAGCCTGAGAATAAAGTATACAAAGAGATAGGAGGTTTATAATATTCAAAATGTTGTTATAATATAAAATTTAGGCAAAGAAAAAAAAGAAAAGAAAAATAAAAAGAAAACAAAAGGGGCCTAAATGAAATTAAGAAGAGATGGGACTATAAATACCCATCCCTTCTCTCATCCATGGCTGGCTGGAGACTAGAAGAAAGAGGGGAGGGAGGATCTCAAATTTTACTTCATAAAACTAGGAGAAAACACCCAAAATTGGGTGGAGAATTAACAAGAAGAAAGTGAAGAATTGGGGAAGAAAGGAGGGAGAAGAGTGGCTGGTTATATACAAGGAGAAGAAGGCTAAGATTCTTCCAAAATTGTGAAGTGAAGTCTAGATTCCATCCAAGTAAGGAGTTCTAATTCCAATTTCTATGAAATTAACTTCAATTTGATTAGAAGTTCATGATTCTTCTTGAATTGGGAATTAGGTTTTTTAACACAAAATATTGGGAAAATGTATAAATGAGTAGAGTTTTCATGAATAAAGGGAAGACATGGCTGTGATTGATGAGGAAGCAAAGATTGAAGGTGAATTGGAGATACTTCATTTTTGCAAAATAGGGCAGATTCGTTGCCCTGTTTCTTGAGGAATTTGGACCTAAAAACTACAGAATCCATGGAGAGTCCCTTCATAGAAGTTTAAGTTGGGAGTGTTATCTTTCCAACGAGTCCAACCCCGTCTAATTTGGAGTTCTGGAACTCCAGATATGGATAAAAATATGAGGAGAGGTCGAGCTATCACCCCTGTTTGCAGATTCGGCAAAGTTGATAAAACAACAAAATTTAGCCATGTTAAGGGTAGAATTTGTTTTCTTGCCCTTCATAAAGTGTCTTGATCTTCATAAAATAATAGAATAGAATAAATGGTGATTAAAATTGAATTCATGATGTCCACTTGGACTACTAATGAGCTGAAAAGTTAAAGGATGATAATGAGGAATGTAAGTGAGAAAGAAAAGATTTGGTAAAAGAGAAATGAATATTATTACCATTGTTGTTGTTGTGTGTGATATGTGGATTAATATGAAATAATGGTGGGTGTTTATGGTTTCAGGAGGAACCGCAGGAGGAGTACAGTAACAACAGGGGAACGCAAGTCGAGCATTCACAACAGGTAGGTACTTATTGAACTATAAGAAATAATTTGGTACTTATTGATGAGAAAAATAAAAAGGGGTAAAGGATAGGTTAAGGGATGGAAAAATAGATATATATATATATATAGGAAGAAACAAGTTGGTTGACATCAGCATTACCGGTACATGGGAAGCGAAATATAAACCCTGATTAACTATTCGGTTTTAGAATATTTAATGATATCAGTGGGTGGCGTTGATATCGGAAAAATTTATGAACTTGATTAACTATTTGGTTTTTGAATAATTAGTGATATCAACGGGTGGCGTCGATATCGGTAAAATTTATAAACATGATTAACTATTCGGTTTCAGAATAGTTAATGATATCGGCGGATGATGTCTATATCGGCAAAATTTATAGACTTGATTAGCTTTCTGAGATGAAAGCTAATGATGTCAAGAATTCTTGACATCAACATAACCTAGAGCCTCCCAAGGTAATACGGAACAATGATTAACTATTTTGGTTTTAAAAATAGTTAATGACACAAACAATTACGTTCGTGTCAGTATTTTCATGAAATTGATTAGTTGTTTCCAAGACGGGCAATTAAAGACACTAATGGAGGTCATTAGTGTCGGCTATAGTCTTTTTCGATGTGGAGGGGGGGAGAAGTAGTCAAAAGAAACAAATTTTCTTTTATATAACCTTAAAAAGGTGTATATGGTTGTATTTAGAATCTCATGATTTAAGTAGATTGATAGATGTGTTGTTTAAATTTCTTCTATAAATTTCTTGTATTTACTTAATTGTTTTTACTTATATAGAAAATCTATGTTTTGCAGGTTCCTCCCATTGCCGTTAGGAATAGATTTTAAGTCCTTATCCCTTTTTGTATAAATTAGGAACTTAGGAATTTGTGGTGTAATTTTTGTTATGCAGAAAACATGTAAACTGTATAAATATTATATTCGTAATATTTTGTTTCTGGAAGATTAAATGTATCAACCTACGCTTGGGATATTAAAAAGTATTAGATTATGTTAGAATATTAAATTGTGTTGTGTTATATATATATATATATATATATATGGATATGTATATGAAATCTTCCTGTTCGGATTGGCTCTTTTAATTATTATCTTATGCGTGTGATGTAAGATGGAGTTTGAGAATGAATATGATCCTAAGCATACTCTAGAATGAGTTATAGAGTTGTTGTACTAAACATGGATGTGACTGTGGATGAGATGTGATTCAAACTATGTGCATGTTGTATTGTTAATAACTTGGGATCTCCCGATATAGGGGAGACTTTGCCGAAATTTCTAATGAAATTTCATCAAGAGAAAAAAAATTATGCTCCATCTACCCTTTAGAGGGGGAAAGATTAACAAATAAACTAATAGAAAAAAAATTAGGGTTGTTACATCTTTACACTTTTTTAAAAAAAATTATCATACAAAGATTAGGGAGATGATACTTCACTATAGCAATTGCAATATTGTCCTATTTTCTACTATGTTAAAAATCTTCACTATATTTTATTATATGTTTTACGAGATGTCAAGACATATGTAAATAACACCTGCATATTCATTAATTAGAGTTAGAAAATTTTTTGACTTGCAGCTTGGGGAGTTGAATGGACACATCAACATTTATTTTTGCAATATTTGGCATAAATATCTCTCAATTTATTTATTAAATGCATGCATATGCTTTTTAATTTATAAATAGGATTTGTTTAACAATTGCTTTTGAAAAGCTTGTGTATTAATGGGTTTTTTGCCAAAACAATTGATCTGACTTGTGCGAACCGCGAGTCAAATAACTAGCATATCCCTATATTTAGAGTTTTTGTTTAGTATTTTTCAATATATTTATTTTTATATATATTGTGGTGCTCTTTAAAACTTGACCTAACCCATCAGTTTGATTTATGACTCGGGTGATCTAAGACCTAGGCTAAATCGAGTTTGAGAAGGAGAAATTCACTCTGGTGACTCCCAAGTCTATCAGCCCAAGGAAAAATCAATCTTGCCCTTGCCGACATAAATTTTATAACTTGGTGTGAAGGTAAATGTTCCTTTTGACAGGATCAAGTTGTCAATTCAAAGTTTATAAGGGTATCTAGATCATTTGACTTTTTAATTAGAGAGTAAAATAACTAAACTACCATTAAAAGCTAAATTAATTCAATTTTAATGTTAGGGGCTTTTCATACATGTTGTCATAACCCAATTTCTGGGTTACTCCCAAAAATTTACCCAAAAATAACAAAAATAAAATAAATAAGGACGATGTTGGTAGAAAAATCAATGTGGAAATTTTAGGTATTTTTGAGAGTCCGATCGTATCTATTTTGTACCCAAAAATAGAGGAAAATACAGATTTAAGGCAAAAATAATTTATCATTGGATAAATCTGTGTAAAAATTAAGTCAAAAATCATAATTGTATTTTTTATAGGCCAATTTGATTTAATTATGGGCCAATTTAAAGTATTATTATGTTTAGGAATTAATTTAGGATCCAATTGAAGGATTTAATTAAGTGCAAGGACTTCATTATACTTTAAATTGGTCACATCAAATTAATTAAGGGCTTAAAAAATCAAATTCTTGAGTTTAATTTGGGCTCAATCGAAAAGATTGGAATTTTTGGAGACCCAATTGAATTTTTTCCAAGCTAATTGTGCGAAATCAGGGGCCAAATTGAAGACATCGAGAATTTAATGGTCAATTAAGGGTCAAATCGCATAAATCAGAAGTCAAGGACCAAAATAAAAAAGCGGGCAAAGTTAAGGCTAAAATTGAAGAACCAAATTACATTTTCACTTTCTCCCAAAACTGCAGTCCCGCCACTGCCTTTACCTACACGCCTACCGATGACAGCCACCACGCCATCGACGCACTCAGTGTTTCAGCCACCGTGGCAGGCCAAGTTCTCCTATAAATAGCAACCATGGACGCTGCATGCAAAAGAAGACGAAAAGAGAGAAAACATAACAGAGGAAAAACCAAAGTTTTATGTAGAGAAGAGCAAGATTTTAAAGAAGAAAAACTAGAGAGAAAAAAAGCCATTGTCCCCCATCTCCCTCAGCAACCCGTTCTCTCTCACTCCCCTAGTTCTACAACCCTTCTCTCTCTCTAAAACCAGCTTAGTCGAGCTCTCTCTCCACCAAAAGTAGCTGCCCAACCACCCAACATCACCCTTATCACCACCGGGAGCTTCGCCTACACACTAGCAACTTAGTCACACTCTCCGGTGAGGCAATAGAGGTGGTTGCAGCAGCTGTAACATGAGCCCCGACGTCTTTGGAAGCTTCCTTCGGCCACCACAGGTCACCATTGTCGATCCCACCATCAATGGGACAACTATCTCGATCTCCTCTACCCAACAATACTAATAGGTACGCCTTTCATTACACTGGAAAAATTCACTATTCATCATCTTCTTCGCCTCGTTGCTGCATGTAGTGGGACATAATTCATGTCCCACTGTTCATGCAGGCCAGGCTTGAGTAGGTCAAGTCAGGCTTTGTGCCCGGCCTAAACACATAAGGGAGGTGGGCTGTCAATCCGGCTCATCAGTGGTCGACAGTCAACCCACAAATTTTCTTTCTTCTTCTTTTTATTTTATTTATTTATTTTAAAAATGGCAAAAAATATAAAATATAAAAATACAAAAATTTCAAAAAACATAAAAAGGTGTTGTTCTCATGCATACGACCAAATTCCAAGGTTTTTACCATCATTATTTTTCGAAAAAAATAATATATTTTGCATCTTTCTCATGTTTTTAAATGAAAATTGGGTATCGTAACCAGTTTATGATTATCTGTTGGAATTTGGCCAAAATATCAAAAATAAATTAACAATTATTTTGTTTTAGCTATTGGGGTGTAAAATTACATTGTATAATACACCGTAGATAAAAAAGGGGTTAAGGATCGGTTTCCGTCGTAGGAGTTGTAGTTATAAATATGTATCATCCAAGGAAACTGGTTTCATTTAATTTGGAATTTTATAACTCTATTTAAGGGTCACCAAATGTGACTATGCAGGGCAGACTGTACAGAACAACAGGTTTGTCACTTTTGTGATGCATTTCGTGAATGTTTGGGGCAAAACTGGGTTCTCCTCTCTTCATAAGAGTTGTAAAATTATATGTTAGCTTTCCAAAGAGATCAATTTTGTACAAAACATATTTTATAACTCCCGTTATAGTGAAAAATGTGGGCAAAAAAGAAGAAGAAGAAGTGGGAGGTCGAAGCGAAGAAGTTAGATGCGTTAAAGTAAAAGAAACAAGTTATGTTAAAAAATGGGTGTTTATAATGATATTTTGATTGAAAAAAGTTGTTATAAAATAATAAAAAAATAGAGATGAAAGAAAAACAAATTTAAAGGCATGTTGGATTATTTCAATGTGGTTATTAGGAAATGTATCGGTGGTTGAAAATGATTTATGAGAATTTCTTTTCATTGTAGGAGGGACCACTAGTGTGGTGCAACAACAACAACATGGGACCATGAGTATGGTGCAACAGCAACAATAAGGGACCACGAGCAGAGCATCCACAACAGGAAGGTGATTCATGCCTACATTTATGATTTAATTTTCATAATGAAAATGTGTGAATTGTGCTTAAAGATTTGGTGGAAGTTTGAAAATATATGTTTTATGAGTAAGAATCTTTAAGGCATGTGTGTCAGGGCAATTTGAAAATGTCATGAACAAAACATGGCAATGGCTAGCATACATTTAGTGTATGCTAGGTTCCTGGATAAAGGGATCGCCAAAATTGCTAACATACATTTTAGTGTATGTTAGGATCTCGGATAAGGGTATCATCATGAATGACTGTCATACATTCAGTTTATTTTAGTATCTCGGGGATGGGGATCACTATGCATAGGCTAATATACATCGGGTGTATGTTAGAATCCTGGATAAAAGGATTGTGGTGCAATGTTTAATACACGTTCATGTATTTTGAAATTTTTTTTAAAAATGGAATCAATGCATATCCAAAAAAATAATAATATAAGGAGGTATGTTAGGGACCCGAGAAGGGGTCTTCTCTGATTTCTGATTTCGGTAGGGTGATAAGGGTATCGACAGTACTTAGTATCGACAATATATAAGTGGAGAAGTTAGTTTGTATTTCAAATAGCTATGTTGATTATTATAATTATGTATGATTGCATACCGTGGGTTTAATAACTTTAATAGATATTTTTTTTCAAATTTTCTTTATGGAATTATCTTGTATTTCCGTTTCAGGTTCATCATCTTCATGTCAGGACTAAAGTTGTTGTTTCTTAGTTTTTTTTGTATCAAGTAATATTTTGTATAAATTAAATGTTGGTAAAGTGATATGTATGATCACTATTTTTGCAAAAAATGGAATGTAAGAAAATTAACTCGTTTTATCCTATTCTATTAAATGTGACTAGGTTTATAATAACTCTGATGCAAATTATTGATTGTTGTTAACTGTATGGTTTATTTATTATGGTTGTGATGAGGATGATGTTTAAGGTTTTATAGACCCATGATGATTGGGTCAACATTGAATTAAAAGTTATGTTATATGTCAAAAACTTGGGATCAGCTAGTATAGGGGAGGTTTTGCCAAAATTTCAATAGAAATTTTAGTGGAACCTTTATATATATATATATGTAAAAAAAATTTAATTACATCTTATTTTCTTGGCTACTGTGTATTAATAAGATTACTTGTTTGTCTCATAGAGAAGAGGACGTTACAGTTTCTCACCTTAACACTTGGTTCATTTGAGAGTTAAGTTTTATTATTTTATTCATTAAGGTTTTCATGGAGTCATTCTAATTTCACAACTAGGTCAAAATTTTGACTTATTGGCTCAAATAGACTCGAGTCATTTATATATATATATATATATATATTAGTTTTATCATTCAATATTTTGTTTCCGAAGAATCAAGGTTCGTTTTTTTTTTTGCTTTCCATGCAATCATCTCATTCTCATTTAATTATTTCTTTTCTAACATGTAAAATCATAGGGACCTTTAAAGAATATTGAAAAGATAGATTTCCTGTATACTGACATGTGTTTGTTTTTTTGCATTAAATCATTGCGTACTTTTTTCATTTATTGGTGATGTCTTTTTTAATAATCATATCATTACTAAAGTAATTGTGCTTATCAAACCAAGTTGAATCAATTACATAGATATCTTATTTTAAAAAAAAAACACAAACATGTATCACCTTAACATTATATATACATGTACATACACATATTAGAAAAAGATTCACCGAACTTACAACGAAACGTGAACTGTTTATCTAATATCATACTGAATCCTTTTATTTGAAATGAATCTAGAACTTTAATCTATATCCCTTCCACATATTCATCTTCATCTTCTTTCTTTATTAGTTTCAATACATAATAATATATTTTTTATTCAAAAAACACAATAATCTTCTTGATTCTACATGAAAATTTTCTCAAACTAATAATAATATATTTTTATTAACGTAGCTCGTGTCAAATCTTAATATACTAAGAGTATTTATCCAAATAACTTTTTGTTTATAAATATAATAATATACATTTTTTTATATTTTAACATCAATACTTCAAAATCATAAAAAAATATTAATTTAATAATTTTTTTAAATCAAAATATTTTAAGAAACCATTTAAAAATAGAAATAAAAACCATAACTATTTAAAAATAGTAGTCGCTAACAATGACAATGCTACTTCTTTCTAAAAAAACGCTAACCTTAATTTCTTAACACCGCCCACAACAAAATGGCTTTCGAAGCCCAAACCTTGTAAAAGTCGAATAAACAAAAATGCCGCGTTGTTTAAAACGGTCAAAAATAATTTGAAATTTTCTTTCCTCTCCCCTCACGGGCATAAAGACTCCGTATAAATGAAGGTTTTGCGATGAATTAAGAAAAATAAGAAAGAAAACCATCTTCCGAAGCCCAAATCGGTATGATGTTTTTTCTGAAACTATGAAAGAAAACGTTGTTAGTGATCTTGTATGTTGGTGCGGGGACATTCAAGTATCTTTTCTTCTCACAAAGACAGCATATCTTTGATCGTTTCAAATTCTATCAATTGTTGTGCCTTTTCTTTTATTGGGTCATGTCTCAGATCGGTATGATGCTTCTTCTGGAACAATGAAAGAAAACGTTGTTAGTGATCTTGTATGTTGGGGCGGGGACATTCAAGTATCTTTTCTTCTCACAAAGACAGCATATCTTTGATTGTTTCAAATTCTATCAATTGTTGTGCTTTTTCTTTTATTGGGTCGTGTGGTGACTTTCCCATTATGAATTATTTTCCCTTTTGTCTCAAAATATTTCTTTTTATGCACTGACTATCGAATGACTTTAAATTATCTGGCAGTCTTCCTGGATAAGAGATTAGGGCATCGATGTCCTCTATATTTTGCAACTCGTAGTTCGGTAATCACACTTATTACGGGTCAGGAAACTTTGGTGTTGCTAAGCTAGTTAGAGAGATAACGACTGGTGAACTCTTTGCTGTTACGTACATTGAAAAAGGCCAAAGGTGATCTTTTTTAAACTTCCATGTTTTTTCTCTGTCTCTCTATTTATTCATCTTCGAATTTCTCCTGTTCACTGAGCAATGTTCTTTCTTCTCTTTTTTTTTGAGGTGAGTTGGATGGTGGAATTTCGTAAAGATGTTAAATATGAACTACAAAGAACATCATTTTATCCGAAATTACACATGTGAAGAGTAGCCTATTCAAAGTTTTGACTTACAAGGGTTGTTGCAGTTATAGTTCTTCAACCAAGAACTTTCTTTTACAAGTTTTCGTACATTCTCACCAAGTGTATCTTTATTTGGTCTGTTTCAGGCAGGGCGTCCCACTTGGCTGCTTACTTACCCGATAGAGAACAAATCCAGGTACACACAGAAGTTGATTTGCACAGTTCTGGATTTGTGATATAAAGTTGATTTACTTAGATGGTAATGAACATAGAGAAAATTTACTAAAAATAAGAGGAAAAAGCTGAAAGTCCCTATTTGGCCATGGTTTGTGATCTCCACGGAACTTCTAAGTGGATTTTATACAATGTTGTGCACCAATTTAATATCTCATACATATTGCTCTGTTACATTTTATAGACTTGTTAAGAATTGAATTTGGTTTCGATTGGAAGTGAATTTGAGAGGGTTTTACATAACAGTGGTTATGTTGTCACTACTAAAGGTACGTATGTAGATTGAGTTTTTGAAATTGAGGTTGAACCTATTATATATATATATATATATATATAGGTAGATTGAGTGGTCATGTAGTGTCACCGGAGTATGTAATTGGAGGTTTGCCTCCAGCAACTTTGAAATCCTAAAATTGATCTTTTATTGTGGAAACATGTCATTCTACCCACCCGAGGACAATAATGGATTTTGCAGCCTAAAGCTTGATTAGCCTGTTCTTTGTTGAGCTGCTATATTACCAGCACTTCCAATTGATTTCACAGCCATTATTTCCTGGGAGCTATTGGAATTTGGAAATAACCATAGATAAAAATTATGTTTGACGTGCAAGGCCATAGCTTTTGAAAGAGTGAGTTCCAATGGCATGACTTATACGAACTACCGGGAAAAGGCTGATAACAACACATGATTAATAAGTAGCACCACAAGATGAAGGTTCTTATATCATCACTCATAGAGCAAATAATAAGGACCTCTTCAGATCTTCGTTTACATCTTTTTACAATGTGCATCCCTAATATCTCATTGTGTATAGCTGGAAAATGGGGGAAATTTACAGTTTCTCCAGCAAATTTGTCAAAATTAAGTTCTCGCCAATGCTTTACAAGGTGAAAGGATTGGAAGGAGGATGCACAACAGGAGTTCCGGACATGCTCACACTTCCTGTAAGCAAATGAGGAGCCATGGTATCCTCTATATCCTGCCCCACTCTCTCTAGTACAACCTTTTGGCCATCAACCTTATATCATGCTCACATTTCCTTGGTGAACTCTTTGCTGTTAAGTACATTGAAAGAGGCAAAATGGTGATTTTTTTTAACTTCCATGTTTTCTCTCTCTGTCTCTTTATTCATCTTCGAATTTCTCCTGTTCACTGAGCAATGTTCTTTCTTTCTTTTTTCTGAGGTGAGTTGGATGGTGGAATTTTGTAAAGATGTTAAATATGTGTTGAAGACACGATTTTGTCTTGTAGATGTTACACTTGTATATGTTGGTCTTATCTGGGTGTGTTAGTTTCTTTTTCTTTATGAATTAATTAATCTGGACTAGAAACTTTCTTCTTCTTCATTTTTTTTAATTTTTTCCTCAACTTGGTGTTTTCTTTTATTTGATGGTAGCAATGATTTGAGGTCTTGTTTGGTTTTTTCAGATTGATGAGCATGTTCAGAGAGAGATTATGAACCACAAGTCATTGAAGCATCCCAATATAATCAGATTCAAAGAGGTATCATGTATTTCCTTCTTATTAGATTATTAAATGTAAAAGAGTTTCTAGTGACTAGGTCTTTACTCAATGTAAAGATGGATTTAGAAGGTATTGACTCTTCTCTCAAGCTTCAGAAACTTTGAAAGAATCTGAATTGATATGGAAGTTTTCATTGCTGCGATCCAAGTTTTTTGATTTAAAGGAGGCTTAGATATATGAGATTGCACTTGGACCTTCACTTTCCAAGCCTAGATTACTTAATCTACATTCTGCCAATAAGAAACTCATTCTTGATGTCAAGAATTATAAGAATTTGAAGATTTTTAATCTTGGAAAGGAGTCCAAACTCCAATTTACTCTTAGATATCAATTTTCAAAACCAGAGCCTTGCCTTAGCTTTTCGATTAGTGTTTACATTTTTGCAGGTTTTATAAAAGGTGAATTCATTGTGCTGGTTTTGCTAACACCAACTCATTTTGCCATAGTAATGGAAAACGCAGCTGCTGGAGAACTTTTTGAGAGAATATGCAATGCTGGTAGATTCAGTGAAGATGAGGTACGTATAGTGTAGAACCAAAAACCGTCATGAATTTTCCCTTCTTCTCAAATACCCTCACAAATGGATTGTTGGTGGGTGTCATGAATTTGAATATCAAGATTAGTTCTTTCATTATTGAACTTCGCTGTATGAAACCAGTTGTAATATTCATGATGCCTTTCTTTCAGAGTTCTATTACTGGAAGGTGTCATTCTTTCATCTCTTTTATGAAATCCATTTTCGCTTTTGGCAAGTATCCTCTCCTTCCCTTCTATTCTTTTGTTTCTTGTTGCTAGCTGAGGCATTCATCATGTCCTGTAGAAAACTGCATGCTGACTTTCAGAGTTCTACTGTGCCATTCTTTCATCTCTTTTATGAATTCAATTGATAAAACTCACGGTGCCTTTCTTTCAATAAGGTTACGATATCCTTATTTTTTTAGTTTATTTGTGCATTGCTCTGTTTGTTTCATTTAGAATAGCAGCAAGGAGATGATGACAGTAACTAGTTTATAACAGTATTTGGTCTTCCTTTCATGCATTGCTTTTGCTAATAGTAGTCCTACATAAATGGTCTTAAAAGAAATGAAATACATTTACCAGCTTTGCCACTTGTAGATTGCTGTTTACTTTTGCTATGAAATAATATACACTACGTCTTTCTTCCACATTTACTAGCTCTGGCACTTCTAGATTTTTTATTTAACTTTGCTACTGTGATTTTTGATGTTGAGGCCCTACACAGGGGTTTATTACATGATAATGTTTTTCTGATAGAGTTGCCTTGACCCATGGTCTTAGCTAATCATATTGCTAGTTGAGTTGATCTTAAGAAGATGTATCCAGGTTAGTTATCAATCAAAATATATAAGTGGGTTCTATATGTTTAAGTATTTTGGGTAGTTTATTTTGTTTTTTGTTGAGGGTGTTTAATGGTTTTCTTCTAGTTCAGATCGATGAGGTTCTACAAGGAATGTAGAGCCATGTATCTAATCACAATTTTCTTCAATCTTTATGGGACTCAACGACAAGGAAATTGGCGGCTAATGGGATCTTGGATTTCCTACAAAGGTAAAAAAGCTAACTCTCCTCAACCTATTCCGAGTCCGCCCATGTGTATTTCCTCAACCAGATTTCTTTTGTTGTTTGCTTTTGAAACGTCACTCTTTTCAAAACATTACCTCCAATTTAACTTGAAATCTTACATAATGGATTTGTTTCAAAAATAGAACATAAAACAGATCAATATGGTAACACCAATTGAATTGGGATTTTGTCATTATTTAACTTGCAATTCAATAATATCATACCACATATTGCTTTCTTCAAATACGGTAGCTTAGTAGCAAACGTACCACTAGAATTACCTCCTCCTTTTTTCCCTCCCTGCTTATTATAAGGTAAAGAAAACAAGTGTTAACAAGGAATTGATTTGATTGCATGCTTCTTTAGTTACTATTCAATGATTCGCTGTGTACTGGTAGTGACAAAGTTGTTTATTCAAAATGATGTGCTCCTAATCACCTTTTTTCAAAGTTTACTGCTTTTTGAATTTAGTTATTAGAGGAGAATGCAGTATTATGTTAGGAAATAATTGGCTTGATGTTTAAATCTATGCTTTCGTCTTTGACCATTACGCGTCTAGTGTCTCTTTAACTTCTTCTTTTTTGTGTCAATTAGTAATTCATAATCTTCACCACTCAACTCATAGGTTGTGACTTTTTATGTTTTCCATATGGACTAGGACTATTTAGGAAGTGTTTTAATCCTTGACATGGTCTATAATTTTTGCATTATATTGTAGTTTTCAGTCTGAATTTCAATTTTGTGTCTTTGCAGGTTTTGATTATGTAATACCAACACAATAGAGTATGAGGGATGAGGAAGTTTTTATGTATTATGCTTTTGACTACTTCCACAACTCGTAGTTTTATTTTGATTTTGTTTTTTTATCTTGTATAATTTGTTGAAACATCAAAACAACAAATATTGCAGCTGCCCTGAGAAGAAACGTTTTTGTGAATGGTTTGCATGACTATTGGAATGTGGAGTGAAAAACTTTGTAATGCATGGAAGTTTATTACCTATCTTTAATTGTGTTGCGTGGTTAGTTTTCCATAATGAATTATTTTTCTTTTTGTCTCAATGGATTTCTTGTTATGCCTAGCCTAACGAATGACAGGATGTTATCTTGTGGCCTTCCTAGACTATGTCCTCTTTCTTTTGCCGATGGTTACCTTGAGTACCAGGTCGGTAATGCTATTTGTTAGATGTTTGTAGTGGTTATAACTTGTAAATTATTTTATATTACTCTTTTGTTGAATCATTTCTCATATTTTAAAAGGAATAGGAAAGTACACTCCAGTGGATAATTCTTTCTTTAGGGCTGACTGGAAGTGAATGAAAGCTTATAAGCAATGCTACCTTCAAGCTCAAAGATCAAGAGGAAATTCTAATTGCACGAGAATTGAATATGCTGATTTGTTCTTCATTATTGAAATTTAGTGTATGAGAGCAACTGAAAATATTCACTATATTTAGTCTGGAAGTCTTACACATCTAAATGCCAAATCTTTCTTCGCGGCAAAATCGATGTCATCGTCACTTGCAAGATAAGGTTCTGCACTAAATGGCAATCCATTTTCGCATTTGAAAAGTACCTTCACCTTCGCTTTTATTCTTTTGTTTCTTGCTACTATCTCCTGCAGAAAGCTTAATGCTAATTTTCAGAGTTCTACTACTAGTACATGCCATTCTTTCATCTTTTTTATGAATTCAATTGATAATACTAACAGTGCCTTTCTTTCAATAAGATTACAGGAACAAGTTTGAAAGGCATGGATGTAGCAGTGGTGGAAATTGGTCCTTTGCAAAAATACTTTATGAGGTAAATATGAAATACAAAGAACATCATTTTATATCCGAATTTACATCCCAATTCAAAGACTTACCGCTGATAAAGTCTAGTTTCAACTAGCGAATATAACTTCAACCCATTTTCTTGAAACAGTGATACTTTGAGCACATCATATTTGTTGTTTTGATGGGAGATTGCCTATTCCATGTCCATCGTAATGGAAATGGTGTTCCGTTCAGGTTTAAGAATCCTAGAGTTCCTTACAAATGTTTTAAGCTCAACCAAACTTTCTTGTTAGTTTCCAAGATAAAACCAAATGGTGAATTACATCTAGATTCCCTTTTCTCTCTCAAGTTTTATGAGACTATAATTCCTTTCCCCGTGTATTTGATATCTCTTACAGGGGTAGACTGTGGACCTTGCTTCTTCATATTGGGGCCTTTTAGGAAACTATCTATATTCAGGGCTTTGCTTTTATGCTTATTGCATATTTAATCATATAAATGGAAAAAAGATTCAACCAATATTTGGTTGACTATATTGATGGCTAAATATATTTAGCTTATGTCATTGACTGTTGTGGAAGAGTTTGGATTAGATCCATCTTGCTGCCACCATGTTAGGGAGTGGAACATTAGAGGGCTAGTATTGACCATTCCTTCTTTCATTTTTTGGAGTTTGCGCTTCTCTCAAAAGCTTTCCTTCCTAGTGTTTTTGAATTTTGATCAAATATCTTGTAATGGTTTTAGAAGAAGTAGATCATATGCTTAGGATATGTTGAGAACTCCATTAGTCTTATATTTGAATTAAGTTTGTATGGACTTGGAATTACCTTTTAACATATTTCTCAGTGAAAATTGGCTCAGTGTTATTCAACATCCATCCTAAAATGGTTCTCAAAAGATTTCACAATGTTGTACAGAATCATCATTGAATGAGGCTTAGCTTTATAACATATGCATGCGTAATGGTGTACTTATCATGTCCTTGTAGCATGCCAACCTCCAGCTCTCCATTTAAAAATATGCAGAATACAAACAATGTTGTTGTTTGTGAACGTCACGTCTCAGTTTGGGTGTATTGTGTGAGATTGTCTTTAGATTTGTCTTTTTGTCATTTTCTTCATCATGCAGTAAGATTTTAAGTAGTTCCTCATTTTATGGTTTGGCTACTTGATTTGTGGTCTTGAAGCTGTGTGTTGGTGGATTTCTTTTTCCTTTTTATTTTGTCTTCTCATATTTCTTAAGCCATTTATTAAGGGGTAGTTATAGGAATTGAAAATAATTAGTTTAACTTCAAATCTAGTGGATCATTCTTGAGTTATTTAGTGATTTGCTGCTGTGTTGTTATTATAGCTTTAGATGTTGAGATACAGAGCAAGAATCATGAGGATGAGAAACTGCTGAAGGGTATTGATGCTATGAAGAATATGTTGCATTCTGGTATGAATCATTGTAATTGATAGTCATCAACAGTAAGTATACTCTTAGTTTTAACTACTTTGTAGTTACTGTCGTTTCTATTATATGGTTGTGTTTGATCTTAGGAAAAATATAATCTGGAAATTTTACTATTTTTTATATGCCTTACTACTAATGATGGAGAAGTAAAACTAACTATTTTTGTTCAGATGAAATATGTATTTTGTTTACTAGTGGCAATTATTTTTTGGTGTAGTTCAGTTTTTGAGTTTGTAAGTAAATAGGAAGTTGGCACTTCAGTAAGGGCTCCGACTCAAATAATTTGATCTGACTTAGCAACAAAGTGGGTAAGGCCTTTGCAATGGACTGTGTTTGCCTGACTTTAAGCTTTGCAATGTGTCTGCGTTGGAGTCACTAGCCTGAAGTGGGCTTTGTGAGATAAATTTGCAATGGACCATTTTTGCCTTGTCCCATCCATTTTAATTCCATGGAACACATATGGATCAAATGGTCAGAGGAAAGGAATAAAAGTTAAGATTTAGAATCTGATCTGTCCTTCCTCAAGTGTTGTGGAATTTTTTTTTTTGAACTGAGCAGTGTGGAAATTACAATGTTTAACGGAGTTATTTTTTAGTGATATGTAAGCTGGGAATATTTTATTTTTTGAACTCATAAATAACTTGCCATTTCTTCATGGAATGTGGAAATCTGACTCCAGACACTATGTAGTTCAGACAAACTGACGTTATTTAAATCAAGTTTCTGCTTTGCATATAGCAAGAGAATTTCCTGTTAGGTTAATGTTTATGCTTTTTATGTGTTAATGTTCATTGGGTTAAATTTTGTTGCTTGGCAAGCCAATATCAGTTCCTAACTGCTGCTCCTGCCCTTGATTATGTCATCTTTTGAATTTCCCTTCCCTATAATTCTGTTAACATTGGATCTATCTTTTTCTTCCAGGAAAGCTGTTAGGATGTTTTATAGGGAAGTGTTCTGGAAGTATTAGATCCATTGCCAGGCACCCAAAGCTCCCTGCGATAGCATCATGCGGTGAGCATATTGCACAATTTTGCTTTATCTCTGTCACGGACATATATTTGACTCGGTTCTCTGTGCCATTAAATAAGCAGCTTCCTAGTATTGAGGCCAAAATGTTATCTTAACTTATCACTTTCTTTTTCTTAGGTTTGGGCAGTTATTTGCGGTTGTGGGATATAAAGACTCGCCAACTTCTTTCAGCGGTATTTTCTTGGACTTCCTTTCTGTGAAGATATCAAGTCTAATTTACTTTACACTTTATTTTTTTATTTATTTTCCTTTTTTCAACTTGGAATGGCATTATATTATACTTATTGTTGGCCTTTTCCAATTCCTTCTTATCTCAGTGTCATTAATGGTGAAACCATGGAAGTTCAATATTCTAATGACACTGAGGATAAGAGTGTACTTGATTTATTACTGACTAAATTGCTGTAGTTATGCAGTGTTATATTTTTCAATACCTCACTGGGAATCAGGGTATTATCTTTAGACCTAATAACTTACAATACATGAATACTCTAATTGGAATTGACTTGTGAGTTTTCCATCTCATTAACATTTTATCAACTGGCATGATGTCATCACAAGTATTGTTAGTTGATTGAATTTTCTATGAAGTGAGTTTCATTAGATGAAAGTTGAAACTCCCATGTATACAGAACTGAAATGATGCTTCGGGGTATTTGATTCAAAAATCAATCCTGCCAGTGTAAGATTAGGTTCAAAAATCACAAGTTTTGATGTCCGGATGATGGAGGTTTGTTTTTGAATGATATTGTGGGAACTATGATAATATTTATTGTGTATATTCCAGTCATTTAATCAAGCTATAACTATGTGGTGCAGGTTTTCTTGAAGCAGCACCTTACAAATGTTGTTTTTGATTCAAATATTGTTGACAAAGGTTGGTTTTCCCTTTATTTGCACAGCTTCACGGGTTTTTTTTTTGCCACCCCATAGTGCTTGAATGTCAAGAATTGTTTTTGATCTATCATTTGGGACCCTTGGTGCTAATAGATCATAGTTCTCCCTTGGATGGGTGGATACTTGAAACGACTATGCCTTTTAAACTAGATTGATCCCAGAATCATGCTAGATCTGTCTTTCTATTAGTGCTATGTTATGTTTTTCTTTATTGCGAAATGCTAACATCAGGTTAGAGCTTTGTCTGTATCAATGATTTTTCTTGCGTAGATTTTCGATTGATTATCGCCATCCCAATTGTGCTAAAAATAAGAGGAAAAAGATGAAAGTGCCTATTTGGCCTTGGTTTGTTATCACCACGGAACTTCTGAGTGGACTTTATACAATGTTGTGCACCAATTTCATCTCTCATACATATTGATCTGTTACATTTTATAGACTTGGTAAGAATTGATTTCGATTGGAAGTTAATTTGAGGGGTTTTACATAACAGTGGATATGATGTCATTATAAAGGTACGGATGTAGATTGAGTTTTTGAAATTGAGGTTGGACCTATTTTATATATATATATATATACAGGTAGATTGAGTGGTCATGTACCATCACCGGAGTATGTAATTGAAGGTTTGCCTCCAGCAACTTTGAAATCCTAAAATCGATCTTTTATTGTGGAAACATGTCATTCTACCCACCGGAGGACAATAATGGATTTTGCAGCCTAAAGCTTGATCAGCCTGTTCTTTGATGAGCTGCTATATTACCAGCACTTCCAATTGATTTAACAACCATTATTTCCTGGGAGCTATTGGAATTTGGAAATAACTATAGATAACAATTATGTTTGACGTGCAAGACCATAGCTGTTGAAAGAGTGATTCCAATGGCGTGGCTATACGAACTACCGGGAAAAGGCTGATAACAATTCATGATTAATAAGTAGCACCACAAGATGAAGGTTCTTATATCGTCACTCATAGAGTAAATAATAAGGACCTCTTCAGATCTTCGTTTACATCTTTTTACAATGTGCATCCCTAATATCTCATTGTGTATAGCTGGAAAATGGGGAAAATTTACAGTTTCTCCAGCAAATTTGCCAAAATTAAGTTCCCGCCAATGCTTTACAAGGTGAAAGGATTGGAAGGAGGATGCACAACAGGAGTTCCGGACATGCTCACACTTCCTGTAAGCAAATGAGGAGCCATGGTATCCTCTATATCCTGCCCCACTCTCTCTAGTACAACCTTTTGGCCATCAACCTTATATCATGCTCACATTTCCTTGGTGAACTCTTTGCTGTTAAGTACATTGAAAGAGGCAAAATGGTGATTTTTTTTAACTTCCATGTTTTCTCTCTCTGTCTCTTTATTCATCTTCGAATTTCTCCTGTTCACTGAGCAATGTTCTTTCTTTCTTTTTTCTGAGGTGAGTTGGATGGTGGAATTTTGTAAAGATGTTAAATATGTGTTGAAGACACGATTTTGTCTTGTAGATGTTACACTTGTATATGTTGGTCTTACCTGGGTGTGCTAGTTTCTTTTTCTTTATGAATTAATTAATCTGGACTCGAAACTTTCTTCTTCTTCTTCTTCTTCATTTTTTTAAGTTTTTTCCTCAACTTGGTGTTTTCTTTTATTTGATGGTAGTAGTGATTTGAGGTCTTGTTTGGTTTTTGCAGATTGATGAGCATGTTCAGAGAGAGATTATGAACCACAGGTCATTGAAGCATCCCAATTTAATCCGATTCAAAGAGGTATCATGTATTTCCTTCTTATTAGATTATGAAATGTAAAAGAGTTTCGAGTGACTAGGTCTTTACTCAATGTAAAGATGGATTTAGAAGGTCTAGGCACTTCTCTCAAGCTTCAGAAAGTTTGAAAGAATCTGAATTGATATGGAAGTTCAGTTTTCATTGCTGCAATCCAAGTTTTTTCATTTAAAAGGAGGCTTAGATATATGAGATTGCACTTGGACCTGCACTTTCCAAGCCTAGATTGCTTAATCTACATTCTGCCAATAAGAAACTCATTCTTGATGTCAAGAATTATAAGAATTTGAAGATTTTTAATCTTGGAAAGGAGTCCAAACTCCAATTTACTCTTAGATATCAATTTTCAAGACCAGAGCCTTGCCTTAGCTTTTCGATTAGTGTTTACATTTTTGCAGGTTTTATAAAAGGTGAATTCATTGTGTAGGTTTTGCTAACACCAACTCATTTAGCCATAGTAATGGAATACATAGCTGCTGGAGAACTTTTTGAGAGAATATGCAATGATGGTAGATTCAGTGAAGATGAGGTACGTATAGTGTAGAACCAAATACCGTACGCTTCCCTTACTTTACAAAATCGCTTGGACTGTGTTTGAAGCATACATGGATTTGTTTATTGATGGCGTGACTTTCTTTACACATGCTTGGACTTTGAGAGCTAGTTGATAAAAAAACAAATTGGTTATAGTACATGTACTATGTTCGAGTGGGGAAAACAAATCAAGGTGAGAACGGGGAAAATGAATTGGAACTTCAGTCATGTTGAGAAGCCAACTCATCTGACCCGAATTATACATGTTTAATTCCAATGTTTATTTTATTCAGTTTCGTGTATGGTACATCTTTGCATATATATTTACAGCTTTGGAGACTGGATAGGAAATAACATACTAGGAAACAACATCTTTCCTAACTAGTATAGCATATTATGACAGATTTCCTATACTAATATTTACTGAGAATATCCTAGGAGATCCCTAACTTTCAGCCTAATTTAAACACTCCTCCTCAAGCTGAGTTGTATGTGCTGAGGTGTAAATGTTGTGCATGCTCAGCTTGTGACTTAGCTCTTGAAAGTTAGGTCTAGGAAGTGCTTTGGTGAGGGTATCTGCAATCTAAAATTTTGTGGGGATGTGGTCTAGCTGGATGATTTTTTGTCCATCTTTTCTGAGATAAAATGCCTATCTATCTCAATATGTTTGGTCCTGTCATGGTGGACAGGATTCTTTTCAATGCTTATGGCAGCTTGATTGTCACAGAACATTTTTATGGGACTGTTTGTCTCTATTCTCAGCTCCTTAAACACTCTTAGTATCCACATTCCTTCATAGATTCCAAGTGTTAGGGCCCTGAATTTTGATTCTGCACTGCTTCTTGAGACTACTAACTATTTCTTGCTTCTCCAAGTCACTAGATTCCCCCAAACATAGGAACAATATCTAGATGTTGACCTTCTATCTAATACATCTCCTGCCCAGTCAGCATCTGAGTAGATTTCAACCTTTCTACTATCATTCTTCTCATATAGAAGTCCCCTGCCTGGAGTCATTTTTAGATACCTGAGTATTCTTTTTACAACCTCCATATCTTCTTCAGTTGGGTTGTTCATGTACTGACTTGCAACACTCACTGAGAAGCCAATGTCTGGTCTGATGAGTGAGAGATAGATGAGTCATCCTACAAGTCTCTAGTATCTTCTTTTGTCAACTAGAGCACTTTTAGTTTCTGCTCCTCTTCTTAGCAGAATCCATTGGAGTAGCTGCTGGTTTGCATCCCAGCATACCTGTTTCAATCAATAAATCCATAATGTATTTTCTTTGGGAGATGAATATGCCTCTCTTTGATCTAGCCACCTCCATGCCAAGAAAATATTTAAGAGAGCCAAGGTCTTTTATTTCAAATTCCTTGGCTACCAGTGTCTTCAATCTTTCTAGTTCTTCTTCATGATTTTCAGTGAGGATAATGTCATCAACATACACTATTAGTATAGCAATCCTGTTTCCTGTAGAGAATTTTACAAATAGCATGTGATCTGCTTGACATTGTGAGTACCCATGCTGGACTACTATTTTTGCAAATTTGTCAAACCATGCTTGAGGGGATTGCTTCAGTCCATAGAGTGACTTTTCCAACTTGCATATACTTTTCCAACTTGCATACCTTTCTGTAGTTGGCTGATGTTTCTAAGCCTGGTGGCAGTTCCATGAATACCTCTTCTTCCAATTCACCATTCAAAAATGCATTCTTTATGTCCAGTTGATGTAACTGTCAGTCATGATTTGTTGCAAGTGAAAGTAGTATTATGATGGTGTTGAGTTTAGCCACAAGAGCAAAGGTTTCTTGATAGTCTATTCCATAGGATTGGGTGAATCCTTTAGCAACCAACCTAGCTTTTAGTATTTCAATACTGCTATCTGCATTGTACTTGATGGTGAATAACCATATACAGCTTACTGGTTTCTTGCCATGTAGAAGTTCTGTTATTCTCCAAGTTTTGTTCTTTTCCAATGCATTAATTTATGCTCTAACTGCCTTTGACCATTCTCGATGCTTGAGTGCTTCCTGGATAGTTGTAGGAATCTGTATGCTATCAAGGGCAGATACAAAAGCATGATATGATGGAGATAATCTGTCATAGGAGACAAATCTTCTAATGGGATGATTTGTGCATGTTCTGATTCCTTTCCTTAGAGCAATAGGCATATATGTATCATCAATAATAGGTGCATTATTCTACTGATCATCACTTTCCATACCTGTATGTGTTGAGGCAGATTTTGGCCTTGGTTTAGAAGCTTGGTCAAGAGTAGGTGGTATTGAGTGCTCTATCTCCTTTCAGAGGTGTTTCTTTCTGGTATAGACACAAAGCTCATGGTTTTCTTTGTGTGCATGATTAATTTGGGCAGTGGTTTGAGGACATGTGGAAGGGGTTTGAAGGTAAGTGTCTTTATTGCCCTCAATGGATGTTTGGGGTGTATGGACATCTAGGAGAGGTGATTGTGAGGTATTACTAGGTAAATCTGTAGGCTTAGGGTCAGTAATATCATGAATTGTGTCCCATGTTTGATATTCCCTCATATTCTCCCCCTGAATATCTGATGCGGGATAATATGCTTGATGCTCAAAAAATGTGACATCTAGTGAGTGATAGACTCTTTTAGTGGTGGGAGAATAGCACTTGTAGCCCTTGTGGTTTGAGGATTATCCTATAAAGATACATTTGATGAATCTAGGGTCTAATTTGCTGCGATGTGTTTGATAGACATGGACAAATACTGAACAACCAAAGATTTTTGGATCTAGGTTAGAAAAGAGGTTGGTACGTGGGAAGGTTGTGAGCAGTGTTTGATATGGTGTTTAGAATTTAAGGACTCTTGAAGGCATTTTATTGATGAGATAAGCAGCAGTGAGGATAGCTTCTCCCCAAAAATGTTTTGGGACATTAGTGGAGAACATGAGAGATGTAGCTATTTCTAGAAGGTGCATATTCTTCCTTTCTCTTGCTATATTCATGGAGTACCGTTTTATCTCCTGTCATGTGGTTTGATGCTCTAAAGTCTATAACCCAAGGTTCTGAGTTATCTTGTTTACCTGTGGATTCAATCCCTTTCTATGCTGCCATGCCAGATCCAGTAGTGGTTGAGTTCTGTCTGAACAACTTTTGTAGGATCTCAAGTTGTTCTTTGGCAAAGGGATCTGCTGGTGTGTTGTTGTTTCTCTATCGATTGTCATCTGAAGTTGCAGCAATATAGGCTCTACTCTCTTTGTCATTGCATAGTCATGATGGCTTCCAATCACTAGGTTTACCATGAATTTTCCAGCAAATTTCTTTGGTATGTCCTCGCTTGTGACGGTGTTCACACAATGGTCTTCCCTTCTTCCTACTGTCCCAACTGGAGGTTCGAGAGACAAGAGCAGATCCCTCCATTGATAGTCCTGAGTTATGAGATCCCATCATAACCTTCTTTCTACTTTCTTCACGTCTCATTTCTGAGAAAGTTTCTTTAAGGCTTGGAAGAGGTTTGGTGCCTATTATTCTTCCTCTAACCTTATCTAGGGTTTTATTGAGCTCTAGAAGAACTTTGAATGTCCTTTTTTGTTCTAGAATTCTTCTGAACAAGGCAGTATCTCCAGAGCATTTTCATGTGTGATTTCAAACATGTCCAGTTACTGCCTCTGCCTAGTTAGTATATTGAAATATTGGGTGACAGTAAGCTCTCCTTGTCTTAGATCATGTAGTGCTGCTTCAATCTCAAATAATTCTGATGTGTTATCAGAACTTGAGTAGGTCTCCCTTGCTGCATCCCATATTTCCTTTGTTGTTCCATAAAGGAGAAAATTTTCTCCTATTTCATTAGTCATTGAGTTGATGAGTCATCACATTATCATGTGATTTTTTGTGGGGATCTTTCTTTCCTGGCATGGTGGCTTCTCCAGTAAGATAATCATCTCTGCCCTTTCCACAGATGAACATAATGACTGATGAAGACCATTGAAGGTAATTGTAGCCATTGAGTTTGTGATTGATTTTCTCATCTTATTCATGTTTGGTACATCTTTGCATATATATTTACAGCTTTGGAGACTGAATAGGAAACAACATACTAGGAAATAGCAGCATCTTTCCTAACTAGTATAGCATATTATGACAAATTTCCTATACTAGTATTTACTAAGAATATCCTAGGAGATCCCTAACTTTGAGCCTGATTTCAACATAAATATATTATACCTCTTCCATCTCCTTCTGCATTTACTTTGGTAAATTTCAATTCATTTCTTTCCACATTTGTTTTCTTTCATTTACCTGTTTCATCCATTTAACAATAAAGTCATATTGTCTACCTTCGTTAGATGAAATATAATGCAATTTTTTATTTTTATTTTGTAAACTTCAAATTCCTCTCCAAATGTAGATAGCTTGTCAACTAAATCCTTAAAAAACAAATTCGAAGGATTTGTTTAAGAATATGTACATATATATATCTTGAGCAAATTCACATAAAATAATATGATAAATATAAAATCTTATCAAAAATGAAAATGCATAGCCGAATTCACTAATATTTTTTAAAAATCAATAAATAAAATAAAAGCATAAGATAGTGAAAAATACAAAGCCAAATTCACTTAAAATTTGATTACCACAAGATTTTTATACTTATAGTTAGTTTAGAGGGGGAGGAGGGGGGGTTCAAAGATTTTTCTAGTGTATAATTTAGACACAATCGGAAACTAATTAATTTCAAAATCAAATTCACATGCATTCTATTTTCTTTGATCTATTAATTTGCCTTCTCCACTCCTATTTCTTAATCCATTTTCACTAGCTCAACATCATTCCACTTGATAAGCCACCATGTCCAACCTTATCAAAAACCAATAGAAGAAATCTCCATAAAAGCTACAACACTCAATGCCTTTTTTATATCGAATCCCAAATTAGCTTTTCTGGATAATACATCATGTTGACTGCTATTTTTTGTTTGTCTAAATGAACTATTACATATATATAAAGGTATTGATTGAATCTAAAGTGAATGTGGCTTTATATTTTATGTTTTTATTGGTCTAATGATTATTTTTTGAAAAGCAAATCTTAGGTGAACTTTGTTTTGTACCTTTCCTTTATTGATTAAATTGCATAGATTATATATATTTCATGCCTTTTTTTTCAAGTGACTTTGCTTTGCTTTCAAAATCAAATTTTATCTTTAAACTAAATCATGTTAAAATTTGTGTAAGGATCTAATTGATAAATTATCCATGCTTTTTAGAGAAAAATGAAGTTTACTAATAAAATGGCATTTACATTAGTTTTGCTATGATAGATAGATAGGAGACTTTATTGATAATTGATAGGCATCATGAGGTAATTGGGAGAACTTGTAAACTTTAACGGGATAATGAATTTTACCCTTAGTTCTTCATATCTCAACTGGAGATCATCTGGTATTCTGATGCTATCTAAGATCAAGGAAAAAATGTTGCAGGACTTTTTTTAAATATGATACAAGAAAATCATCTTATCTTGATACCTCTAGCTTTTACAATTCTCAACATGCATTCATCTTGATAATAGAGTCCCTCTATTGAATAAAAACAAGTAAAATATTGACAAATATAACTTCATATAAGTCTATCATCATTACCTGATCAATCCTGTATCCAGAACCAAGGAAAGTCTATCATCATTACCCATTATCCTTTTACTAGACTTCAACATAGTGTAAACAAGAAAAGCTTTTGCATGGGCTTTAATTCTACCAAAGATGAAGAATCAATGAGGAACAAAGCTCCTGGAAAAAAAAAGATGTAAAATGTTTCACTTTCACAATCTTGATCTCTGCGTCTTATGTTTCTTTTGCATGGTCATATCTGAATTCAATAATCAAAAAGATTGAAAACTTCAAACTATATTGGAAAGAAACCAAATGGATAAATAAATCAAAGGGGTTGTCTCAGAAGTCTCTTAGCAAGAAGTTAGGTATAAATAAAAAGTAAGCATATATAACTTATCCTTACAAAAATATTTGATCAGAATATGAAAAGTATTATAGTCAGGACTATTCGCTATTTCATCCATTCTCCTCATTGTTCGCATCACATTCTCTTTTTCACTCGTTCTACACTAGGCACAAGGAATTATATTCAATATAACTCATATTTAACATCATTGGCTTCAAATTCCTCCGCCAACTCCTTCGCCTCTCTGAAAAAAGCCATCTCAGCAATAATGAAATCATGATACTGTATACGAATAGCCACCTGGAGGCAGGAAAAAGGATTTATGTTCACAAAATGTAGGTTTTCTCTTGAAAGAAACAACAATGTATAAATTGTAGTAGCATGAATATTCTAGCAATTTGAGAATGTGACAAAATTTAGTCATAGACAAATGTAATTTCGACAGCTTATAAAACAAACAAAATGGTCAAACAAAAAAGTCAATATTCACACATTAACAGTGATAAAGGTTCATATAAACCATGCATCAAGCATCATATTGCAGTGAACTACTTGTAGTAATATTGGTTCCAATCTCCAAAGAAATCAGAGCTTTAGAAGTCAAGGGATAACAGGAAATCAAATCCATAAGTCATTATTCCTGGCATGACAACCTGAAAAATATAAACTTCAATAGTGAGCAAGGAGTGATTAGGCAATACATCAACCAATCCCTGACCTGATAAATGTCATATTTTTTTATAAGGATTAAATTGTAAAAATAAAATTATAAAATATCTGGCACAACATTCTTGCAAATATTAGTTTAGAAACATCCACGCAAAATAAAAAAATGTTCAAAGAAAGAAAGTTTAATGGAATGGAACAAGGATAGATCATGAAACTAAGGGAAAACAAAAATCATTCATCTTTGTAAAGTTTCTCCTAAGCTATAATCCTTGTTGAGTTTATGACATTCCTTGATGCTTGATGCCATCCTAAAGTCAAAAAATAAAAGTTCAATGCTTGATGCCACCCTAACCTCAGAATTCTAAAGCAAGACAGAAAGATACAAAGCAAAGAAAGAAAAGGAGCACGTAATGAATTAAACACTAAAAAAAAGCTGAAGCCCTTGAATGTTCCTTATAGCTTAGGACTCTTCTAGTACCCCTGCAAAATGATCAAACAAACTCATTAAAATCTATTTAACTAATAAACACCCTACTTCTCTTAGTTCATTCTTTTCTTATAACACTTGGTAGGATCTCCTTGCAAAAATGCACAAACATACCTATATCTGATAATAGTCATATAAAATGAAAGGAAAAGTCAGAAACATACCTTTATCTGATAATAATCGTATAAAATGAAAGGAAAAGTCATTTGGTGCTTAAATAGTTTTAGATACCGTCATCATTTGATTTCCCTTGGAAATAAATTACTTAATCCTTCAAGAAGAAAAAAACAATCAAAGAACAATTTAGTACACCTACAGCGGACAAGACAAATACAAAAAAAATCAAAAGCTAGAAGAGCACTCTTTTACCTAGTATGTATTTAATTGTAAGAACCCAAGGGATTGGTTTATAGAAAAATACAATATGTATGAAGAGAATATGATCAAATAAGGAATAGCCAACGATGGTATCTGCTTATACATGAAAATAGAAGAACTATTACAAAAGAATCACTACAGTGCTAAGTTAAAAGAAAACAAGAGTAAATGAGAAAGAGCATAATGAAACTAGAAGAACCAATAAAAAAATCATTGCATAGTAGAGTGCACTAAGTTGAAAATGAAAGGATGCAGGCCAAGCAATGTCAAGTTAATTATTTCTTAAGCACAGGAAAAACAAAGATTATTTTCCATTAAAAAACTAAAAGGATCTAGGGAGCCACAAACAAATGGTATCTAAATGTTAGAATGTCCATCCATTAAATAAGAAAAAATCATGTACCACAAAAAATATAAGACTGTAGCTTCCAAAAGCATCATGTAATAATGATTGTTGTTCAAGTAAATGCTCTTGGAAAGACACAATTAGCATCTTAGATCAAGCACTCAAAATCTTATCTGCGCCAAATAAAACAAAAGAAGCAATTGTAAATACAAAATTAAAAAGGTTATGGAGATAAAAGAGCAACAAAAAAAAAAGGCTTGATGCCTTTTAGTTAAGGAGCTAGATAGGTTGATTGTAATACACAATGCATACCTTTGACCTAGATAGGTTGTTTGTGCAACACAGCGAGCACATTCGAGCATGTAAGTGAATTATATTGTTAAGTAGTTGATCAATGTAAATAAAAAATACAACAAGACTATGAGAAGGGTTGGCTCAGTGCTTTTTATTGAAGGAAGCAAATAGGTTACTTGTGCTACACAGTAGGCACCATTAAACTGAAAAGGTTGCATGTGTTACACAACGACAATTTTGAACTGAATAAGTTGCATGTGCTTCACAGTGGGCACCTTTGAACATTCAAGCGAATTTATCTTGTTTAAGTATTTGATCAACGTAATAAAAAAAGAGCAGGATATAGCTATACAAAGTCATAATCTTTATTTAAGTAGCTGATTAAATAAGATTTATAGTATATGAAGATGTATTTAGCATGAAAAAGCAATGTAAAAGAGCTTAAAATTTATGTATAGCATAGGTAACAACCCAACAAAAGAGTAAAAGATTGTCTCGAGATCAACAATTTCAAGTCATACAAAGCCATAAAGGTTAAACCAGAAAAGGAGTGAAAATGGAGAGGGATGGCCAATTTCTGTAGATGTGGGGTCTCATGTCGCTGCCCACACCAAGTAATGCATCTGAAAAGGGTTCAAAATAAGTGATCTTGTACCAAAGAAATGTTGCAAATGTTACCATATAAACATGAGAAAGAGAGGCCTAAGTTGTTCCCAATGAAGTGGCTAATTGCACCATGTATAAAAACTACAATAATGGTATGTAAAAGACCCAAGAGAAAACAAAATATAAGGACACAACAAAAGCAATATATTGGTATTAAGGATTTTTAATAGAGTAGATGAAATGCCTGCAGCATAATCACAATGAGGTTGAAATAAAAAAGATGGTTGTTTTAAGAAGTTTGTATTGCCCAAACCATCTAAAACCTTTAAAAAATCGTGTAAAGTTGAGCTAAAATTACTCAATGGATCAATATCATCACAACCTACATATATATAAGGCAATTGGGAAAGAAAGCATCTAGAATGAATGTGAACAATAATGAAGTGTACAGGAGGGTAAGCATTTTAAGACAAGCATTCTTCATTTCTTTCCAAAACCATACTATGAATCCATAAATAACTAAAGCTAAAACATGTGTCACATTCCTAGTGTAAAAGAAGAGGAATAAATGAATGAATGTGACAATAATCAATAATGAGTCACATGCCTAGTAAGGCAGTTGGGAAAGCAAACATCTAGAACGAATGTGAGCAATAATGAGGTATATAGGAGGGTAAGCATTTCAAACTTAAGTCAATCTTGACTTGATAGAAAATACTTCCAATACCTCTCTCCTAGTTTATTTTCATGGCTGCATCTTTTAGTTTCTTAACCAGGAGCCTCGCTAAGAACTTTTTAAATTCATTCCTTGCACTACCCACACATAGCCTCTCACAACCTTTTTCTTTTGCAAAGACACCAATTAACCACCCAGCCTTGTCTATGTTGATCCATTTCAGTGTGAATGTTGGTCTGAAATTCACCAACATCTCTGCGCGCCACAAAAAACAGAATATCCAACACAAAAAATCCTAAAACAGAGAAGAACATCACTTGCTTGAACAATAATCAGGCAGGTTTACATTTATACAAAACAAAAAAGGACACAACACCCTTCAAGCTCCAAAAAACAGAAAATATGGCCTCACTTAGTAGCCTAGGATGCACAACAAAATAGAAAAACATCCTTTAAATGCAAAAAAAAAGCAAAAAAAAAAAAGAAACAACACATAGCAATTCCATAAAAAAAACTCAACAACCATCAACACAAAAGAAAAAAATGGAACTTGGTCTACTGAAGCAATTTAATCCACGAACTTAGCAACCATCAATACAAAAGTTAAAAGTGATCCACAACTAAGAGCAATGGATGAAAAAACCAACCCAAAGGGGAAAAAACAGAAAATGTAGCCTCACTTAACAACCTAGGATGCACAGCAAAACAAAGAACCATTATTTAAATGTAAAAAACCAAAAAAAGAAAGCAACACATAGCAATTCCATCCACAAACTCAACAACCAACAACACAAAAGTTAAAAAGTGATCTCCAACTAAGAGGCAAATGAAATTGAACTTAATCTACTGAAGCAATTTCATATTATCAACACAAAAGTTTAAACCGATCCCTAACTAAGAGGCAAACAAAATTGAACTAGGTCTACAGAAGCAATTTCATCCACAAACTCAACAACCATCAACATAAAGATAAAAGTGATCCCCATCTAAAAGCAATGGATGAAAAACCAACCCAATGGAAAGAAAAAAAACAAGCAAATGTGGCCTCACTTAGTAGCATAGGATGCATAACAAAACAGAGAACCATCATTTAAATGCAAAAAAACCCAAAAAAGAAAGCAACAACACATAACAATTCCATCCACAAACTCAACAACCATCAACACAAAAGCTCAATATAGTGTGCAACTTAACAGTTTTAGCGTGAGATTGCATCAACTTAAATTCTACAGCCAACTTGCATGTCTTGTTGATTCTTACATTTGTCTAATTTCAAAGACTTACATAAAAAACAAGCACCTCTATTTGTCCATCTATTAACTAAAGAAACTATTTAAATGTAAAATGAATTTAAAGGCATTGAAATGAAAGGACAAGAACAATTCAGTTTATTCTTGCAAATCCAAATAAACTAACTTGAAATCCTTAAAAACCCAATGAAACTACCAACAAAAATTTCAATTTCAAAACCCCGCAAAAACACCACAAACCCTAAAAGGAAACAAAAAGATAGACTTTAAACCCAAAATATGGGTCTACCAGAAACATAAGAGTGCCAAACCAGCCACCAAAGAAGTAGTAAATGCATACTTTTTAGCATAAGCAAAAACCCAGAAGGCCAAAAGGCTTTAAACAATGAAACAAGATGAAACTTTATTATAAAGAAAGTTACAGGATTTGAGGTGAAATCAAAAGAAAAAACCAGCATTTTAGTGCTACTAGACACGGTAAAACAAATAAAACACCTTGAAAAGAAAAGAAAACCTCTAAGTAAAACCGGTACTAGCTAGAAGCAGTAGGCCCAAAAACAGGTTGAAATAGAATAACCACAACGAAAAAGAGCAAAGAAGGAAAAAAAGCAAATAGAAATCATGAGATGCTTAATAAAAAAACCTATTAAACCTTGATACAACCTTGTAAACTCTCTCTCAGCACTCTATCATACCTATACTTTGGATTTCCATAAAAAAATATCATCATAATGTCATTTCAATGCATTCCATCTTATAGGAAAAGAAAGGAGATAATGACAAATCAATGACAGCATAGATACATGAAACCTATCCCCGAAGATAATGAATTCTATGATAATATTTAAAGCTCTACGAACAAACCCAAGAACTATGTAGACTTTTTAATTGAATCTAAAATGAAAAAGAAAAGTCCATCTAGATCACCATTTTAATAAATTGCTTTCATGTTCCATAGTTATTTTCTAAGAGATTGACCCAGGTTGGTTGTTGAGAATTCACATTCATATTTTCTACTTTTTAGTAAATTTTAACTAAAATAGCTAAAAAAAGCATTTGGGTTTGCTCCCTAAAAATTATTATCAAATCTCCATGCGCTCTAACATGTAGTCATACACACTTTATTATTACCTTATGAATTGATTGAAATTCAAAAACTATAACAGCTATGTTTTACAATCTATATTTCAGCATTATATCCTCGAATGGCAGACAAATTAAGCCAACAACAAACTTAGCAAAAATATTAAATGTTGATCATTGCAATTAAAGCATAAATTCTGAGCTCGTCGTCGCTGCATTTCTTCCCAAGTGAGGCGCTGAATGGGATTGGTAGGCACCGTAGGGGCAACTTGATTGAAACTGGGAGGGGAGAGCGTCAATCTGATTGGTGGTGGTGTTGCTGATCTAATAAACCTCCTCTATTTGCTAAGCTGATCATCCTTCATTCGAGATAGACTGATGGCCTCCTTTAAGGTTTGTGGTTTAAACATCCGGATCCCATCTGAAATCTCAGTTTTCAAGCCACCCATAAATGTACCTACAAGAGCCTTTTTCATCAACCCTCGTACTCTGTTGCCCAAACGCTCAAATTCTCGTTGGTAATCTCGCAGCAAGCCCCCATGCCTAATTCTTGAAAGGGCCTCATCAAAATCCTCACACTCTAAAAGACCAAAGCAAGCCCAGAGTTCGTCTTCAAAGTTTGCCCATGAGAGGACGTGCCCTTCTTCTTCAGTCAACCGACGAACCCATTGCCACCACTGGTTGGCTTCCCCTTCCAAGTGGAAAGAAGCTAGGGAGACCTTCTGAAGTTCTGGAGTATTTTGAAAGATAAAAAACTGATTCACATGATTAAACCACTCTGTGGGATCGTCTCCTGAAAATCTAGGAAACTCAAGTCGTGCTGTCTTGGAAGAGACAATTAGTCTCGCCTCTTAACCTTCCATTGCTGGTTGCCCTGGTTTGGAGGCTCCTGAGTGGCAAGCAATACATCAGAAAGTCGGGTAATTTCCTCCAGATGTTGCAGCTTATCAGCCATGCCCCGCTCCATTCGGTGTAGCCCCTTTTCTAATTGCTCAATGCGTTCCTTGTTAGTGCCCATAAGATCTTCGAAATTGCTCTGATACCAATGATAAATTCAACAAATATTGAATAATGATTTGCTGAGAAATGTTTATTTCTCTTCGGGTGAGAAAGTACCACAATTGTTTGAATACTGATTGATTGCTTCTTCATAATTTTTGGTTGCTTTAAATAAACAAAACCGGTACAGAAAACTCTAAAATTAAGGAACAGCTGGTGATTCACGATGTGAGTTCACCCACGTAAAAACTGAAAGCAACACGTACTAAATAATAAGCACCACAACTATAACAAACTGAAATAAAAGTGATAAATAAATCGCAACTGCAAAAGACCCAATCTTGAATAGAACCCACTCCTCCTCAGCACCATGTTTATCCCTTCTGCATACCTGCATGCCACATGCAACTAACGTTCACTTCAACACGTGTACTTGGGATTTGGCCTAATAGCCCTAGCTGATCTACGTGGCTTATCAGAAAGGCAATGTGCTCTTTATGAATTATGTTGAATTTGCTGTAAATGATGAGAGTGATGATGTTATAATGTATATAACATGGAAAATAGGTGTGGTGTAGGGTAGGAGGTGAAATGAAGTTGTTTAAATCATTTACAATCTCCTAAGCCAAATTGAACAGTTTCATTCCCAGAATTACAGAGGAGTTTTGAGAAGGAGAATAATAAAATTTGGAAAAGAGTCCTTCATAGAAGTTGTAGGCAACGTTCCCATCTTTCCAACGGGACTGACCTTGCTTGATTTGGAGTCCTAGAACTCCAGATATGATGTAAAAACTGAGAGTAGGTCGGAGGAGTACCTTACTGGAAAGATTTCATATGTTGCAATAACATGAGGTTCGGAGAAACATAAGGCTAGAACTGGATTTTCTGCCTGCAACAAAGTCGTAGCATGGTATCTCAACTTTCAAAAGAGATAAGCCTCACATAAATCTGAATTACAAAACTTAAGCTGTGAATGAAAACGCACACAGTGCTCATGAAAGGAATAACCAAATTGACTAGTATGACTAACTCCCGGATTAGTTAAGGCATATGTCGCAAGTATTTGAATGATATATATGACGAATGCAAATTCCCAATTCGAAAACACAAACCATCAGAACCTTTACCCATACTCAGTGAACATTAAAATTAAAATATTCACTAATTAAATACGAAGACTTCAAAGCTAAATCTTTGTTACACCCACTTTACTATGCATCTAGGATTTATATGTTAGAAAATAATATAAATCATATTCTGGAGTCTTATCAAGCCAGATCACAATACAAGTAGAAACACCATAATTTCAGCAGAAGATCATGACAAATATCCAACCAAGATCAAGACAGATATCAATGTAAATAACATCAAGAATCTCTATCATAAATGTAGTGCAATTATAGCACAATAGTTAGCAACCTTCTGTAATTAGAATACTAGCCATTACACATTATTTCTGTATAAATTGCATCCACAAACAGTAATACAAGTGTGGGAAAATTATCAATCAAAGGTGTCTCTGTTTATACAAGTTCTTTATGGTATCAGAGCATAATACCTCAAACGAGAATACGATCCCCAACCCAAACATGGCCACTGCCACTTCCCAAAATCCAAACAATCAGCCTGCACTCCAAAATTCAAACAATTAGCCTGCATCACCCACTGAAACTCCACTCACAGCACTCAATATTGCAGCTCAAATTAATGGGAAACTGACCCTATCCACCTTTTCTCAATGGCGTGCCCAATTTGAAGCCCTTTTAATTGAATATGATCTCTTAGATTATGTCACTGGCACAAAAGTATGCCCAGCCTCCGATGGCACCCTCACCTCTGCCTTAGTTGTGAACCACTGGGTTCGGCAGGATAAGTTAATCCTAAGTGCAATTTTTTAGGTGAGATGGTTTATTAACATTATATTTCAGCATTAATACCAAAGATATTTCTGAATTTAACCATGGTCACTTAACTATAATAAATTCAAACAAAATATCACCAGTTTCATTTCCAAAACAAATTAAACAAAATAAATGCATAACTGGAATCTGGCAAAAAAGACATAACAGAGACTTCCAAGGTTCTTAAAGAGAATCTCCTAAACTTAGCAATTTCAAGACCCAGGAGACTGGATTACGTGAAGTTTCTTCTATTTCAATTCATCCTGCTGGTCTGCTTCCCATTCTTATCGGTAGATTCTACAAGTAGTCATTTCTATATATATATATATATATATATATATATATATATATATATATATATATATATTACTTTTTCTTACAATGTTTTGTATTTTAGGTTTGACGTCCATGAAGGTGATAATGTAATCGTGGGAAGCAGAGATGGAAAGTTATTTTGTTTGACATGGACCTTTAATCTAAACCTTACAAGTTCTTAAGTATGTTGCACCTTTATTTTTATTTTTTTGTTGTTAGACTTTTCTCTTTCTAATGATCTTTTATATATAAGCATTAGTCATGTTGCATGTAGTATTTAAACAGATTATGATTTTGACTCTGATATCAAATTTACATTTTGATAATCTCATTAATCAAATTCTTTCTCCTTGGGTGGAATATCCCTTGTTCAATTTGTTTTGTAGCTTTAATTAATTAATGAAATGAAGCAATGGCTTGAAGTGATATTGCTAGGTGGTTCGGATATGGAACCAAGTTAAATAGATATTTTAATCTTTCATTATGGACTATGCTTTTAAATTCGGCTGTCTAATTTCTCCTAAGCTGAGCTTCGGGAACAGTACCAGTAGACTATTCCTATTGTGCCTATAAAAGTATTGCGAGTGCTAATTTGCATGTAGCTTGTATCGTTACAAGACCATAGAGATGTTGAAACTCAAATCCAACAGAGTTTTTCATCCCACGCGCAGCAAGTGTGAAAATAAGGTGGGAGAGTGAAGAATGAGAGATGTGATATCCAAACCATGAACGGACTAATTGCCCTAAAATTAGCTTTAAATCTTTATAGAATCTCTCTTGTTATGTCCCTCACGTCTTTTCTGTTCAAACAATGATTTTCTCTTAGCAACAAATGCAGACCTGAAGATTTTGTAAATGTGGTAAAACTAGTTATTTAAGGGGTTATGAACAAAAATTAAAAAAATAATTTGATTGTAATTTAGTTTTTATTAATAATAATAATAATAACCACCACCGCGACCACATAAATTCACCAACAATTTTCTCTCAAATTTCAACTTTCATATCTCTCACTGATCATTAGCTTGAAATTAAATCTTTCTCTAAAATTAAATTTAAGTAATTCCATTAAACTCAAGTCCATGAAGATTATTTGAGCAATCTGCTCAATAACCTTCTAATAGGGCCAGTCGCGTAACCTCACTTGAAAGGGGTGGGTTAACTTAATTATTTACAATAGATTTTTCCACTTTTTTTTTTCTTTGAGATGAATTATTTTGCGTCATAATGCAAAAGTTTATACTAATTATAATTTAAATGTACGGTGTCAAGATGAATGTGAGATTTAGATAAAATATATTGGACTTTTGATACGCCATTTCAATTTAAAAAATTCATTATTGTAGGTTTCAAAATAAGGTACTGTTAGTTTGTATTTTTTTTATTTAAAAAAGAAGAAGAAGAATGGATGATTGATGTACTTAAGTTTTAGGCTTTTTTAAGCCTATCAACTAAAATAGATGACACGTTAAATTAATTACCAAAAACACTAAATATGTTCAAGCAAAATCAATAAGCAATTATCGTTATGGTGTGTGAGTTGCCATGAACAAGAGCTAGCTCTTGTGTGATAGAATCTCCCTTTTCATTAACTGCACTTATCAACAAGGAATTAAGCGATGGGGATTGCATTCTATGACGTTTTGTTAAAATTTAATTATTATTTTCTGTTTAAAATCAACTTCTTTTTCATTTAAAATTAATTTTTTATATATTTTTTAGATTGTTTGATATGCTAAAATAAAGAATAATTAAAAACAAATATATTATGTTAATACATTTCCAAGTAAAAAATTCCTTAAAAGATAATCACTACTATACTTTCAAACTCTTTGCAATCATGTCAATTTTTTATTTGAATACATCTTTTGTTTTCATTTCTTGGCCTTAACCACAAAGCCATTTTTGTTTTTTTGGAGGTTTGTTGTCCTTTCATTGTGTTCATGGAAATTATGTACTATTATTTCTTTTAAAATAAATTTCTTTATCAGTTTTGAAAAATTAAAAACATCCTTGATTTTTTACATCTAAATCATTTCTTTTTTCAATTTTAACACCTCTCCCCTTAACACTAAACCACTCAACATTTAATCCTCATTTTTTATCATCAAACCAAACTCATCATAGTTCCTATGCTCTGCTTTTTTCATGTCAACCAACAGGACTGACAAATAGCTAACCTTAAAAAAGAATATTGGATGACAGCCCAAGGAAACAGGTTTATAGGAGGAGGGGAAACCCCATCATCCCACGAGTGTCATGCAATTTGAATGAACACGTTAGTGTAAGCTAATGAAACAAATTCAAATTTGCACTGCATGTGTAACCCTTTTTGTCTAATGGATCCCGCTTACCAAACTACTGTCAGTTGTCTCTTAACCATAACCATATATTCAATCAACAATGAGTTGTGCACCAGATTTCTATTACAACGTGAAAGGACCGCTGATGTGTGGACACTTAGTTCTATGTCAAGGACAAGATATCCAAGGACTGGGAAATGACAAACTTATTCAACCAGGAGATCTAGGCATATTAGCACACCAGGTGGGGAATACGAAGCCCCAGAATAAAATATACAAAGAGAGGGAGTTCTATAATAATTTAAAATGTTGTTATAATATAAAATTTATATATAAAAAAAACAAAAAGGGCTGAAATAAAAAAAAAGATGGGGCCAAAATAGAATTAAGAAGAGATGGGACTATAAATACTCATCCCTTCTCTCATCCATGGCTGTATGATAACAAGAAGAAAGGGGGGGAGGGGGGGGATTCAGATTTTCCCTTTATAAAACTAGGAGAAACGCCTAAAATTAGTAAACTCCTATCAGCCTTAGAGTTATTAAGTTAGGAACACAATCGAGTGAAGAATTAACAAGAAGAAAAGTGAAGAATTGGGGAAGAGAAGAGAGGGAAGAGTGACTGGCTATATACAAGGAGAAGAAGACTAAGATTCTTCTAAGATTTGTGAAGTAAAGTTTAGATTCCATCTAAGTAAGGAGTTCTAATTCCAATTTCTATGAAATTAACTTCAATTTGATTAGAAGTTCATGATTTTTCTTTAATTAGGAATTAGGGCTTTTTAACACAAAATGTTGGAAGAATGTAAAAATTAAAGAAGAAAAAGAAATGAGTGTATAAAAGAGATGAAGGGAACTCTTGGTTCCCTTGGGTATGTCTCGGCTGAGATACTCCAGAGAAGGAATGAGAACTTATGATTTGCTTAATTAATTAACTTGGTGCAAATGGCCTTAAGATAACATAAATGAGACGGGTTGCCATGAATAAAGGGAAGGCAAGGCTGTGACTGATGAGGAAGTAGGGATTGAAGATGAATTGGAGATACTTTCTCCATTAGCAAAATACGGCAGGTTCGTTGTCCTATTTTTTGGGGGAATTTGGACCTGAAAACTACAGAATCCAGGGAGGGTCCCTTCATAGAAGTTGTAGCTGGGAGTGTTATCTTTCCAACGAGTCTGACCCCCCTAATTTGGAGTCCTGGAACTTCAAATACAAATAAAAATCTGAGAGGTCAAGTTGCCACCTCTATTGGTAGATTCAGCCAAGAAGAATATTATAGGTAGAATTTGTTTTCTTGCCCTTCATAAAGTGTGTCTTGACCTAAAAAAAGAATAAACTATGATCAAAACTGAATTCATGATGTCCACTTGGACTACTAATGAGCTAAAAAGTTAAAGGATAATAATGAGGAATGTAAGTGAGAGAAAAAAAGATTGGTAAAAGAGAAATGAGTATTATCGTCATTATTGATGTTGTGTGTGATATGTGGACTAATATTGAATAATGATGGGTGTTGATGGTTTCAGAAGGAACTGCGGGAGGAGTACAACAACAATAGAGGAACACAAGTCGAGCGTTTACAGTAGGTAGGAACTTGGTACCTATATCTCCTCTAGTTAATAATTATTTTAACTAACTATTACGTTATAAGAAAAAAATTTGGTGCTTATTGATGATGAAAAGAAAAGGGGGAAAGGAAAGGTTAAATGATGAGAGAAAAATATAGAAACAGAGGACTAGATTTAAATTATGGGTTTGGAGGAAATGAATAATAACAACGAATTTTGGTAATGACTATTTCTCGAATTTGATTTGTCTATTCCTGGTATGGGAGGCTAATGATGTTAACGAAGCTAGTTAACATTGGCATTACCGGTACGTGGGAGGAGAAATATAAACGTTGATTAACTATTCGGGTTCAAGATAGTTAATAATATCGACAAAATTTATAAACTTGATTAACCATTCAGGTTCAGAATAGTTAATGATATCGGTGGGTGATGTCGATATTGGAAAAATTTATAAACTTGATTAACTATTCAGTTTTAGAATAGTTAATAATATTAGTGGGTAAAGTCGATATCGACAAAATTTATAAACTTTATTAGCTTTCCGAGGTGAAAGCTAATGATGTCAAGAATTCTTGACATCGGCATACCTGAGAACCTCCCAAGATAATATGGAACAATGATTAACTATTTTAGTTTTAAAAATAGTTAATGACACAAACGGTTACGTTTATGTCAGCATTTTCATGAAACTGATTAGTTGTTTCCAGGACAGGCAACTAAAGATACTAATGGAGGTCATTAGTGTCGGCAATAGTCTTTTCAATGTGGAGGGGGGAGAAGTAGTCAAAGCCCTACCATCCCTGGAGGGGAGACGGCACGCGGTAAAAAGGGTGTGTTTTATAGTCGTAAAATTACAACTATAACTCTTGGGAGTGGTCACCTAGTATTAAGATCACTAGGAAACTTATTGGTCTACGAGATTCTGGGTAAGGGGACTTGTTATGCAAGGGGAAGACGCATCACCCCTAGTGCACCCTACCTAAGGCAAGTTGCATTGTTATTTGATTATTTTTCCCAAGTCATTTTTTTTATTTGTTGGTCTTTTCTAAGATTTAAAGTAGATCTTTTTTCATGACGGAGTCTATACTTCATTGAAAGTTGAAAACCTAACCATTCTTAAGTTTGGAAATTTTTTCACTACATAAAAAACTTCTTTTTTTACTATCCGCGGGTGTACTTTACACTGTAATTTTACACTTGATAGCTAAAACAAAATAATTATTAATTTTTATATATATTTTTTTCAAATTCCAACAGATAATTATAAACTGGTTACAATATCCAATTTTCATTCAAACATGTGATATGCAACATATATTGTTTTATGAAAAATATGCTTGAAAAAACTTTGGAATTCGTCTTTATGCACGAAAACAACATATTTTTGTTTGTTTTTTTTAATGCAATTTTTTATATTATATTTTTTGGAAAAAAAATACGAACCGGGTCTAACCCAACCAAGCGGGTGGTCGGCCCAGCTAAGGTGGGCCAAAAGGCTCTAATCTGCTGGATATAGGCTAGGCCGAGAGTAGGTCCAGCCCAAGAGTTAATATAAAAAAAATTGTGTTGGTGCACTATTCACGTGTTATGTGAAAAGTAACAAGGTAGGTTGACCAATGGGTGATAAGAGGCTCACCAGCCACTACTGTCAGGTAGAGGAGGTCGATGTGGTTCTTTCTATGGTGGTGATGTTGAAAATGATGGTTGTGGTTCAAGGGTATATTATGAAAATAGTATAGAGCAAGCAAGGGGTCGATCCCATGAGGACATTTTAGTTTAGATATTTGATCTATACGTTATGTAATTAGGGGGGTTGGAAGTTGTCTAGGCAGAAGCAAAGGAAAAAAAACTAAGCAAAAATTAAATAAAACCAAAATTAATCAATAAAACAAATCTTGATTGTAAGTAAACACCCACTTATAGAAGTCAGAATTGATCATGGAAATGAAACATCAATTTATATTCTGAATATTTATCTCTTCTTAACATTGGTTAGTTAACAGATTCACCATATAACTTACGTTAACCATCAAACAACCGCAATGTCCACACTGATAATTTAATTCAATGACAACCTTAAGAACTAGATAAGTTGATTAATCAAGAAACATAATTGTCCTCAATCTATGTTTGATTTGATTGAATGTTGTCCCTAAGATTAATAACGTAGATCAACCTCAATTATTAACTCTATTGCTTCACAAGTTTATATACCACAACTCTAGTTTTGATATCAACCTTACCAGTAGATTGTCTACAATAATAATTTAGAGTCTGCTAACAATTAAATAAACAATCATAGGAAAAATAAGCATAGGAGAACAAGCATATTTATCATATAAACTGAAAAAAAGAAGATAAAATAAATCTCACAGTTTTTGAAATATGAATGTTTTCGTGTCCTCGCAACCAAGAAAAAGAGTTCAGCCTTCCATGCTTATTGAACAAATAATTAAAAAGAAACAAGAAAACATGATTTTGGAGTTTGTTGAGGAAAAAAGGTGTATTTTCCCTTTTTTTTGCTGATTAGTTGGCCTTTCTCCTCCTTCTTTATATATGCTTAGAAACTCTAGTTTCTATTTTACAAAATAGTCCTCCCTTAAGTTGGAAAAAATTAGTTATCATATTGTAAAAATCATATTGCATTTATAAGACATAATTCTCAGCTATAATATGGATCGATGATAGGTATTTGAGTTTGGAATCCAACGAAATTGAGTTTGCATCAATAGGACTTCTATAGCTCTAGATATTTAAGTTGAAATGGTCAAAGGTCAACATTTGCAAATTGCAAGATTTGACTTTGAAGGATGCGATTTCCATGCTCTTCCTTATTTTATTTTTTGCCTTATCTTTTCACAAAGGTATGGATGTTAGCTTTTTAATTCCACTAGAATCATTTCATTTTGACCTCTAGAGATTGCGCTCCGCACAAAACATCGATTGAAGATCAAATTTGTCAATCAACTTCAATTATCTTCTTTTTGCATCTTTCATCCAAAAATGCCTTCAAAACATAAAACAAAGAATATCAAGACAGTTTATACACAAAACATAGGCAAAACACTAGGTAAATATAGGTGAAACTATCAAATAATATAGTTGCATCAGTTTGGTCATGGACTTTATTTCTAAAAAACAACAATCTCTTATTTTTGTCCATAAGCATGGCGGTACAGGAAAAAAAATTTTATGGCATTCAATTATTAATCATATTAGATCAAAAGGGTTAATTGTCGTCCCTGTTGTATCCTCAGGGATTGCTTCTATTCTACACCCTGGTGGGTGTACAACCCACTCAAGATTTAAGATCCCTTTTGCTATAAATGAGAACTCAACATGTAAAATTAAAAAAAAAACTCTCACCTCTCAAGGTTGATTGAGATGACAACACTCATTGTGTGGGATAAGACTCCAATGAATAATCGATACTGCTTTAAAACATTGGATAGATCATTGCATGATGTCCTAGGACAAATTGGTGTTAACAGCCAACATCAGCTTTTCTTCAGTAAATCAATTTAGCTCGGTGGGGATTTTTGACAAATTCTCCCTGTTATCCCTGGAGAAATGAAATAGGGTATTTTTAATGCTTTTTTAAATTGTTCCCCACTTTGGCCAAAATTTACAGTTATGTTGCTGAAACAAAATATGAGATTATTAATTGATGGCCTAAGTTCTGATGAAGTTGAAGAGATTAGTACTTTTGCCGAATGGATACTTAGGATAGGTAACAGAGAACTTTGCGATTTGCCTGCTTTGGATGACTAGGATGTCCAATTGCATCTTTAGTTTCAACCACTTATCCAAACGTTGAGTTACCGAATCTTCAACCCTCTTACTTTAGAGAAAGGGTTATCATCACACCTAAACGCATCACTATAACTGAAATCAATGATTTCATATTTGGTATTACGCATGGTCATCAACACATTTATTTTAGCATCAATTCTGTTGAAACATCTTATGGTGATGGTGACAGCATAAACTTATAAACTTATTATATCCAATTGAGTTTATAAACCAACTTGAGTTTAATGGTGTCCCTTCACACATTCTTGCTTTGAAATTATGAGTTCCAATTATGTTACTTAGAAACCTTAACCCAATGGCTGACTTATGTAATGTGACAAGGCTTATCATCAACGATGCACCTACATACCTTTTATATTTCTTTCACCAAGCACAAGTACCTTACTTTTGGTTTGACAATGCAGGTTGATGGTAATTCCTTTAAAAAAATATCAAAAGTATCTCTTTTATACATTGATGCAATCCAAGGTCTATTGCATTTCAATGCCGAAATAAAATGGGTAAACAAGTAGTTTTAATTGTCTTTTTGTTGACCACCAGGTTTTTACACATCCTATGCACTAATGCAATTTCATGCTTAAATATCCTACGCAGATTTCCACATCTTATTTAATCTTTTATTAAACATCATTTAGAATTTACTATTATACATATATATATATATGTATATATATATATATATATAATTTATAATGGTTTTCCAATTAGACTTAATATGCCCTCTTGATTTCTTTGCGAACTAAACTTAAATGAAATATTGTCTTATCCATATTTTGATGCAACATATTTCAATCTAAACATCACTGAGGTGATTATGTTGAGAACAAGACTTTTACACATATGAGAATCGATGATGTGTTAATACTGTGGTTGACCATGAAGCAATTATAGACCTGAAATATGATACCAAAGTAACTCATCTTGATTCTGTAAACCCATGTTGTGCCATGACACTACTTTAATCTTATTGATTTTGCACATGTCCTAACCAAAGATAAGAGATCAAGGATCCTTACAGGTTTTTTTAAAAATATTCCTTCAAATTATGTAAGAAACAAATACATGATATGTTATTTAATTAACCTAGGATTTCTTGCAGATGTTCTAGGCAGGCTCAAAGCAATCAAACCAATAGAAAAAATATTAGTTGATGGTCACAGACTTAAAGATAAGGAGTTCATGATTGAGAACATAAGGTTTTTATTTACCAAACTATGCATTTTCAAATTATATTCCTTGAAACTTTTGTCTGGGAATTTCAAAATTCTTATAGGGGCAAAGAATTACGAATTACTTTGTGAGGCGACATTGCTCAAAGCTTTGATGAAGATGTTGTTGATAGACAAGAATCTCGAGGATTGCTGCATTTTAAATAGTTTTCATCGGATTTCGAGTCATAGAATTTCAAGGTTTGCTGCATTTGTTTTACACAATAATATGATACAATTTTTTAATTCCATTTACAATTGCTTTCTTTTATGTTTATGATTTATATTTGTCATTTCTTTTGTTTATGTGACTTGCCTTTCAAGTAATGCCAATCTAACAAGGACTACTACTTCTCTTTGGGATTTCAACCTAGAAATTCTAGAAGTTTTGCAATACAAGCATTTGTAACCCGTGGAATTCTCAAGATATTTGACATCAGATTTTTACTTGATCATTTAATATGCATCACTGACTTTATTAAACTTCATTAAATTTAGTCATGTTAAGCTATCAGTTGACGTTCATAAACTTCCTCCATCTATGCATGTTGTCGTATCATTGGATCAACAAATCAATGAGAATAAAAAACAATTAAAGAGATCTTATGCATGGACCCATTTCAACATAACGTGTTTTTTACTAAACCTGAAGGTTATCATTTTAATATTGGTTTTCCAACTTTATGATGACTTTTTCCCTTCAATTGTGCACATCATGCGCTTCACTTGTAAAACTTCCAGTATAAATTATGATCTTTACAATGGGTGGTGGTGCAAAACATGCCCAGATTGTACCAAAACACTTATTGGCACCTTAAACAACCTCAGATGCATTGAGCATGGGCCTCTAAGCTCTACACATGTTTCATGGTTAAAAAATTAACACACAATCTATTGTTTCTTGCATAACCTTTTTAAAAATATATATATAAATACATATCTTTTTTTTCATTTTTCAAAAACTTTGATTTTTTTAGGTTCAAAATCAATTGCATTGTTACTGATAGCAAAGATGTTACAAACATCTTGCTATCTGGTAAGACTGCAAAGAAATTTTTTAATGCCTTGGCACATCGCTTCGTATACAACAAAAAAATCATTGCTCCTTATGTGGTGCCACCGTAGATTATTGAAGCATTGAACAAAAGAAAGATTTTTCAACTACGATTTAGAGCCTATAAATCAGCTCTCAACAATGTGACATATATGTTATTGACATCTTTGATGACAACTTAGACCAATCCTTTTGTGACTCGATTGGAACAATTTAAAATAGGATCCTCAGCCGCTTCCACAACCATGGACATAGGAGATCCAATAATGATCCAGCCTGAAACACTTACCCCAATAACTCCCCCTAACATTTGTAGATCTCATGACAACACCCCTCCATCCCAACACCAACAAAACATTACCTTATACAAAACTACTAGAGGCAGCTACCCCCTAAAAGCTAAAAAGACTTTTTGACCTTTATTGATGCCTATTCAAAAGATTTTTCAGTCTCCTTTTATCGCAAATCCTATTATTGAATTTCTAAAACTTCTTTTCTAATTTTTTATTTTATACCTACCATTTCTACTCTTGCAATCACCTTTAAGCTTTATTCATCAATCTAGTTTTGCAACTCTTTATAAATCGGATTTAATGTTTTTAATCTTTGCAGATGATTTTGATAGCATTTTATTTATTTGCATCTCCTACATTTTCTTAAAATATGATTGCCTATATAATTACATTTTCTCTTTTTCTCAATTTCCTAGCTAAAAAACAAAAGGTCACACATTCTCCCCCAACAGAGGTTGCTTTCCACACTAACCTTTTTTTCTTATTTATAACAAATTTTAGTTGGATAACATCAACTTTTTCATTTTATTTAATAGCTTGCACTTTTCTTTTGGAGGAGCAGGAGATGAATTGGCTTTAATTTTAAAAAGGGGTTTTAGCTTTGTTCTTCACCTCGGCATCCCTTTTTTCCTCCAACAATTTGCAAATAGTTTTACTGGCGTTCATTAAGTCTTTGCCAATTAGTAATTGGCTTACTTTTGTGATATTTTGCTATGAAAAAGCTTGACTTGAATAAAGCAATTTATGCCAGCGCAACAAAGTTTAACTTAAAGTTTGCTCATGCTTGTTCCATGGTCTATAACTTCATTAATAATTATTTAATATAGACTTATCATTTCAAATTTGTAAATATGAGCTTATATACACATGCATGCCCATAGTGATGCATGAGCAATATAGCTCGTATATATTAACCTATAGCTAAATCATGTGGGAAAAGAACTGTAGCTATTTTCACAAAACATTGCTACAATAATTTTCCACAATTACGCTGGAATCTATATACAAAAAAACATGCCATGTGACTAATAGTTGTTGACAATACAAAAGGCAAAGTAAACAAGGCAAGGGATGTCATAAAGATCGTTGCTTTACAAGGGTTTTTTAACCTTCGCTTTCTATTTACTTTTTCATTTTTGTGGGATGGAAATCACGTGATGAATTAGTCATGATGGATGAAGAGCAAAGGGGATTGGAGGTTGGAAGAATTATACTATATACTAAAAAAATCAGACATTCATTGTGTATTGTGAGTGTTTTCACTATGGATTATAATAGTAGCTTTGGAACGGTTTGGTTTTTGGGTCGATTTGGTTCCAGGTGTTCGGATCACCAGTTTTGTTGATTTTTATAATTTTTACAAAGTAAAATAATCATTCTACCCTCCAATAAGACAAAAACCAAGAGTTGCTGGGGGGTTTCATGGTAATGTCACATTTTTGGGTCATGGGTCATTATGATTTTTTTTTGCAAAGAAAAATAACCATTTTACCCCCTAATAAGACAAAAACTAAGAGTTGTCGGAGGGGGTATCACAGTAATTGCACATTACATTGCATAAGAAAATAGCCTTTTTGCCCTCGAAAAGAACAAAACCAAGGGTTGCCTGCGGAGGCATTTCAGATATTTCACTTGTTTTGAAAATGTCTAAATACTAAAAAAATCAGACATTCATTGTGTATTGTGAGTGTTTTCACTATGGATTATAATAGTAGCTTTGGACCGGTTTGGTTTTTGGGTCGATTTGGTTCTAGGTGTTCGGATCACCAGTTTTGTTGATTTTGATAATTTTTACAAAGTAAAATAATCATTCTATCCTCTAATAAGACAAAAACCAAGAGTTGTCGGGGGGTTTCATGGTAAAATTTATTTACTCAGCTCGCAACATAGTGTGAGCAATTTAACTAGTTGTGACTAATGATGCACGGAGGTACGAGAAGGTGGGAACATAAATATTTTTTCTTTTGTTGAAGGATTTGTTTTGTTTTTGTATATATTAACAATAATATATATATATATATTTAAAAAAAGCTAAAACATATCATAAATTCATATCGTAAATTCATGTAGACAAGTCAATTACTCTACACTTCGTTGGAGTAAAAATCATATTTCTTAAAACATATAAAAAAATTTAAGAGTGAGATTTTGTCTATAATGCTATAAATCTTGGTCAAATGATAAATCTTTAATTTTTTATCCTAGATTTTTTTCAAAGTTTTGGATTTTAATTTTTATCATTTTGTTTTTTGTTGGGTTTTATATTTTTATTCAATTTAGTCTTGAAATTTTATTTTATGTTGATAATCATTTTAAAATTGATATTTTTTTTCCTTTGTTCCTTTTTTATTATTATTTTTATTTATTCTTCAAATCAATGATTTTTTTATGCTAATAATATTTATTTTTGTTTTGTCATTTATTTTGGTTGTTTTTGTATGCTCTTTTATTAAAGTTTTTGGGTTATTTGTTTTATTTTTCAAGATAATTTTATGATTTTCATTGCTTACATAATAATAATAATCTTAGTGATTATTTTTTATAATTATTTTCTTGCTTACTCTTCTGTTATATTTTTTTTCAAGACAATTTAATCATTTTCATTGTTTAAACAGTAATAATAATGACAGTGATGATAACCACAATAATTTATTATAATAATTGTAATGCTTATGATATTAATAATTATAATTGTGATAATAATAGTAACAATAACTAATAAAATAATATTAAAAATATCAATAATAACAAATTTTATTTGAAACGATTATAAAAATTATATTCATGATGACGATGATAATACTAATTTTACTTTTGTCCTTTAATTTTATTATTTACTTATTTTCATTTTTTCTTTGAATCAAATAATATTTTTTTATGCTAATAACTATTATTTTGGTTTTGCTTTCAATCATGAGAATAACAATGAAAATAATAATTCAAATAATTTATCATTTGATGTTATGTTTCATTTCAGTACTTATTCTTTTAATTTTTGGTTTATTTTTTATTTAGACCCTTATTCTTTTAATTTTTAGTTTGATTTTAATTCCTTTAATTTTTTCAATCATTCTAAGAACACTTTCTATTTTTTATTCATATTTATGTATCTATACTCTTAGTTTTGGTTTTTAATTTTTATCATTTTCTCTTTTATTGGGATTTGATTTTTATTCAATTTAATCATGTAGTTTTAATTTATGTTGATAATCATTTTAAAATTGATTTTTTTTCTTTTTTCCCTTTGTTCTTTTTTTTTTATTGTTAGTTTTATTTATTCTTCAAATCAAAAGATTTTTTTATGCTAAAAATATTTATTTTGGTTTTGTCATAATAATGACAATGAGAATATTCATTCAAATAATTTATAATTCGATGTTATATTTATTAAGAATTAAGTTTTGCAACTTCTGTATATATAATATTTCAAATAAAATACTTGGGATTAATAGTTTGAAAAAAATTATATCACTAAATATTATCTTTAATTTTTATCTTTATTTCAAATAATTTATAATTCGATGTTATATTTATTAAAAATTGTATTATTTAACTTTAGTATTAATCACAAAAAAAATATTATTATTAGTTTTTTTTTAACATTATTTAATATAAATTCTGCCGAGGTTAATTATTTTGCTCAAATTATGAAAAAAATCTCTCATCTTTAACATATGTTTTTAGATTTCTAAGAATTTGATTCTGACTGAGCAGGTGACTCATGTATAGAAAACACAAGACTCCCTCCAATGTGATTTAAGTTTTTCAATTCTCTTAGATTAGCTGCTTTACTTTCATTCTTACCACCACCACACACAGTAAAACAATCTAATGTTCGAAGACATGTTAACCTCTCTATTCCCTTTGGCATGAAGGCTACACCTGAATCATAAATACAGAGATGCCTCAACTTGACAAGTTTTACTGTCGCTAGCGGTAATTCCTTGAGAGACCGACACCCACAAACGTCTAGGGATTGCAGATTGCATAAATCACACATGGTTTCTGGCAGGGATACCAACTCTCTACAACATCCCAGATTCAGGTGTCTCAGATGTATCAATTTCCCTACCTCTTTTGGTATTTCTTTGATTGATGACCGTGACAGATTCAATGACCTGATGCATGTCAATTGCTTCATTACATCAGGTAGTGCAGCTCCTTGCCATGGGTCTCCACTGTTGTCGATCAAGAGGCTGCGGAGACCTTTTGCTCTGTGAATGGACGAGGGAAAAGAGGTCTCCCCTGGCAGCATCATGCTTAAATGACGAACCCTTTCAATTGAAGTCTCCACTATTGCTTCTCCAAGGTTATTGTCATCCACTGTTAGACATTCATTTTCAGTCATATATTGGGCAAAATCATGCACTATATCATGCATCTTGAATTGGAAATCTTCTCGACCATACTTTTTTATATCTTGGAAGAAGGAGCGCGCTACTAAGACTTGAAAGTAGTATTCTCCAACAACCTCCATATCTCTACTTCCAGTCCCCTTCAGGCAACCTTGAGCCATCCACATCTTCACCAATTCATCTTTCTTCATCTTGTAGTCTTTTGGAAACATGGCACAATACAAGAAACATCGTCTTACCACAGAAGGTAAATCGTAGTAACTCAGAAGCAAAGGTAGAAATATTTTTTTTTCAACTTGATTTTTATCAACCTCATCTAACCTCCATAGTTCGCTAGATAAAACATCTTCCCACTCTTCTCTTGTTCTTTTAGACTGCATTAGACCTCCTAATACCTTGGCAGCTAGAGGCAAGCCCTTGCACTTGTTTGCAATTTTATTTCCGATATCTGTCAATCTTTCACGTTCATCTTTGCTTCTTTCATGGAATGCCATATGATTGAATATTGACCTGCATGCATCATCAGACAATGTTTCAATGTCAATTCGGTGGTTGGTTCCCATCATTTTTGCCACAGCGCCATTACGAGTGGTCACTAGAATTTTGCTTCCTCGTGCACAACCTACGACAGATGGTTTCAATCGTTCCCACTGTCTATGATCTTCAGTCCAGACATCATCAAGGACAAGAAGGACCCTTATTCCGTTAATGGATTGAGAAGCTCTTTGTAAAAGGGATTGCAATTCAACCAAATTCGGTGTGCTCCCTTCAAGCTGCTCAAGGATAGCTTTGGTTATTCTAACCTCATCAAATGGTTCTGAAACACATACCCATATCTTTTTCTCAAAATGAGTCATAACCTCAGCATCGTTGAAAGCTAGTTGGGCGAGAGTTGTTTTTCCAATCCCGCCTAACCCTACTAGAGAGATGACATCCACGTCACGTTCTTCCTGACTACTTTCAGCCAACAACTTGCTTACAACAATTTTCTTTTCATCATCTCGACCACACATGTTCAATTCATCAACATGGGAGGTGGAGGTACTTTTTAGTTGCTGCAGTTCATGATCAGTGTCTCTGTTAATTTGGAGGCCATGCCTAGCTCTTTCATTGGCAATCTCATCTACTTTTTCATTAACTTCTTTGATCTTAAGGGCAATGTCGCGACGTTGAACCACTTGATTGAGACAAAAGCAAGGAGATCCCAAAAAGGAACATCTTATCTTCTGTTGGTTGTGAATATTTTCTTCAGCATCCCCCATTTTCCATGTAAGAATTGCATAGCTCCATTCATCTAGCACGTCATCCATATCATAACATACATCTTTTAGTTTGTTAAGCCACACTCTTACAGCCTTTTCCTTCACTTGTTTTCTTTCTGCATCTTCAAGGACAAATTGGATATCAATGAGATTGTTTTTCAGCTTGTCGGCTTGTTTCTTCACATTCCCTACTAGGTTCACCTCTTCTTGTATCTATGAGGAAACATTTATATTATTTTACAACAAAATTTTATTTTCAATTTTTGGTAATAAATAGATTAAATAATTTTTATTAATCTTTTTTAGGAGTAGTTGACACGTACAGAGAAATGGATTGGCTAAATTAATAATTTATATAAAAAATATTTATTAGAAACCTATATATTTAAAATAATAATACTGTTTTTTTTTTTCATTTTAAGGTTTCCATATATTATATTAAAGAATTAAATAAAAGAATATGTATTGACAACTCCTTTTTCTTTCTAAGAATATTTGTTTTAGATTATTTTCGGAAATATGAAAAATAATAAAACAATAAAAATAAATTTCTTTAATAAAATCGAAATCTAGATTTGAGCATTTGAGTTTTTTTTTTTATTGCAAGGGAAGAAAAAAAGATTTCATTTATATATTTATGATCATTATAATGATATCTGTCTGCACTCTGCCACTACTATCATTTTCATATTTCTTGCAAGTTGTATAAAAGTAATTACCTGTTGTAAAAGAACCATGGTGATCTGCTCCAATAGTAGCGATACAAGTGGCTCTGCCATTTGTGTGTTTGATTTAATTTTTTTAAAACAAAAAAACAGAGAACGGTGATATGATGAAGTGAGAGAGAGCGAAGAGAGTGTGAGGGAAAGGAGGCTGACGGTTGTGAAATGAAGAGATAGGATTTAGTTAGCTTATGTACTTAGGGTTTGGTGATGAGGGTTGAGTTATGTTTCAGTCCCTGTACTGTTTCTAACATTTCAATTCATTCCCTACATTAATGTAACTTTTCAGTCCCTGTACTGGTTACTCACTGCGGATGCTTTTCCTGTCTGTATGTTTCTACTGAAAATGACATGCCATTTTGAGTTCCAAAGGTGAGAAACACTCGTGGTTTTCATTTATACTGAGTTCTGAAGATGGATGGTCCAGATTTGTTGAGGTTCTATGATTTCATACAATAAGGATTGGATTTGTTGATGGTGTTGGATATTATGCTGCCAAGTGTTTTTTAAAATATATTAAAATGAACATTGTGGAAGTCATATATCTAGGTAGATGAAGGAGTAATTATCTGGTCATGTCTAGTTAGTGCTCTAGAATTATAGAATTTGTATTAATTCCTGTATTAAGACAATCAATTTATATTATGAAGTTAATTTTGGTGTTATATTGTGTAGATGTCTGGTTGTTTTTATAAAAAAATATTTATATGTAAGTTTGGATTCACATAAATAAATAAATAAACTCAGAAGGCAAAATTTCTGTATGTGTCGGTCATGGATGTAAGAATCAGATTGTGACAAAAAGAGTTTTGAATCTACACACCTGCCCACTAAAATCATGCATGACAAATATGTTAGTTATAGTTGCGTTCAAAGAAACACAAACTAAAAACAATGAAACTTCCGAATTACTGAGAAGCCAACAGAAACAAACTTGTAGACAACTTCAATATTGGGTGTCAGGTTTTGTATTTTTTGAACCTAAAACAACAAATAATTAAATATCATAAACAACCAACTCAAGTTATATATCATCTTGTAGGTTATACGAGTTGACTTGCCCGCGCGTTGCGCTGGGCTTTTTTCTACGTAGAGAACTAATTGTTTTTTTACGTGTTGTAATTAGTATTTTTTTTAATTTTTAAAAAATTATTTTTGACATTAGCACATCAAAATTATCTAAAAACATATTTTTTTAATTTAAAATTTTAAAAATTTAAAATTTGTTCAGACACGATTTCCAGACGCATTACCAAACACTCCTGTCATCTCTCACCATAATCACAGTTCAATGCACTTTTTTAAATAGTAATGAACAATGAAAACCACAGTTCAAATCACTGTTTATTACTGTTTGAAATTGCGATCTCCTTTAGCTATGTATAAAATAATAGTCATGATACACGTAAGCTAGCTTGGACATTCTAGTTATAAAAAAAATTTATAAGTTGAAAAAAACAACAATGTCCAAGGATTATTCGTGGCACGTGTAACCTACCCCGATTATAAAAAATATATATCTGTGAGGAAAAAAATGTGGTGCGAGTAAACTGACCCGGAAATCGTGATTATCAAAAAAACCCAAAAAAAGAAGCCTGAAAAAAAAGAAGAGGAAAACACATTTTCAAACATTAATAAACATTGAAAATTGTAAAAAAAAAAGTTTAGAGATTTATTGTGATGCGCATAAGCTAACCCGGACACCCCAATTATAAAAAGAAAATGACTGGAAAAAAAAACATGTCAAACACTAATGAACAGTAGAAAACACTGTTCTTTACTCAAAAAACATTTTCGATGGCAGGGGGACTCAAACTCCCGTGACCTGCCACGTACATGTTACCATTACCACTCGCCCAAGTGACTTCTTCTATCAGTTGTAGGATCCTAATAATTATAAAATCTTATATTTTTAACTATTCCAAAAAATCGTTGCCACAGAGATTCGAACTCCCGCGCCCCGCTTTGCTTGGGCGCGCTCCTACCACCCAGCCAAGCAACTTCTTTAGTCAGTTGTAGGATATGAATAATAATAATATAATTTTGTAATTTAATTATTACAAAAATTCATAGCTATAGAGATTCGAACTCCGCGCCCCCCCAAGGGGGGGCGCGGTCTAACCACCAGGCCAAGCGATTTATTTATTTAGTTGTAGTGTACAAATAAAAAAAATATTATTGAGTAATTTGAGTGCTCCCGTCCACGGTGAAATGTGTCTAGGTGAACAGTGCAAAACATTGTTATTTTAACTTATAAAAGAAATTTATAAGTGGAAAAAAACTTAAAACAAATGTTAAAAATGGGTCCAAGTATTATTCGTGATGCGTGTAAGCTACCCCGATTATCAAAGAAATGTACACGCGGGAAAAAAATCGTGGTGCGTGTAAACTGACTCAAACACCGTGATTAAAAAAAAACAGATAATAAAAGGGGAAAATACATTTTAAAATAGTAATGAACAATAAAAATTATTAAAAAAAAAATCAGAAATATATCTTAATAATGTACCGGACACTTTGGTTATTAAAACAGAAAAAAAAAGCCCGGGAAAAAAAAGAGGTGACCCTTTCCAACAGTGATTTCACTGTTAATTATAAGACAAAATTGTGCTGCTGAGATTCGAACTCAGCAGCGCCCCGCGCGAGCGCGAATCGTCGTTGTGACCGCTCGGCCAAGGACATGTTTGTGCAGATATTGGATACAAATAATAATAATACTAATAAATATAATAAATGTTCCAAAAGATAGTTTTAGTGGGATTCGAACTCTTGGGCGCGCTGTAACCACTCGGCCGAGGTGCATCTTTGTGCAGATATTGGATACAAATAATAATAATACGAATAAATATAATAAATGTTCCAAAAGATAGTTTTAGTGGGATTCGAACTCGCGCGCCCAGCGTCGCTTGGGCGCGCTGTAACCACTCGGCCGAGGTGCATCTTTCATCATCTCTAGTATCCAAATGATAATATTATGATTAAGTAATGTAACTGTTCAAATCCACAGTTATCTGTGTCTACGTGAACAGTGACACATGCACAGTAATACCGCGAGCTAAGAGCTCTTTTAGCTTATATATCTTATATTATTATAAGATAATGCAACAAACCGTAGTGAACAGCTTTGTTTTAGATATATGGATGGGTATTGGGTTTTTTTCCAGTTTTAGAACGACTATCTATATTTAAGCAATATTGGACAATGAGTGAGTTGACCAAACTAAAAACTTCGAGTTTAAAATGGTATGAAGCAAAAAATGCATAGCTTCTTCTCTCTATTATTCTGGAAAACTGACTAAAATTAAAAAACACAGAAACCAGAGGTATCTCACGTCAAAAACCAGCACCACCACCTCCCCAATGTGATACAGCGAGCAAGATATGAGCAAATGGGACAGGAAGGAGAAGACAACCCACAGTTCTTCTCCTTCTTCTCTCTTCTAGTCCTTTCTTAAAACACACACGCCGCAAAAAGAGGCAAGGGAAGAGAGGTAGGTCCTTCTTCAAAGACGAAGAATGCAAGATTCCTCCCACTCAGATGCTTCAGCATTTCCGTTTCGAGGCTCTTGTCACAGGCGGGCCCACTCAGATGTTCCATTTCGGGTCACGGATGACTTGGATCTGGTTCCTGATGAGTTGGTCTCCGAAGAGGACATCTTTTGCTCCTATATGGACATGGAGAAACTTGGATCCAGACCTGAAGAAGGACCCTCTGGGATGAAACAGGACAATGCCGGTCATGAGTCAGCTAGTGGTGGTGGTGGGGTTCAAGACGTGGAAGAAGAGCAAGAGAAAGCATATCTGAAGCCGAGACATAAGTATAGCAATTCAGTTGATGGGTCTTCTTTAATGGAATCTATTGACTCTAAGAAAGCTATGGCTCCTGAGAAACTTGCTGAGTTGTGGGCTCTTGATCCTAAACGAGCCAAAAGGTATTTTCTTTTCTTGTGTTTTGCTTTGAAATGGGTCCTGGATATTTGGGAGATTATAAGAGAACACTTCCCTATTTTCCATTTTAAGTGGTAGAGAATTGGCATAAAATGTTGCAAACTAAAACTAAGAAGTTGCTCTTTTTTTTAATCTTCCAAATTGATAACTTGAAGAGAAGTGGTTTCAAATAGCTCAAATCTCTTGATATTTAGATGGATTTATTTTATGATCGAGATGAATGGCGTAAAAGAATCCAAATAGCCGATCCTAACTAGTTTGGAATTGAGATTTAGTTGCTGTTGTATCTTCCAAATTGATGGGTTATTTTGTTTTAGAAGTACACGAGAACTTGCATGGGCTGCTCCATGTATTTGGGTACTATGATTGCTAGACATATCTCGTCAACGCATGATGAAACTTATTACTCCTGACAGGATCAGGTCCTCAGGAGCACTACATCGCACAAGTTTTCTGATTGATAATCCTCTCCTTTCCTCATTGAAGTTTGCCAAATTTGCTGTCTTTTTTCACCTGACATCTTAAGCATGTTTTCTAAGTTATTCGTTTCTGTTGCATGGATGCTGTACTTTTTAATGCAGATAAAAAATAGTTTTTCCAGAGTTTAGAATAGAAACGTCAAGGGATGAATTGGTGTTCAGTGATTTGTTATCTTAATTTCTCAGTTTTTTTCTGAAAACATTTTTCATGTTGCTGCTTTTGCTAAAATGAACACTTGGACTTTATAATGATGAGCTAGGAAACTATTGAAAGCTTTTTCATGGTACTTTTATTTTTAATAAATGTCAAATTATCTATTTTCTGAAGTAAACGATGTAGCCTGTCCATGAGACTCTAAAGAGTGATTCTTTATTAATGATAGAATTGCTTTTGATAGATCTGATAATCATGTAGATGCATAACATTTTACATTCTTTAAGTTTCCTCTAAACAGTTACATTATTTCTCTAGGATTATGGCCAATCGGCAGTCTGCTGCCCGCTCGAAAGAGAGGAAAGCCCGATATGTATCAGAACTTGAAAGCAAAGTGCATACCCTTCAGACAGAGTCAACATCACTTTCTGCACAACTTACATTGTTCCAGGTTTGGCAAACAACTCATCTGTGTTTAGAAGGCTATGAGTAAGAGTTTCTAATTCTCTAATCTGCCATTTATCTGTGGTCTTGTATTCTCATTTCAGAGGGATACATCAAGTCTGACTACTGAGAACTCAGAGCTTAAGCTTCAATTACAAGCCATGGAACAACAGGCTCAATTACGTGATGGTATGCTATAACCCTGCTCTGCTTTAAATGCTAATCCCTGTTCTATAGTTGGATGCATCTTTCTTGGAAAGTTCTTGGTAGACAATTTAAGATTTTATGCGGTTAAGTGGGAAGGCTGTTGTTCTGTTCAGGCGTAATACTTGCCTCCAATAAATTGGGGTTCTACTTTTAACTTCAAAACATTATGTACTCCCAAAATATGATTGTCATCCAACACGTCATTAGCAATTATAATTTTAGTCTAGCTGACATTTCATCAACTCGGTTCACTATCTGGGATATTTGCTCTTTAGATATCACTAAAATACTAGATGTATTTTCTAAGTGAAAAAAGATTACAAATACTGGGTTGTCACAGGTTGGGAGGGTCAACCCAGTTTGACCTCTTGCTTTTTTCTTAAAAAATAATCAAAACATCATTGTTACCAAAAATATTTTTAATGCTGACGGGTTGAGTCAAGTTTGATAGGGTCAGGCCTGATTTTTTTGACCGGGTCAGCCAATCTTTTTATTTTTATTTTTATTTTTTCTTCAACCCTGTGTCGACCCTCCGGACGGTCCAAGTTTTACATCTGTGGTCTACATCTACCAATATGCAATGAGATAATATCTATTCCCTTGCACATTTTTTGTTGGGTATGATTTTCTCTGGTTATCTTTCATTTGACATATCGGACAGGAAGTATCTTGACTGTATTTTTGGTTGTATGACTGGTATATATAGCTCTGAATGAAGCGCTAAAGAAGGAAGTAGAGAGACTCAAGTTTGCTACTGGGGAAATAATGACACCAACAGATAGCTATAATCTGGGGATGCAGCATATTCCGTTTAACCATTCGCTTGTAGTTTCACCTAGGCCACGACCTGGGTCAGTTGATGCCTTAAACATACAAATCCCACAGTTTCATCCTCTCCAATCTAACTTGTCACCTTGTCAGCCAGCAATTGCTTCATTGCATTCCCATGCCTTGTCCGAGATGTTGCCACATGATGCCCTCATATGGGCGCAGGGCTTTGATATCAGCAGCAGAAGCTCTGTTCTGGTTAGATCTGAATGCCACTCTATATCTGCCAGTGAAGACTGCAGTCTTTGACGAAATTTTGCTGATATACAGTTGACCCGCACCCTGTTTCTTGGATTGTTCATAGATTGACCATATTGACAACCAAATGTATTTTTCATTTGATTTTGATTCTCTAACTGTAAGTGTACACTACGGTATTTGGAAACTTTCCAAGTAACTTGTTTATGAGGATTTGTCTATGTACAAATTAAAATTTCATTTTTACTGGAGAAACTTGCTGGGTAATGAAGCGTCCTGAAGTTGTTTATGTTCAATATTTGCATGCAATTTGCTTGTCATCACAATTCACTCAATTCATTTCAAATGACCACCTACTATATGGCAAGATTACTTTGATGACCATCTAAGTCATCTAAAGAACTTGCAAGAATGTTTACCACACGTACCATGATCATAAATAAACTATCCATTGTTAAATGTGTAGCATGATCATCAATAAATTAAATAAAGTTTAGGTGATTCTGGCTGTGACTTGCAAAAACATGTGAAAATAGTTGATGGATTACCGCACGTGTAAGATTTTTCATTCAATTTAGCTATCCGTTTGATTTATTTGATAACATATGGTTTTGGAGGCGTGTTCACTTTGAAAACTCTTTTTCTGACATTAAACTACATTTCATTTCAGTACGGCCCCTTTATTTATCCCTGCTAATTATCGAATCAACCTGAATTCTCATATACAAAATTATTTCATGATGAATAAAATCATTTGTTTTACGTCTCCGCTTGATCTAACAGCTATTACACTTGTAGAATATCAAATGCAAGAAATCAAAACAAGCATTGCACCTCTAAAACACATGAATGAATGATTTTTGATAATTGGTTGTTATATTGTCATATTAGTGACCAACATCACAAAGAACTTCTCTCAAATATCATTGCACCATCATCAAGATTTTTGGGGGGGGTTACATTCAACAACCATTCTAGAATTTGATTATTTTATTGCCAACAACTTTTCAAATGACTCCTCATGTAAACCAAAAAGATGTTGAAACACCTTTTGTTTTATAATTCATGCTTTGTCATATGAGATTGTTGTAACATCACATTTTTAACGTGTGTTTTTACTCTATTCATTTATCTGTGTGTGATAGCAAACATGCACGAGTGCAAGAGGTCAAGGTTTTCGTAGGATCTCTGCTATCTGGGCCAGTTTTTTCTTCAGCTCAATGGCAAAAAATGATTTCCCAGTACTAGTGCATGGCTTTGCTTCATGAACAACCATTTCATTAAACAACAAAAAGTCAAGTAGTCGGCACAGATGTTGACTCCTTGAGAAGTGAACTGTTTTATATCTAGATTATCCTTAAAAAAACCATGTAAGTAGTTCAAATATTGAGTAATGTCCTGCCAATATTTAAGAGGTATGAAATGCTATGCTAGCACTTCTGTGCATAAAATAAATATGATTATGGCTACTAATTAAGGAATTCTGCACTTTTTAATTGATCCAGGTTCTTTAGGGGGGCGGGGGATGGTGTCGAGCTAAAAAATTTCAGTTTCTTAGGTGGAAGGGGGTGAAAGCATTCATGGTTCTAGTTTCCTTTGTTAGTTAGCTCTGTCCTGCTTCTAAAGCTTGGCGCCATTGATGGCATTTATCCTTCAAATTTGATAGATATTACTCTCATCACCAAGTATATATAGGCATTTCTTTTCTGTTCTTTTTTCAGTAAATCTTGGTTTGCGGTGAACTTTTATAACATGTCCACTGCTACTTTAGGTATCAGATAAATGTTTGTGGCGACGATGAAGTCGAGAAATCAGCTGTTGGCCTACTGGAGCGACTCTTGCCACATCTTGAACAGGTTGTTGTAATTTAGATGTGCAATTTGCTTTCTGTTGATTTTTATTGCAAATGTGGGTGCTTGCTTCTCCTATTACTAAAATACGTATAACTCTGTCAGATTCCTGCAATTTGCTGGTTCACCTGATTTTGAAAGTGTTTAAAAGAAGAAAGAACGAAAACAATTTGCTGGTTCACCTGATTTTGAAAGTGTTTAAAAGAAGAAAGAACAAAAACACAGGGGAAAACAGAATTGAAGAATGCCAGAAATTGATTTGCACAGTAGCTGTTTTTACTGTTCACAAATCTTGAATTAATTGCTGTAATTGAATTGAATTAAAAAATGAATTGCAACCTTACAATTTATAGGGAAGAAAGCAAAGCACGACAGCCATGATATGGACTCCATTATCATGTAACAAGCTGCCACTAAGACACGATCAAAGGACCACTACGCATGAAGTGAGCTGAATGTGCTGCACTGTCATTTACACGTGATCAACAAGTTCCTAAAGACTCGGACAAACCTTGACTGACTTGAATTAAATAACAATGACTAAAACATAATTAATCAAACAATGCAGGACTAAAATAAATAACTAACAGATTTAGTGAATACCAGCAGGATTATAGAGGCTGAGATTTCTCAATCGGAGGAGGCCAGAAAATTTCATATTCTTTATATGCTAGGGTCAGTTATTGTAACCTTTCTCTTGTGATATTGTAATGTCTAAGATGTGGTAGATACAGTCATCAGCTTGGTGAGTTTCGAGTACTCTTTGACTCTGGCTGGTCACTCCACCTCCATCAAAAACAAGAGATGCTCTTTCTCATCTAAATTGGTAAACAATATGGCCTCCATGAACTAAACTTGTTTTCACAGGTGATTTCCAATTCATGCCACATTTATGTTTGACAAAATATCAGCAAGTTGTTCTTCAGACTTGCAGTAAATGAGTTTAATTTCACCTTCATTCTGCACTTCCCTCAAAAAGAAATATTTGATCTTGAAATGCTTCGTTCTCCCATGAAAAACTGGATTGCACGAAATTGCAATTGCTACTTGATTATCCGCAAACAATTCGGTTTGTTCCAATTGATTCAAGTATAAGTCACGACATAATTTTCTCAGCCATACCGCTTGGTTTGTTGCAGCTGTGGCAGCAACAAATTCGGCCTCAGCAGTTGATTGTGCCACAGTTTCTTGCTTCTTCGAGCTCCATGAAAACACTCCTGATCCCAAGCTGAAACAGTAGCCAGAGGTGCTCTTCATGTCATCCACAGAACCTCCCCAATCACTGTCAGAAAATCCCAGTGTTTGGAATTTTGACATTTCGTAAATTTTATACCAAAGGCAACAGTCCCTTTGATATATCTAATTACTCTCTTTGCTGTTTTAAGATGATTCTCGCTAGCGCAATGCATAAAACGAGAAAGAATGTTGACAGCAAATAGAATATCTGGTCTAGTTGCCGTTAAATACATTAGACAACCAACCATACTTCTGAAATAATTTTCATCCACCTTGTCTGCACCATCATCTTTGCTTAAACTCTCCTTCGAATTCATTGGAGTATCCATAGCCTTGCAATCTTCCATGTTGAATTTCTTGATAATTTCCTTGGCATATTTTCTTTGGCAAATGAAGACTTCATGCTCTTCTTGCTTGATTTCCATTCCCAGAAAATATGACATTAACCCAAGGTCTGTCATTTCGAAAATCTCCATCATCTCCCCCTTTGAATCCATCAATTTGCTTAATGTTGCTTCCTATAATTAGAAGATCATCAACATAAAGAGAGACAATAAGCAAATCATTTTCTTTATGCTTCACATAAAGAGTGGCTTCGGACAGGCTCTTCATAAATCCCAGCCGTGATAGGTGCTCATCAATCTTGCTATACCATGCTCTAGGTGCTTGTTTCAAGCCATATAGAGCCTTCTTCAGCAAATAAACCTTCTCTTCTTGTCCTTGTGCAGCAAAACCTTCAGGTTGATCCACATAAATCTCCTCCTGCAAGCTGCCATTGAGAAAGGCGGATTTTACATCCAATTGAAAAACCTTCCATCCATTTTGGGCTGCCAATGCTAACACAAGTTTGATGGTGTCAAGTCTGGCTACCGGGGCAAATGTGTCAGAGTAATCAACTCCAAAAATTTGCACGTAGCCCTTTACAACAAGTCTGGCCTTGTACTTGTTGATGGATCCATCTGCGTTCAGTTTTGTCCTGAACACCCATTTTACGCCAATCACTTTCCTGTTTTTTGGTCTTTCAACTAGTACCCAAGTCTTGTTCTTCTCTATCATTGACATCTCCTCTTCCATTGCCTTCAGCCACATTTCATTTTTGACAGCTTCAAAGTAATCAACAGGGTCACATACAACCACATTACATCTTTGATAGATGTCTTGAATCAGCCTTGTTCCACGAATTGGTTCTTCATCTTCCAAGTCTGTTTCTTCTTTTTCTGCTGGTTCAAAAACAAACGTGGATATGAGTTTGCTGCTGCTTGTTTCTCTTGTTTGCTCCCAATTCCACTTTTGCTCCTCATGGAAAATCACATCTCGGCTCACAATTATCTTCCTTGTCTTTGGTTGATAAACTTTGTACACCTTTGAAGATGAGCAATACCCGACGAAGATGCCAGGTTCTAATTTTTTGTCTAGCTTATCTCGTTTGACCTGTGGAATGTGAGAAAAATATACACAACCAAACACTCTTAGAAAATTGAGTGAAGGTTTGTAGCCATACCATGCCTCAAATGGCGTCATGTTTTTGACAGCTTTTGTGGACATCCTGTTCTGCAAATACACAGCCGTGCTTGCTGCTTCGGCCCAGAAATTTTTGGGCAAGTCCTTCTCATGCAACATGCTTCTTGCCATCTCCATAATGCTGCGATTTCTCCTCTCACTCACTCCATTTTGCTGAGGAGTGTAAGGGGCAGTAAGTTGGTGTTCAATACCAGCTTCTTCGCAAAATGTGTTGAATGCCGAAGATGTGTATTCAGTTCCATTGTCAGTCCTCACGGTCTGAATTTTGCAGCCACTTTGGTTTTCCACAAGCCTCTTGAAATTCCAGAACACTCCAGCCACTTCTGACTTGAATTTCAAGAAAAAAATCCAGCACATTCGCGAAAAATCGTAAATGAAAATGACATAGTATCTGCTACCTGCGAATGATTCAGTTCTGTGAGGACCTGCCACATCTGAGTGAATGAGCTGCAGCTTGCGAGTGGCTTTCCATGATGAAGTTGGAAAAGCTCTTCGTCTTTGTTTTCCAAATTTGCAAGCATCGCAGATTTGGAAATTTTCATCAAATGTTGGTAATCCAACCGTGAGCTCCTTCATGGCCTGCATTCGTTGCAAGTGATAGTGGCCAAGCCTCTTATGCCACAATTCAGTGTTGCTAGCTGCTGTGTTAAATGCTAGAAGCTCTTCTTTTATTGGATTAAAAAAGAAGCTTTTCCCCTTCATTTTGACTTTGAGAATCTCCTCTCTATTAGCATCAAACACTTGACAACAACCATCTTCAAAAACCACTTTAAGACCCCTTTCAATTAGCTGGCCAACACTTAGCAAATTTTGGTTAATTTCTGGAACATAAAGAACATCAGAAATTAACTTGACGCCACTGCTGCTAGTGATGGTGATGGTTCCTTTCCCTTCGACAATCACCATTACCAATTTTAACTTTGGTAATTTCAGTCGGCATTAAGCTTTTGAAAAGCTTTTTGTCATTGGTCATGTGATTTGTACAACCTGAATCAATTAACCAACTTTCAGTGGAGGTTTCACTTACAAAATAGGTTGCTACGAAGAGTTGATCTTCATCTTCTTCCTCGGCAATTTGAGCTGCACTCTCCTGTTGCTGCTGTTGATTTTTCCCTTTGCAAATCACGGCTTCATGTCCAAGTTGGTTGCATTTTGCACATTTTGCATCAGGTCTCCTCCAACATTTGAATGGGGGATGACCTTCCTTGTTGCAGTGATGACAAGGAGGATATTTGCCCTTGAAGCTTCCGTTTTTTGCTGCTATTGTGTGCTGCGACAGATCCAGAAAAATTGCCATCTTGACCCTTCTTCTTTTTCCATTTGCTTTTATCACCTCCATGATGCTTTGCAAACAAAGCTCCTTCGGTCTTGACCTCCTCTCTCATGTGTCTCCTCTGCTCTTGTGCTTGCAAGGAATTCAACAATTCTGCCAAAGAAATTTTTGACAGATCCTTGGTGTTTTCCAAGGTTGTAATTGTAGCTTCATACCTCTCAGGTACTGTAACTAGCAATTTTTCAACAATTCTGGAATTGCTAAAATCAGAACCAAGTAATCTGATTTTGTTTGCAATTCCAAGAAGTCTGTCTGAATACATCTTAATTGTTTCAGACTCCTTCATTTTTTGCAACTCGAAATCTCTGATGAGATTCAATACCTGCATTCCTCTTATCCTTTCATCTCCTGCATATTCTTCTTTGAGATAATCCCAGATGGATTTTGCTGACTTGTGAGACATGACCCGAGTGAAAATTGTTGCTGAAACCGCAGCAAACAAGCATGCTTTGGCCTTTGATTTCTTTGTCTTCAACTCTTTATGAGTTTTGATTTGCGTCATGGTGGGATTGTTTGCAAGTGCAGGAATGGCATAATCCTCTTCCACTGCATCCCAAAGATCCATTGCTTCAAGGTAAGTTTCCATACGGACAGCCCACATGTGATAATTGTCTCCATCAAAAATTGATGGAGCAATTGAAGAGAAGCTTGATTCAGACTCCATGATCGCAACACACAAACAAGACAACCTCACACACAGATCCCTCAAGAATAAAGCTCTGATACCAATTGAAAGTGTTTAAAAGAAGAAAGAACGAAAACAGGGGAAAACAGAATTGAAGAATGCTAGAAATTGATTTGCACAGTAGCTGTTTTTACTGTTCACAAATCTTGAATTAATTGCTGTAATTGAATTGAATTAAAAAATGAATTGCAACCTTACAATTTATAGGGAAGAAAGCAAAGCACGACAGCCATGATATGGACTCCATTATCATGTAACAAGCTGCCACTAAGACACGATCAAAGGACCACTACGCATGAAGTGAGCTGAATGTGTTGCACTGTCATTTACACGTGATCAACAAGTTCCTAAAGACTCGGACAAACCTTGACTGACTTGAATTAAATAACAATGAATAAAACATAATTAATCAAACAATGCAGGACTAAAATAAATAACTAACAGATTTAGTGAATACCAGCAGGATTATAGAGGCTGAGATTTCTCAATCGGAGGAGGCCAGAAAATTTCATATTCTTTATATGCTAGGGTCAGTTATTGTAACCTTTCTCTTGTGATATTGTAATGTCTAAGATGTGGTAGATACAGTCATCAACTTGGTGAGTTTCAAGTACTCTTTGACTCTGGCTGGTCACTCCACCTCCATCAAAAACAAGAGATGCTCTTTCTCATCTAAATTGGTAAACAATATGGCCTCCATGAACTAAACTTGTTTTCACTAGTGATTTCCAATTCATGCCACATTTATGTTTGACAAAATATATAATTTTTGCATCATAGGATGTTTAGGCATACAAGTCGACTTCTGCTGTCATGTTAGTAGTAGGTAGCTATTGTGCTTTATGGACATATATATTGTCTTAAAACAATGTGGTGCTTGTATTGAATCTGCAGAGATCTTCTGAGTTCAGTTTTTATCAAATGTTTATTGCGTATCTTTCCCTAAATGACAGAAGGCAATGACTCAATTGAGACACAACCAACACTCAAAGTAATTATTTTATCTTTCTGCCTTTATGAGCAGGTTCGTTACTGTAGCATGTGAGGAGAATCATTGTGGATTACAATAGTGTTGCTAAGTTTTTGGGTCGGGTTGTTTGGTTCGCCGATTTACCGATTTTTTTTTATTTTTGCACAGTAAAATAACCATTACGTCCCTCGAAAAAGACAAAAAACAGCACCTGCTGCGAGGGGTGCCGTGGTAATTGCACATTTTCGGTCAAGTCCGGTCCGGTTCGGGTCACTGGTTTTTTTATTTTTTATATTTTTTTGCATAATTAAATAACCATTTTGTCCCTCGGAAAAGAAAAAAATGGTGAGGCAGTTGTACTCCTAAATGATGACAAGAATTCATCAACAATTGACATGGTTTACACATTACTCGCAGCTCTTCTTTTGCTTTACATGGATTTACGGATGCAGATTGGGCAGGTAGTATTGAGGACAGGAAATCTACGGGTGGTTACCTTGTGTTCTTTGGTCAGACGCCAATTTCATGGAAATCGGGTAAGCAACGCACTGTTGCTCGGTCTTCGACGGAAGCTGAATATAAGGTCCTTGCGGATGGCACGGCTGAAGTTATCTGGCTTCAGTACTTATTAACAGATCTTCAAATTCCGACCACTTATGCTCCTATCATTTGGTGTGATAACCTTGGCGCCACATACTTGTCTGCAAACCCTGTCTTTCATGCTCGCACAAAATATATTGAGATTGATTATCATTTTGTCCGAGATAGAGTTGCAAAGAAAGAGATTCAGATCCGGTTTATTTCCTCTAAGGATCAACTTGCCGATGTCTTCACTAAGCCACTTCCTGCTCCTTCATTTACGGCTTTCAGATTAAAGCTTCGGGTTGATCCTCCACCCTCAGCTTGAGGGGGCGTATTATAGCATGTAATTAAATAGGAAATAATGTAATCTCATTCTTATGTGGTAATCTCCACCATTACTATTGTATGTTGCCCTACACATATATATAGAAAGGGTTGGCTAACTATTAGGTTAAGAGTCCTAATTATTCTCAACTGTGAGCATAATAGAATATATTTATTTAAATGTTATTGGTATGGAACCACTAATAGAGAAGTTGGAGTAGATCACCATCATGGTTTGATGAAATTAATTCAAATACTAGACTCCATAAAAAGTCAACAATGTCTTTGTTTTCTCTTAACAATGCCAATAAAATTATTACATATACACCATTTCCTTTAAAAAGAATCGATTAAAAGTTAAATGGTTATTCGTAGTGAAAACCAAACTTGGAGGTCAGGTCGGGCTTGTTCAAGATGACAAACAATAATCACATATAATATTATCGATGAATTAATTATATCAATATTTTTAGTAACCACGAGGATTGTTCCTCTTTCCTCTAACACTATTCATTGTGGACATCACACACAGTATTGCCAACATATAAAGTATGTCGGGATTTTCTAGTAACCATGTGGATTGCTCCCATTCTCATGTGATTGTTCCTTATAGACATCACATATGATATTGTCGATGGATGAATTCCATCAGTACTTTATAGTAAGCCAAGGGATAAACTGACAATTATTGTGATAATTTATTGTTGATTCTTTTACTAATAATATTACTGACAAGATGAAATTTTTTTGAGGGGTTTATAATTTCTTTTGGAGGGGTTTCTGATTTTTTTTCCATTAACTTTTAGAATTTCATTTGACTTCACTAACAAAATCACCGAAGGAATAATTAAAAATATTTAATTTTAATTATTTATTAGTTATCTTGTCAATAATTGTAGTTGAAAAAACCACAATCAACACCCACTCACCTACATACATTACATCTTCCCCCCCCCCCTCCCTCCCTCTCTCTCTCAAACACACTAACACCAGCAATGTCGTTTCTCTCTCCTTCTGTCATTGTTCAATCTTTCTTTTATCTTTTTTTTCCCACCCAAACTATATATGTCTCTCTTCTCTTATTTTTTTCTTGTCATTTTTCCAATTTTTTTCTAAATTTCTTGTGTTATTTGTTTTTTTTCCTCTCACCTTCAATTACAATAAATTTAAGATAAATTTTCTTTTTTCTATTTCTTTTGAATTATTTTTTTTCTTCTTAATGGCATTGATGTGAGATTATTATATTATATTTAATTAACTTTTTTGGTTAATGATTTTGGTGTGAGATTATTGCATTATTTTTAATATTTTTTCTTGTGCTAATGGATTAATAAATGATATTTTTTCTTTAATTAAATAGCTTTTCTATTTTTAATGAACTATTAATTGTTAATTTTTTGTCTAGTTAAATTATTAGTCATTATTTTTTAACTATTTTTTTTTTGTAAATTTAGAATAATTTTTTGAAGTTTAGGATTAATTTAAAAGCTATTATAACATAGAAATAAAAATATTGTACAAAATTAAATTATGCAAAATTGTTAAAAGAAGATGAATAAAATCAACTAGTTTGTGGCATATATGATTTGTATTTGGAAGTTTGTAAATTTTGAGTGGTCTCCTATATAGGGAGGTCCAACCAATTTTTAAAAAAATGTATAAACCATTTAATCTTTTTTTTTTGTTAATTTGTGTAAATGCCTAAGAAAAAAAATTAATTGTGCGACGTTAGGATAAGATCATTGCTAGTTCTCCTAACAAACATTCTAAGGAACACGAGTTATTAAGTGTTGATCACAAAAAGACACCTAAAGGACATACATCAACTCACGACATAGGATCGTTGAGTGCGATTCCATAAAGTTGAGGGGGTATCCCTTCACATTAGGATCCAATTACCCGTAAGTATTGGGCCCAATGGAAGGAGGACCTTTCAATGTAAGTGTTTTTTTCACAATTAAATTTGTTTAATATTTTTTTATAAATAATTTCATTTAATTCAGGTTTACAAAAATTGAAGTCATGAGAACAATAACAACGACCTTTAAACCATCGATGGAGATTCCATTGTTTCAATAGAGTCAGGTCTCAAAAAATCCTAAATGAAGATGGCGAGTCAAGGCTTGGTTTATAAGGTTTAATGTTAGTATGAACTTAATTTTTTTATTATATCAATCTATTTAGTTTTTTAAGATTACTGAAATTTTCCTTTTAAAATTTTTTACTTAAAAAAGAGATTTGATTGGAAGGATATTTCTAATGATGTAGTGAATGATGTGGGAGAATCACAATTCAACTAGGTAATTTCAACAACCTTCATAATTTTCTTTTTTTAAAAGGACAACTAGATTTTATTTTTCATTTACTAATAAATAATTTATTTGTACCATATTGGTTGCGTGATTCCTCACGTGAGATGCAAAAAAAGACAAAATATACGAGTTAGAAAGTTTCAAAAATAGAGCGACATGGTAGTAGAAAGAATTCAGTCTCCATATATCTCATCGGTTATATGGGTGGATTACATAAAGCAAGAGTTGTTTGAGCATTTCATGTGACACTCACATTCCGGTGCATAAAACTGAAACTCGTATTTTATAGGTTATGTTACCATGCGACTATGTTGTTCGTTTCGCATACGAAATAGATGGTAATATTTTTTTATTACATCAATTTTTCTTATATTTGTTTTATTAATAATTTTAACTAACAACATTTTTTTTTGTAGGCTACAACTTTTGAAGACAATCTATTACCGATAGAGTTTTTTATTGAAACACATATGCGGAGTAGCGATCACCAAAAAAGAGTGCAACAATAATTCATGGATAGTTCTGCTCAGCAATTCATGGTATGTTGGTTTTCACAAATATCTTTTTATTAAGTTATTATTTCATTTATTTATTCTGATTTTTTTTCTTTCAAGGAAACATAAATATAGTCAGTTGAAGGAGAAATATGAAAGGATCCTTAGATTCATCCGGATTTCGATCCAAATGTGTAGTTGGAGACAAGATCGGCCCATAACATATATTTTTATAAATCAGTTAGACAAGTCTAAGTTCAAGAGAAGATTTAGTCAAGTTATGCCAAAGTAGTGGCTAACATAAGATCAAGGTGTTTTAAGAGGTCCAAATCCACAAGGAGCTAGCTTCATCATCAATCTTGCACCATTTGGATCTCTTGAAATTAGACTTTTAAGGACTTGTAAACCTATATGATGCACCATTTGGATCTCTTGAAATTAGACTTTTAAGGACTTGTAAACCTATATGAGAGGAAGGTATTATTAAGAATAAAGTCATGAATATAGGGTTACCCTTTTTGGCTCGCCAAAAATCCATCCTTTGGAGCTTCATTTAGTCTCTTTTTATTTAAGGGACTAGAGAATAAACTTTTGAATCAAAATGAAAATTATAAAAATATTGAGTTTGACCAAGAAATTCTTGTGTTTCGTATTTTGATCCTCTTATTTTATTTTATTTTAATTAAAAACTTTAGGTAAAAAAGAAAAAAAAAAGAGAGAGAAAAAAACAGATAAAACGGAAAGAGAGAGGGAGTGGAGAAGACCATGAAATAAAAAAGGTACTCTAACATGGCTGTGCTTTTGTGCTTTAGAAAGTGGGATAAAGGCAACAAATTCACTTTGTTTTTTTCAGGGACCTCTTCAAGTAAATAAAATAAGAACAAGGTTTCGATTCCAAACAAACAGAAAATCATAAACCCTCACTCCTCCCCCCACACTCCCGCACTCTGAATCCGAAAAAACGCGCACACAGCGAGCAGATTTGAAACGAAACGCAGCCGTACCTACTAGCTCAAAACAACGGCAGTGAGCGACAGGCCGATGAAGCGAGCCAGGAGAAATAACAGAGTTACTGCAAATCTCTACGACATCCTCTCTTTTCCGTCTGCCGATGACTCCGTCTCCCCCGCCGCTCCCTTTAGGGACAGCATCAAGGCGTTTTTGTCATGCCACGCGCGTGTCACCTTCCTCCCTTCACTGTTTCCCTCCTTGCTGACGTGGCAGATCTTGTTTCGCATAGGAGATCTGGTGTTGGATGGTCCGGGGGTCTCTCCGGTCGTTTTGGCTCTAGATATTGTCGAGGAGGACGTTACCAAATCTCCTAGATCCGTGTATTGCAACCAGTGCCGCGTCGCTGGTGAGTCGGCTAACCACCCACCCGAGTCAGCAATGACGTCACACATAATTTAAAAGAATAAACCCCGAAGCTGACCCAGGTTTTACAGCGTGGATAGTAAATGAAAACGAGTATTTAAAAAGTTTTGGTTTTAGAAAAGGATTAAATAAATCAAAAGGCAAAATGTTTAAGCAGACAGCTTCATAAGCTTACTATTTTTTTTTTAATTCATCTTTCTTTCATTTCCCAAAGGCTGGAGTGGACATCCTGTGTGCAAGAAACGGTACCATTTTATCATAAGAGCTAGCAGCAGCAGCCCTGCGGATGGATATCAGAGGTCATGTAGCAGATGTGGCAATTGGTGGCTGCACGTATCATCAGAATCCAGGTAAAATTCACAAATGGGTTGCCTAAACTCTTTATTATGATTCTGGGATTGAAAGCTGTTTTTGCGGGGGGGGGTGCAGGTGCATGTGGTGTGACACTGCAGATGATATTGAAGATTGGGTGTATTCTCAGTTTGAAGATAATACTCATCTACTTCACGGGGTGGTTCACTCCAATGGCTTTGGCCACCTTATTGTGGTTAATGGAAGGGAAGGTGGTTCCACTGTTTTGACTGGTTCTGATATCATGAACTTTTGGGATAGGCTGTGCGTCACTTTGGCAGTAAGGTTTGTGCTCTTGTTCATTTATAGTTCATTTATATGTGTATTTTTGGTCCTTTTTTTCTGCTACTGTATCAGTAGTTTTTGTCGTCTCCTGTGGCATTTGGTATTGTAAAAATTAATAATGTTTGTTTTTTAAAATATATATTTAATGAGAAAATACATGATATTTTTTTAAATATATATATTTAACATCAACACATTAAATTTTTTTGGAAAGATAAAAAATAATTAATTTGAAAAAAATAGTATTTTTAAAACACAAAAATAATCAAGCTTTTAATTATAAAAATTATGGCTTCTCCACTCAATCATAAACTTTATTGAACTTGCATGGATATATCTTTTAAAAATTAATAATAATAATAATAATAATAATAAACTTGGATAATGCCTATTTTTTATGGTAGTTCAGGAAGCTAACAAAGAATATGGCCAAGGGTATGCCATTTGAACTTACAAGCTGCAAGGATAGCCCTCACAGCTTAATGGCGCTATAATTTGAACTATTGCATTTGATATTTAAAGTGTCAGTGAAAACTTTCATAGGTTTAATGAATCAAAACCGAAAGGGGCTCCGCAAGTTCATGGCCCAAAGTTGATTATACTAGTGATTTCCAGAAGTTTCAGGTGAAAATCACCAACCTTCACTTGACGCCACAACTTCGTTTGGTGCACCACTGACCTGTTAGTACACATACGGGATTAGTTAATAGTTAAAAGTTTGGGTTTAATAAAGAAATAATATAGCTGAGTAACAGCGTGCTTGAGTTTTCTGGTCGTGGCAAGGCAAACAAGTTTAGAGAGTGCTCGTAACATTAATAATGTTTTTCTTATTAAAACAATATTTATTTTTTATATCTGCTCATCAAAACAATATGGGATGGAGTAAAGTTGAAATACCCAAACACCCCTTCAAGAGATTTTCCACTTCTGGTCATGATTGGAAGAAGCGACTGACCGTGTGGACTTCATTTGCTGTACAGGAAGGTATCTGTCATGGATGTGTCTAGAAAACATGGGATGGAGTACCGATTGCTCAATGCAATCACCAAGGGTCATTCTTGGTATGGTGGTTGGGGTTATGAATTTGGATGTGGAAGCTATGCAATAACATTGGATGCTTACAAGAAAGCAGCAGAAAGCTTATCAAGTGTGCCATTAGCCCCCTTATTATTCCGAGGGCGAGGACCGCAGACTCGGCTCCAAGCTCTAATTTCATTCTACCGATCATTGTCAGACTCGGATCTTGTTACCATGAAGGACCTTTTCTCCTTTTTGTCTAGTCTGATCCATGAAAGCAACGAGACCTTAACATTCAAGACAACACCCAATAACTTCAAACCTGCTGCCAATATATTGTGTGTGTGGACAAGGGATGATGTAGAACGAGTACAACAAGCAATGATCAAGGTACTGGCTGCGGCTTCTGGCATGACCAATTGGGTAACAAGGCATGCTCTTAAAGGTGTCATGTGTAACACAGCATCCCCAGAGCTTCTTGATTACTGCCTCAAACACTTGGGAGGGAAGTTGGCAGCTAGTGGCATGGCGGTTCAGGCGCGATGCAATCCTAACTCCTTTGATTTTGAATTCAGGTAGTTGATGCTAGCACTTAACTGTTTTAGTTGTTTTTCACTCCAAATTTGCTAAATACATTACTCAATCTGCAATCTCTCTAATGTAACAGGCTTGGACCAATGAGTTTCAAACACAATGGAAACGGGCTGGACTCAAATCAGCCATCAAAAGAACATATCATAGGTGATCTAAAATTTTTATTTGATTCTTTGGTTCACCCTGAAACCATGGTACACTACAGACCACTAGTGACTAGGGAAGGTGTGATTGGCTCTGCTACCAAGCTTCTGGACTGCAAACAGTTCATGAAGGACTACAATAGACCACATAAACAGATGGCAGATAACCCTTTTGCCATTCAGCTCTGGTGCCATGTAGAGTTTTCAGAACATCTAAAAGAAGACCCAGCTATACCGCCAGAGTTAATTGTCCTGCCTTCAAATGGCACTGTTGCTGACCTAAAAACTGAAGCCACCAAAACTTTTCAAGAAGTATATGCCATGCTTAACAGGTTCGAAGCTCGTGAATTGCTAGACTATGGGTCTCTTGAGGATTCCATTACTATTAAGTTTCTGGTTGGACAAAGTGGAACTGTCCGAATTAAAGGCACTAGTCCATCAAAACATGCACTTCGCCATTTCCGAATGGAGAAGGGGCAGGAAAATTGGACAGTGGATTGCATGTGTGGAGCTAAGGATGATGATGGTGAGAGGATGTTAGCTTGTGATACCTGCGGTGTTTGGCAGCATACTAGGTGTGCTGGGATTGACAATTATAATGAAATTCCCGAAAAGTTTGTGTGCAGTACATGTCATCTCATGCAGCGATAAATCTGAGAAGGGAACTAAGTTCGTGGAGAAAGCGGCATCTATAAGACATCCTCAATATAAAACATCTACATGAAATGGGGCTGGAAACGATGGTGTCAGTCTAATATGACATTTATTGTACCTTAAGGTGGTGTATATATGACTTGTAAATCCCATGTCCTGAGTATCTTTTTATGGGGTTTACTTGGAAGCCTATTTTGGATTTCTTCTCCGTTTTGACAAATGTAGTTCCTTAGTCTTATAATATTTGACAAATATTATCAGAAGAAAAGAAAAAAAGATGTGAAAGAAGTAATCTCTTTTTGTAAGTGAAGCATTGACGGCTATATATATATATATATATCAAAAGCTTGTACAGGCATATTAAGGATATGAAAAGCACATCACTATTAACAGGAAAAGATTCACTAGCAAATTTGTGTACCTCATTCTCCTCTCGGATCATTTGCAGTTGTCCCTCAAGATGCGGTGAAATTTCATCTCTAACTTTCAGAGCATGAAGAGAGAGTTCTTTTCTGGTTGCAGAGGATGCCAAACAGCTTTGTACAGACTCAGAAATCTTTCCACATCTGTAACTGTAAATTCACCAAGCTCAGTTTCCATGTATGGATAATTTGATCTGCCTGATGCAGCAAAGAAGAATCATGTGGAAAGTTGCATCACTCCCCCAAACAAGATGATATCAGCGCATGAAAACAGGAAACTAGCAAGAACTGAACTAACCAGTCAAAACCCATGCAACAAGAAGCCGGCCAGTAGATTAACTAAAAAATCTACACATGAGAGCAACAATTTGGCAGTTTGTAATCTCATGATTTATACTTGTATCCATGCAATGCATTCTTGTGGGGGACAATCATCTGTCTGTGCTCGTAACGCTGCTGCTTTTGATACCTTGCTGTCCAACTTGGCATAGAAAGAGATTTGGCATTTAACTCGACAATAAAGGACTTAGCTGAAATAAGATGCCAGTCTTACCTGCCTACTATACAAGTGGATGAATTTGAGGTTTGAATCAACATAAGAGGATTGACCTGTTGAAAGAACCAATTAGTCCTATAACCTGCAAGATAATGCAAGTAGAAAATAACCTAACACAATCTTCCTCCAGCATGAACAAACGAGACAAAAAAATTGGTGACAAAAGGAATTTAGTAGTTCAGAAAGAGCAGTGTTAACAAGATACTGGCATGTATTTCCATTTGAGCAGATCCTCACCATTGAATTTGGACAACTAAGCAAAGCCAATATTTTGACAAAAGAAAAGTGATAGGAAAGAAAGAGAGAAGAAGATATAGGGATTTGCATGCAGAAAAGTCCACCACTTGATGAGTAGGTACTTGGCACCTACAAAAACAAGTTTTTAACTCTAGAAAGTGCAACCAGACTCCTAAAAAACACTAAAATTAAAAAACTCTATCTAGACAATATGAACAGATGACAATCTAAACTTGAAAATCACATAAGATAGGCTTATTTTTCCATGCAATAAGATGATGAAAATTTAGAGACAGCAAACAACCTAAAAAACATCTTTCATTTGTAACTTTAATCCAAATTCAAGTAACCCAACTCTTTTTGGATCAGTACAGAGCCCTCCTGTGTCATGTTCCCGTGTTTGAGAAAAACTCACCCTCGAGTTTAGATAGCTCTTTCTAGGATCTCGTGGATATTCAGTCAAAACTCTCCCCCAAGGCTTTATGCAAGCCTTGAAGTGGAATCCTTTAACATCATTACTTTCCACGCATGAAAGAACAACTCAACTCCCTCACCCATATCAGTTCTATTACATTCGAAACTCAAGAAAACTGTTTCTGGAAAATTGTCGAAAACATTTACTAGTTCACTCTCTTTCCTACCAAGAACATCAACTCCAACCCTATTAATTTCAGAATTCTACTTAATCACATATGAAGCATATAATCAATAATTTTATTGGTCATCAAAACTAAAACTCACTTCTAGAACCACCTCCGCAATGTAAAGCTCAACTAATGTAAGAAGAAAACTTGTACCTTCTTGTTATTGTTTTCAGGCCTTGCATATGAAAATCGGAATGATGTAATGAAGCTGAAGCAAATTAAATTTCCTTCATTAAAAAAATTAGGTACAAATTGAGATATAAGAATGAGAACACCATAAAAATCCGATTCGGACAAGATACAAAAATCAATAAAATGTTATAAAACCTTATATTAAAATCAATTCTTAATCCATTAATAATCAATAATTTCGCAAATTTTTTATTCCGCAGAAATATACGCAAGTAATTTTTATTTTATTTTAAAAATGAGAATTGGCGATAACAGTTCAATTAAAAAGTTTTAAACCGTAGCAATACACAATCAAATTATTTGAAAACTACAAGAAAAAAGAAACCTTTTAATGGATTTCACAAGATTGAGAGAAGCAGGGTTTCGCATTTTAGAAAGAAAATCATAAAACATAAATGACGGAGACGATGGTGATTGACTCGCTGCCGTGTCCGCTGGATCAATTGTCAATCAATACAGCTCCTTTTAGAATTAACGGCTATGATGATGATGGTGATGATCTTTCCTCTTCTCCTTCTCTCCCTGAAGCAAAATTTTTATTTAAAAAGTGAATTGTGAAAGAAGCGAAAGTATGAAAAGGGTGCGAGGATTTGTAAAGAAACCTATCTTCTTCAAAATACAAATCCAGGAGAGAGTGCTATTGGCCGTGCAGAGAGAGAAAGATTGCCTTCTAGGTTTAGTCACATCACATTCACTCACTGTCTTGATTTTTGATTTATCGGTTAAAGGGGAAACGGTTGGAAGTGGGTTGGGCTCAAACAGAAGTTTTACATTTTTTTTTTCCATTAAATCTTCACCATTTTTAATTGGGCAGGTTGCCCATTACAACAAGCCTGTTTTTTTGTTTTTATCATCTTCTTCGTCTATCTTTGGGTAGATCGCCCATTACAACAAGACTGTCTTTTTGTTTTTACCATCTTCATCGTCTAACTTTGGGCAGGTTACTCATTACAACAAGACCATCTTTGTGTTCTTACCGTTTTCATTACATTTCCTAGGTAGGTCACCCATTCAATGAGACCATCTTCACCATTCTCACCCGGGTAGGTTACCCATAACAATAAGACCATTTTCCTGTGTCATTCACAAACATCATCATCTTCGATTCTTTGAGTGTCCTATTTAGGCCTCAATTCTTAGGTAGTGCGCTTTCTAGTCCTATCTTACCATTCCTTTCTGACTGCGCTTTATAGCCCTCATTCTTACTTTCTGGATGGATCAACCATTTCTTGGTTAGGTAAATCCACTTTTTTTTTACAACGCTTACTATCTAAAGTCTTTTACAAAACTTTAGTCGTAAGCATTGTAAAGAGGGGGGCAACTGTGATAACCCAATTTCTGGTTTACCCCCCAAAATCTACCCAAAATAGCAAAAATAAAATAAAAGGGGCTAGTGTCAGCAAAAAAATCAAGATGGAAATTTTTGGCATTTTCGAGAGCCCGATCGTACCTCTTTTTTGCCTAGAAATGAAGGAGTACAGATTTAAGGCAAAAATAATTTATTACTGGATAAATCTGTAGAAAAATTAAGTCAGAAGACATAATTATATTTTTATGGGCCAATTTGATTTATTTGTCGGCCAATTTAAAGTGTAATTATGCTTCGGAACTAATTGAGAGCCCAATTGAAGGATTTAATTAAGCGCAAGGGCTTAATTATACTTTAAATGGGTCAAATTAATTTTATTAAGGGCTGAATTGGTGAGAAATTAAGTTTGGAAGCCTAATTTGGTTAAATTGAGAAGATCGGGATTTTCGGTGACGAAACTTTTCGAGTGAAATCAGAAGCAAAAAATAAAGATAAAAGCCTCATTGTTTCCGTTAAAAAAAACTCTTTTTGTAACAACCCATTTTTTTTGGTCTATTTTTTTAATAAAAAAAACTTAACTCCCAAGGCCATGTTACACCCATGCCAGCAGCCATGCCTCCAACCTACGCCATACAACCCACCATCCCTGGATATCAGCCCCATGCCCGCACATTACCTCTACGCTTTATAAATAGCAGGAGGTTCATCGTTAAATGAGGGGGGGAGAAAATACAGAAATGAGGATGAATTAATACTGGAAACATAGGACATCATCGTTAAACACACAGCATTTGCAGACGACGGGGACAATGAGCACTGGAAATTGCAGGGACGTTGTGGCTAAGAGCAACTGCAGCAGGAAGAGCCATTTTAGAGAGCCAAATCTCTAAAATAGCTTTTTGAATAATGTATATATGGCTTTTTTGTTGATATATGATCCAATGGTAAAAGCCATTTTGGAGAGTCATTTTTTTATACTATTTTAAATATAATGTAATTATTTATGATATTTCTATCTTAGATTTGCAGTACCAAGAACACAAAATATGCACCCCAAGATTCACGAGATTGCATTTATAGAAGATTGATCACAAACTATTATCAAAATCATAAAATGTGCATGTGTAAAAGAAATTTGTAAGAAAATCACATGAAATGAAGACCATGATTTTAGAAATGAAAATCAAGCTGGAAGTAAGACATTAGAACATTTTACAAAAGAAATCAAGCTGAAAATCAACAAAAGAAGCTATTTTAAGCGTATAAACATTTAATAGAAACAGAAAAATAATTTCAAATCGATGTAATGAAATAGCTATTAATTAGACTAACTAATGCACCCAACCAATTAAACAAAGCCAAGCCACTCAAACTGGCTTCTACCATAGCTGGTACGCAGAAGAAAACAATCTCATTTCACTGCGTTTGCGATAGTGAAGACTCATAACTACAATATTTTTGGCTAATAAATCCTAGAAAAGAGCAATGACAAAACATCCTAATGATAACGAGATCATAAGAAAACAACAAAATAAACACAATCAAAATGCATATCAAAAACTTGCAAGTTTCATCAAATTGAAAATTAATCAAAAGTCAATACTTCAAACACAACAAGATTTCTCAAGTGGGACTCTCTTGAGTTCCTTACAAAGCAGTATGAGATACATTCTCTCCTTAATGAATTCTCCAACGAATTAAAGCCCCAGAAACATAAACAAAAAACCCAAAACACCTCAGAATCCAAGCTTAGTCCTTCTCCAGTGCCTGCGCTTGGCTTTTTACCCAAAGAAAACACAAAATACCCCATATATTTACACTCTTTTTTTGTCTTACTTCCTTATCTGTAGGAAAATTAAACCACAAAGATTCTTTCAAATTATGCTTTGATTATCTTAATTATAACCACACGTAGTACATTCAAAACAACCCAGAAAGAGAAAAAAGAAAATGAAACCTGTTATTACCTTCACAATAGACTATTTATCTTCTTCTTCTTCTAAACCCTTTTCTACGTGCGAACAATGATGCCTTCTGTTTTTCAAAAGGATATTCTCAAAGTACCAGTCCAAAATATACACTACACTTTCATTACACAGAAAGAGATAAAATTTGGTGATTACCCACATACAGATCACAAACAAACACCATTTTAGCAAATCCAAAAATGATTACCCACATACAGATCAATGTTTCCTTAAATACACAACAAACAACAAAAACCCATTTGTCAAAACCATAAGAAAAACCTCAAATCACCGCATCACATTCCAAATCAAAACCCCAAAACAGACACAATGTCGTTCCAATCCAACAAATAAAAAACAAGAACCCAGGTTAATAGATAGAAAGGAAAAAAAACTAACCTTTTTGTTCATCTTTGATCTTCTTCTTCTTCTTCACTTATCAACAAATCCTTGGAAAAAAAAATGGTTGTTCTCTTCGGTTTCAAGCTTCTCTTTCAGCTTCAGGTGAGCAAATGGGTTGCAACGGTAATATTTTGTATTTTGCCTTCTCTGCTCTATACAGCCATATATAGCAACATATTGAGGACCCGCTAAAATTAGCTGCGTGTAAAGCTCTCCTGCTGGAGCATATACAATAATAAAAAAATGCTAAAAATATAGTATTTTATTTATGCCTCCTCATTTAGCACTCCCACTGCAGTTGCTCTAAAAACTCTCACCACCGACAGCCACACCTCCTTCACCCTTAGCTTTTCTTCTCCAACTCTGGCAGAGTCACTCTGGCAGCCATCTCCCTCACAGCCCATTGCAGTCTTCTCTCTCCCTCTCCTGGCAGAAATGTTCTCTCTCTAAAAAATACCAGTTGCAGCTCCAGCTCTTTCAACTCCCGTCGACCACCACGCCAGCAGCTCCTCCTAAGCTCTGGAAGAACCTGCAACCACCTAGCCTTCTTCTCCAACTCCGGTGACCTTCACAGCAGTAGCATGGAGCAGAAGGGGCGAGGCAGCAACAGACCAGCCTTTCCGACGCCTACTTCAGTAACCACAGGCCTCCGTTTCGGACACCACCATGACAGGGAGAGCCACTGTGATCTCCTCTACCTGGCGGCAATGGCAGGTGAGCCTCTCGTGGTGGTCGGTCGACTACCATTTTACTGTTCATGTGCATGAATTAATTCATGTAGCGTGAATTGGTGTCGGCTGGGCTGCTCCCGGCCTAGCCTAGTTGCCTAGGCTGGGTCCAACCCAAGTCCAGCTGAGTTGGGCCTTTAGCCCAACTGTGCTGGGCCGGTCCATTTGGGGGGCCAGGCCCAGCCCAGATTTTTAAAAAAATATATGTTATTTTCGTGCATACGGCCGAATTCCAAGATTTCCCAAGCATATTTTTCTTAAAAAAATAAATGTTGCATCTTTCATATATTTTGAACAAAAATTGGATATCCTAACCAGTTTATGATTATCCGTTGGAATTTGGCAAAAATATCAAAAAAATTAAAAATGATTTTTGTTTTAGTTATCTCGGTGTAAAATTACATTGTAAAGTACACCCGCGAACAAAAAGATTTTTTTTTGAAGATGCAGTGTAAACAAATTAAACTTAGGAAAAACAATCAAACAACAATGCAACTTACCTTAGGTAGGGTGCACTGGGGGTGATGCATCTTCCCCTTGCATAACAAGTCCCCTTGCCCAAGACTCTCGCAAACCAATAGGTTCCTAGTGACCTCAATACTAGGTGGTGACTCTTGATAATTGTAGTCGTGTTTTGACGACTATAAAACAAACCACTTCTTCACCGCGCGCTGTTGTCTCCCCAAACCAGGGGATGGCAGGGCGCGAAGCGCGAAAATTGTCATCGCGACAATGTCTACGCATTATATCATATCCAAATGTCTTAACTTTTTTATCAAGTGGGGGAAGCTCAATGTCCAATTATTTAGTTTTTCATTTATGAATGTCGATGTTCAAATAAATGATTTTTAATTGATCAATTTCAATATCCAATGATTTAATTTTTTTCGTTGGTAAATTTTAATGTCCAAGTTAATTAATTTTTCATTGATGGATTTCAATTTTGAATGATGTTTTTTTTCACCAATGAATTTCAATGTCCAATGACTTAGTTTATCAAACTCATGATCAATATTGGATTTAAACTATCTTACAACTAGCATTTGCAAATACTTTGCAAGTGCTACAAGCTTATGGTTTCCATTCTTAGTCGACCATAAATATGACCTAAACATTTATGACCTTTTTTTATGATTAAGTGGGTATCATCCTCCGTCTTGAAATGAAAAATCAATAAACCTTGTTATGTCATCATGACACTTTTAATGCCCTAATTCTTCCATATGTAAAAGGCAATAGAGTTGGCCACATAATAGGGCATCCTATAACCAAGGAAGAATCCCATGCATCAGTTCCAATATAATATACTCTGATTTCTAAAATAGTGTCAATCTTTCATTGTGGAAAATAAGTATTCTAGTTATCTTTCTCCGAATAGTTTCAGATCTTAAGTGGTTTGCCACTAATTTGAGGAATTAAGCATTAAATTGATTTTGTGCTAGGAGAATCAATTCCAAATTAGTCATTCTATAGAATTAATCGTAAAGAGACTTTGAATCTTCAAAGGAAAATGTAAGAGTTGATGTCAAGAAAATACATTCAAGAAAGTATGAGTACTTATACAGTTTTAGTGTTACTTGTGCTAAAAAATGACAATATTTGGTGTATTTAAGCTGATTGAAGAGTCATTAACAATATTATGGTAAAGTATAAACATCAAATCATTAGGTTAGATGATATGATTGATGAGTTGCATGGTTCTTCTGTGTTTTTAAAAATTGATTTAAAAAATAGTTATTATCAAATTAGAATGAAAGAAGGAGATGAATGGAAGACATCATTCAAAATTAAATATGAATTGAATGAATGGGTAGTAATGCTTTTTGGTTTGATTAATGCCCCTAGTATATTGAGATGTTTCATTGGAAAAAAAATTGTTGTCTATTTTAATGATATCTTGATTTATAATGAAGGACTGGATAAACATATTAATCATTTAAGAAAGGTTTTTCAAATACTTATAAAAGAGATTATATGTTAATCTAAAAAGGTGTGATTTTTGGATGGAAATAATTATGTTCTTAGGTTATATTGTTAGTGCAAAAGGAATTGAGATGAATGAGGCAAAGATCAAGGCTACTCAAGAATAGCCTACACCGAAAACAATAAATGAGGTATAACAATTTCATGGTTTAAATAATTTTTATAGAAATTTTGTCAAAAATTTTAGTACTTTAGTTACACCATTGACTAAAATTATAAAGAAAATAATAGGATTTAAATGGGATAATGCTAAAAAATAATGCTTTTAACTTAAAAGAAAGTTTGATTTCAACACCATTGCTTACTTAACAAAAAAAACTTTTTATATTGAATGTGATGTCTTATTTTAGTGAGAAACTTAATGTAACAACTCTTAATTATTCAATGTACGAAAAATATTTCTATACATTGTTGAGGACCTGGGAGACATGACAATATTATGTTTGGCCTAAGAAACTTGTGATACATACAAACCATCAATCTTTAAAACAGCTCAACAACCAATGTAAATTGAATAAGGGACATTCAAAGTGGATTGTCTTCATTTGAATGCTTTTATATGTCATCAAGTACAAACAAGGTAAGGAAAATATCATTGCAGATGCTTTATCTTGAAGGTATGTTCTTTATAATACCTTGAATACTATACTTATAATAAATAGTAAATTTAAATTGTTTTGGGAGTCATAAAGATTTTATTAGATAAATCTAGAGTTGTTTAGGATTTATATAGAGATTACCTGAAAATTAGATGTTTTTTTAGCTTTGAATATTTGCTTCAAAGCTAGGTTATCGCCAATCACAAGTCACCCAAGTGTCTGAAATCTAAGAGTAATTCAAACAAACCACCAATAAGAAATCTTTAACACCTGCTTATAAGAGAGAGAGATTGTTATTCCTTAGAGTTCTGCTCTTTCCTTTTATGTTTTAGGCATTTATATATTGTACTTTTCTCAGATTCTCTTAAAAAATAACTTGCATAACATTCTATTTATATAAAAACCAAAAAACCTTGTAAATAATAAAATATCAGTTTTCCCCTTAAATAGTATCACATATATCATTTTAAGATAATTTTATAAATTTATTCAATTAAGTCCCTACTTATTTTTTCTAGGTTTAGAATTGTAATCCTTGTTTTGATTACATTCTACCCCTCGATTTACATAAATTTATTTATAATTAAACTGCACTTGATTAATTATTCTATTCTATCTTTTGACCAATGATTCTTATATGTGTGACTTATTAGGTTCCCTAAGAAGTTGATCTAAATATAAATTATAATCCTAAATAAATTAAACAGTACAATTTATTATAAATTCAATAATTAATTGATTTATATTTGAAGATCATGTACAATATCTAGCAACCTGTCATGATCCATAAAATATTTAAAAGACATAAGTGATTTTGAGTAACTAGTTTCTTGGTGTAATTATTATCTCTTCATCAAGAATGTTTAGATTTATATATTATAGAATATAATATGTCTATTTTTTCAAATAAAGTTAGTTCTCAAAATTACAATAATTTATTATTTGAATAAAATTTTCGAACTCTTTTTAAAACTCATTCCATCTTGACCATTGATTTATCACTTAATACAATTTGAGAAAAATAAAATGTTTTTCTATTGTATCTAAAGCTATGAATCTTCTTTTAATCACTCAAAATATCTTCATGTAATATATATCATACCCAATATTTTCATGTTTATTACCTTTGATTACAATAATATATGGTCATGATTAAAACACAATACTTGCTATACAAGATAATTTAAGGATATCAAATATAAGAATCACTTACATAACTATTACAATAGTTTTTTCATAGACATCGATGATCTATCCATATAAAATTCTTTTGCAAGTCAGTTTAGTATCCATATCATTTGACAAGCACTTACATATTAATTCAGGAATCCTTTATATCTTAATTTATAAGAGCAACTGCTTTCTTTTATAAAGGAAGAAACATAATATGTTGTGGTTTCAATAACTCTAATTAATGTCTAATCTTAATAAAACATTGATCATAAACATTTACAAATAATGCTTTGATGGAATAAGAATTTTATAAGTATAAGAACTTTATAATTTTGCTTTACAAAACATTTTTTTCTCGTAAACTTTATATTTTCTCTAGATTGATTTATTAAAAATTAGATTCATTAATAAGATATAAATAAATATTTAAGATAAAGAAAGCCTATATTAATAATAAACATATTCTACATTAATAAAATCAATACCATGAGTAATTAATTAATTGACTACAGGATATATTTACTAACAAGTTATTTCCATTTTATTGACTAAATAGTTATAAGTTCAAATCTTATTATTTCATTCTATTTAATAAAATTAATTAATAATATAAAATAATGATTAATTTTTTAAAATAATATAAATTATACCATTGAAACAAAAAAGATATTTAACAACAAATAAATTTAATTCCTGCCCGTCAAAAAAAATGGTACGCTGGGGTTTACCTTTAAATTAACAATTGCTCCGATTTTTCTAGGTTTTAACTAATCTATACAATAACTGTAGTCTTCGTCAAGATCACAAGTTACCAGGAAAAAAATAATAATAATTTGTGAGCAAAACTTTTCAAGTGAACTTTCATCAATCACGGTAGTGCAACTAATTTGTGTGAATGCATCAAGAAGAAATATCTGACACATGCCATGAGGAGCAACAAGAAGAAATTCAAACTATATATATAGCAACTGTGTACATATGATTGAAATTTGAGCTGCTTTTTTATGAAACTATCTTATCTAAAAATTTAAGTTTATAAGTAAAGTTTTAGAATATGATTTATATTATTTCTAACACTCTTTCTCATATGAAAGTCACAGATCCACATTATCTTGTTCTTGATTTTTTATTAAATAAAATAGGGATGATGAGATTTAAACTCGCAACCGCTAAATTAACAAGATTTTAATACTATACAAGGAATCATCTCATCTTAAAACTTGAACTATTAAAGGAGACTCAAAATATAATTTATATTATTCTCTGACATTTAATTTCTAAAATTCCAGAAGGCAATCATCGATCGATGGAATGCGCACTACTTTTGATATCTCCAAAACTTCAATATTTGTTTGAATATCCACCAAATTACACGAAAGATGTATGATGAGCTCAAGTAATCTCTTGAACATCGATGATGCTTCAGTCCCCATATTAAGGACGGTAAATCCCAAAAAAACAGAAGGAAAGCGTGTAATTGAATCAAGTAGTCGTGCCCGCATGTGCAAGCTCTAGCTATGGCGACTGCGTCTCCAACTGTTGTTAATGATCAGTAAGTACTATACTCAACATAATGATATAGCGAATAAACAAGTATTTATCGTTCAACATTGTAGCCCGTCCAATCAAAACTTGAAAATCCCAAGAACGTTTACTAGCAGTTTTCCTAAGCCTAGCCTTCGCTTTGGTAACAATCAAATATCCCATAATTTTATCATTTTCATTATTTTATTGGCATCTTTTCGCTTTAATTAATTGTATTCAATTAGAAAACTAGGTAGCATGAATGAAGCAACTCCCAATATATGCTTAGCGCGTGGGTTGTAATGCCATAGCTAAACAGTAGCAGGTGTGGCCACGCTCCATGCAGAGATATGAATCCAGCTATAGCCCTGAGGTGAAATATCGAAACCAAATAAATAAATAACTTGGTGATAGCTTATGCTTTCCTTTTACGATATATTTAACCATGCCCGTCGGCGTAGTCACCGGCCGCCAACTTTTGTCACATCACCATACAACTAGCTAGCTAGCTAGTGCGTCGTCGTTGACAATCACCATCCTATTTAAGCCCCTCGGCTCCATCCTTGGGTAGAAAATGATTGCTATTCACACATTTATACACCCTAGCTAGAATATAAAGAGTTAGTTTCAGCTATAAAACAGCGATAGAGATGGTGTGCTTCTGTTCATCATACTTGTAGCTAGCATGGTAATGGCTGCATCTACAGGTGGCGTGCCTCCCGGATTCCGATTCCATCCGACGGATGAAGAACTGCTTCATTGCTACTTGAAAAGGAAGGTTTCATTTCAGAAGTTTGACATGGAGGTCATTAGAGAGGTGGACTTGAACAAGATGGAGCCTTGGGAGTTGCAAGGTAAATATTATTTGATTGAACCATGCATAATGTAAGTTTATCATATACATGAGTTAGTTTATGGATTTCATTGGAACATAAGAATTCTGATTTCAGCGATCCCTTTAAGATCGTATAGGTTTTGGTTGGAATAGTTCGGCCTCCTTTACCCTGATTTTCATTTTGCTTTGAACTTGAAATAATTTCTATCTAGCCTATATAGTGATGTTAACCACTTGGTGCGTTAATCTGCCCTATTTTATGGATGCAAAAAATAATTTTACCATTTTCTTTATCAAGATTTTATTCACACCACCGAGATATAAAATTGTATTTTGTTAATTTCCCTGATAGTTTTGGGCTTAAAAGGGAATTGAAGAGCTAAGAACCTGCAATTATTATGAGTAACTGGTTACAAACAGAGTAATAGATACACTACATTAACGAGTTAAAACCGTCAACCACAACATTTTCCAAACGTTGTAGAAACAAGAAATCACTAGCTTTTCATCCTTGACTGCATTTATGTTTCTGTAATTGGAGGTCATGCAATGGCAAAGCCTGCCAAGTTCTAATTAGATAAAATAGAATACATAATTATATAGCGTGGGAATCGAGTGCTATTATCAGATCCAATGTGACCTAATTATTATTCCGTCATCTGCACGGGGATGCTGCGGTTAGAATATTATAAATGTGATCTTGTAGATTTGGTTATCTCAGATCAAGTCAACCATCAATACAATGCAATGATCCCAAGTTGTTTTTTTACATAAAAAATGCTGATCTTTTAATTGAAAAGAGAGAGACATGCACTAATTAATACGAGTCAAATTAACGCAATGACTCAAAAGTTGGTTAGTAAATCTACGAGCAGAAACAGCTCCTGGAAAAAATAGAATAAGCTAATTTTATGATGATCAGTTGATGAACTATATCATCTCGAATGGATTTGATGCATGAACGTGTGTATGTGCAGAGACATGTAAAATCGGGTCAACGCCGCAAAACGAGTGGTATTTTTTCAGTCACAGAGACAGGAAATACCCGACGGGGTCAAGAACGAACAGAGCAACAAATGCAGGGTTTTGGAAGGCAACCGGAAGGGATAAGTGCATCAGGAACAGCTACAAGAAGATTGGAATGAGGAAAACACTTGTTTTCTACAGAGGAAGAGCTCCTCACGGGCAGAAGACTGACTGGATCATGCATGAGTTTCGGCTTGAAGATGGTATTGACGATGATCCTCAAGAAAACTCTGCTGTAAGTGATCTTTCCTCATTGCTACGGACGTACCCCAACTCAATTATAACCACAATTATTCTGTAATGTTTTTGCATTGAAAGAATTAGAGCAGATAGGTCATTATAAGTAGGAGGATATCATTTGATGAGCCTCTTTTTCTGTATGTCTAGGAGGAGGATGGCTGGGTGGTCTGCAGAGTGTTCAAGAAGAAGAATCTATTCAAGGTCAGCAATGATGGAGGAGCCGCGAGCATGAACTCATCTGACCAGCAACTCCACACATCATCAAGCAATCAATATTGCCATTATTCATCACTTCGTCACCACCATAACCATGGCAGCATTCAACAAGCTCTTGAACCAAACAAGCCTGATCAGCTAGCCCTTCACTATCACCACATGGAAACACCCCATCAATATTCTCTCTTCCCATCCCAAACCCTAATGCCAACTGATCATAAGCCTCTAGGTTATGGCTACTCGGCTCTCCCTTCGGACTCACCTGTCGTGGTTAAGCAACTCATGTCAAAAGCTAGGGTTTCTGAGAGTGGCAGTGAAAGTATCATGAGGTACCAAGCTTGTGAGACAGGGTTAGAGATGGGCCCATGTGAAGCACAAATGGTTTCAAGAAGAGATGATCATCTGGGCATGAATGAGTGGGATGTGCTTGATAGGGATATAATAGTCACTTCTCATCTAGGAAATGAAGATTCTTCCAAGGGTGTGAGGTTTCATGACGAAAACGCACCGTCCGTGCACCCACTTATTAATCAACTCTCACTTCGTGGGGAGATGGATTTCTGGGGCTATGAAAAATAGTCGTTTTTCTTTTTCAAAGACTACTGTGACCATATATGGATTGGAGCCGGCCATGAAAAAACGGTTTTTTATTTATTTTCAGTTTAATTGTAATTCATGATTAAACAGTTTGTTGGCTATATATGTCTCCTTGGACTCCATTCCATATCTCTCCTTGCTATATATATATTCATCTTATGCATTTTGTTAAGAAAATTATATAATATGTTTTTGGAGTTCTGGGAGAATATTTATTTTATCAAAAATAACTTGATGAATCAATACTTGAAACAAATTTATATACCATAACTCTAATTTTGATAGCAAACTTAGCAATAGATTATTCAAAATAACGACTAAGAGACTGCTATAGCAATCAAGATAAATAATCATAGAAAAAATACAAAAGAAAATAAACTGAAAATAAGGAAGAATAAATCTCATAATTCTTGAAATTTGAAGGTTTTTGTGTCATTACAACCAAGAGAAAGAGTTTAGCTTTGCATATCTATTGAACAACTACTTTAAAAGATAGAAGAATGCTTGAATTCAGGTTTTTAAGAGAGAGGAATTGTAATTCTTCTCTTATGGCTGCCCCCTCCTTCCTTTCTTTTCTTTATCTCTTTCTTTTTATATCTTAGAAAACTCTAGCCTTTATTTTATAAAATGTTCATCTTTTATGTAAACAGTTTACATTTAAATACTTCAATAATTATTTTCCAAAAAAAAAAGAAATACACTTGCATGAAATCTTCAGGCCTTGACTTAGAGGAGCAAAATTTCAAAAATAAAGACTTGGATGTCAGTTTGGATGATTTGGGATGTAATTTGCACTTGTTTTTTCATAAAACTTGTATGCTGACATAATTCATATGTCATCTTAGAAAACTCATATGTCTCTTATATGAGCTCATTTTCTACTAAAATTTGGTAGGTTGATAGTTCTTTGAGTCATAAATCCAATCAAATTGAGTTTGCATAAAATGAACTTCTATAACTCAAGATATTCAAGTTTGAATGGCAAAAGGTCAACATTTATAGAATGCATGATTTGACTTTGAAGGTTGTCATTTCCTTGCTCTTTATTTTTATTTTTATTTTTCATAGATTCCCATAAAGATATGGATGTTAGCTTTCTAATTCTACTAAAATCAATTCATTTTGACCTCTAGAGCTAAAGCTCTTCACAAAACATCGGTTGAAAGTTAAATTTGCCAATTACCTCCAATCTACTTTTTTTTTAATCTTTCATCCAAAATCACCTTTAACACATAAAAAAAATATCAAGGTATTTTATATATAAAATATAGGCAAAACACTAGGTAAATATGTGTAAAACATAATATGATTGCATCAAAAACCATATTGGAATACCACTATTTCCCAATATGCTACTTCAGAGAAGAACGTGTAAAAAAAGTATTATGTGATAAGGGAATGAATAAACCATAATGTATGACATTGATAAAAAAAAAAAATTATATATGAAATACAACACACAAAAAATCATAGTTTCATTAGGGACATGTTATTATATAAAATTATGAATAAGCACTTAATATAGGACTACATTATATTATTTGTTTAAAGAAAGCCTTTTATAATGTTATAATATATTAGTTATATATATATATATATATATATATATAACATTATAAAAGTTATGAGGTGTAGGGTTAAATAAAGCTTTTTAATAGTTATATATATAACATTATAAAAGTTATGAGTTTTAGGGCTTATTCATAGTTTTCTTTTTTATTCTTAATTCTATGAAACTTTCATAGCTTCACTTCATATAAAATTATGGAGGAATTGATTGTATTAGGCATACCAAAACAAATCTTTTCCCTACTAGACATGGTGCTCCTATTATTCACTTGACAAAAACTTGAGATTGTTATCGAGATAAACTATAAGAAGTAACATTAGCGATATGGCACCAATGACCGGTAGTCATCTTTGTATGTGAGAATATAGGGAGAGGCTAAAAAAAGAAAGAGGGATAGAGAGGCAATGTTGTAAATAACATGGAAGTTGGAATCCAGATAGAGGTATTTTTCTAGTGTTAAATATAGTGAAAAAAAGAGGTGGTTGTTGCTGCTGACTGAATTTTGGTCAAGCAATAGGAAACAAAAGTGACCTATAATAGAAGGTACAAGCAATTAGCTTCCGCAGGGAGAAATTTATTTTGTATTTTGGTTTTTATTTTTGTATGTTTTGGTTTAGTCTTGATCTCTTTTTTTTTGTTTTTATGGGATAATTTTTAATTTTTTGCTTTTATTTATACTCTTAGTTTTGATTTTTAATTTTTATTGTTATTTATATTTGTATTAAATACAGGTTATGTTAAAAGCAGAGTACATTTAGTTTTGATGACGTGACATAAGAGAAAATCTCACTTTTATGCGTGTATAGTGAATTTTATGTTGTTTGTGATTTGTTATCTTTGTGTTTTTTTCATCTGTTTTATCATTGTGTGGTTTTGTATATTTTTAGTTTAAAAGTGTTTTTCATTTATATATAAATTATTATTTTTATTTTTTAAGATTTATTTTTCATATTATTATACTAAAAGTTTTCAAGAACACTAAGATTAAATTAATTTGAGTTTTTTCCAAAAACAAATATTTCATTTTTTTATATATTTTTAGGTGTTAATATTTAAAACATATAAAAATATATTAAATCAAAAATATCATATTTAAAAAAGCATCAAAAGTCAATTCTAAACAAAAACAACATTGACTAATGAATTATATCGATTATTACCACATTGTTATTATCATAATTCTTAAATTGTCACAATTATTATAGCTTCTATTATAATAATTATTTTCAATAATTAATATTCTAATTATTATTGGCAATATTGTTATCTTCGTTGTCATTATTATGGCAATAATCAATACTGTTTTTGTTTAAGTGTCATTGAAATTATAATTAGTGTTATTATTATTATTATAGTTGTTTTTATCATTATTGATATTTTTTATATTATTTTATGAGTTATTGTCAATACTACTATCAAAGTCATAATTAGTAACACCATAAGCATTATAACCATCACAATAATTATAATTGGTATTATTATTATAATTTATAATGTCATTATTATCATCACGATTATAATACCTAAAATTACTATTATTATTGTTGTTGTTAAAACAATAAAAAAATTTAAATTATCTGGAGGAATAAAAAAAACTCAAAATCTTTAACAAAAGAGCAAGTAAGAATAAAAATCCAAAATTATTAGTGCCAGTACTATTACTATTATTGTGTAAACAATGGGGAAAAAATTATCTCGAAGAATAAAAAATCTAATTTTTTTTAACAAATGAGCAGAGAAAAAAGTAAAATAAATGACAGAATAAAATAAATGTTATTAGCCTTAAAAAAAGTCATTTAAATTGAAGAATAAAAAAAAACATCACTATAATAGTTAAAATTACCAACACAATCATTGTCAAAATATTAAATTGACCCAAGAAAAAAAAGCATAAGAGTTTTAAAAAAAGAGTAAGCAAAAAAAAATCAAAAAACAATTCTTAAACTTATCATTATTATTGTGTAAAACATGAAAACATGAAATTATTACGAAGAATAACAAAACTAAAACTTTAATAAAAGAGCTAAAAACAAAAAAACTCAAATAAATATATAATCAATTTTCATTGGAAGATAAAATTGCAATAAATAAAACCTTTGAGATCAAAAACAATAAATGCATTTAAAACAAAAAAAAGGGCCAAAATAAAAAAAATAGCATATATGATTTATTAAATTTGGAGGACAAAATTGAAAGAAATCACAACCTACAAATTGAAAATTAATGGAAACAAAAATAAACAAAAAAATAAAAAAAACAGAGGCTGAAATGCAAGACAACATATATTATTAATCACAATTAAAGGATGTAATTGAAATAACCCGAAACTTGTATAGAAGAGATAAGGAAGTAAATCAAAATACGAAGATCAAGGACTGAATTCAATACTATGTAAACTAAGAGAACTTATATGTAATATGTCACTTCAGGAGAGAGAAATTGGGTGAAAAACCAAACCACAGCCACCACACAACCTCTTAACACCGACACGCGCACTGCCATGTGGTAGAGGACATGGCAGCGCATCCGGAGACATAGCAGACGGTAATTTTACATAGCTGCAGGACATGGCACGCACCTCTTGAGTTTCACGTAAAGGCAATAGCAGACGACACGTTTCCCTGATGCTCTTGTAGATAATTAGAAGAGAAAAAAAACCAGATTATTGTAATACCCTCATTGTCAATGCTAATAATAAAAAACCTAGTAAGTAAAATACTATTAGGCCCTGTGTGTTATTTTGTCGTTTAGGAGGGCAGTGCAGTAGTTTCACTGTTCACCACCCTAGCAAAAATCGAAACTACCCTCATCACCAGTGAATCGGTTTTGTCTTTAGGAGGGTGAAGTTGGTTTTTTACTGTGCACGGTCAGATGGAAAAATCATAAATAGCCTTAACGTTCCTTGGTTTTTTTGTTTGTTTCTAGGGGTGAATGAGTAGTTTTACTGTGTAAAAAACTATTAAACAGACGATAACACCCCTAAATATTTAGGCAATGCCAACAGGTCCCAGTGAAAAGTCTACAATACCCTAGAGGTCAAGGCAAAAAATGAGACACACTGAGGGGTTAAATAATAATTATACTATTTCAATATACAGTAATCTGTGTCTAATGCTGCAGTAATTATTCAACATGCTATAGCTTCTTTTTTTTAACTAGAGGTGTTCAAAAAACCAACCAACCAACCCAGAAAACCAAAAGAAATTATCTAAAAAAACAAATTGAAAAAAAAAAACTTTTTTTTACACAAAAAAGGGCTCATATGGTGTAATTTGATTTTGGTTTAAAAAAGCTAAAATAGAGTGAATCGATTCAACCAAAATTTAACCACCACTAATAAGAAAAAAAAAATAGTATACATAGAAAGTCTCAAATCCACAATAGTATACGTGGTCACGCAACCCACAACAAAGACTGAAATCTGATCCCGGAAAGCCGAAATAGGTCTGATAGGAGTGTGACACAATGGAAACCTGCCCCAAGGCACCAGCACTATTGGAATGAGTAGAATGACACCACGAAGCCAGTTAATCTTCGATAAGTCAGATTCAGTTCGTTCAAGAACTAAAGAATGCAAGAATCACTCTCACACATAAACTGAAAAGTTCAGAATTAAGTTTAATGAATGGCTCCCGAAATTAGGGTTACATGGGTTTAAATAGTTCTTAAAAGTAACCCTAATGGACCCCTTATGTGGACTTAAATGAGGTCCAGTCAAAACTGACCCAAAAATCCTAAATTGAAAGCCCATAACTTAATCCAAGCAAGCCTTGGATCCTAGCTGAAAACCAAGTCTTAATTAAGCCCAAACAAGCCTTGGGCTGTAGCTACAAAATGAAATAAAGCCCATGAGGCTTTTCTTTTATAGTCTTCCCTCAAGCCCATTAATCGCATGTTGGAGTAGGATTCTTTTGGCTCATTTGCTGTCCTCACTTCATGGCCCAAATAAGGTTGTATTGGACCCTTCCTGCACATGGATAAGATGTACTAGGGTCTCCTCTTGATACTCCAATGGTCCTTTCAATTCTGACCTGGTTGAAACCTTCAAAACCAATGCATTCATTGCCTCTTTCAGTGCCTTTGTCTTAGATCGCGTCATTGGACCATTTGGGACATGTAATGGGTCCTTGCTGTTGTTCTTGGGCTGGTCCGCATCATCCCCTCTCTCCTCGAAAGGATTCGACCTCGAATCAATATCTGTGTCAAACAACGTAAGATCAGTAACATTAACGGTAGCACTAACACTATACTCACCAGGAAGATCAATTTTGTATGCGTTGTCATTTATTCTCTCCAAAACTTGAAATGGACCATCAGCACGAGGCTGTAATTTTGATTTCCTTTGGTTAGGAAATCGTTCCTTTCGCATGTGCACCCAAACCCAATCACCGGGGTGGAAGACAACCAATTTACGTCCCCTATTTGCTTTAGAAGCGTAAAGTCTGTTCTTTTTCTCTATTTGCAGTCGAACTCCTTCATGCAGTTGTCTCACCATCTTTGCCTTCTGTACACCATCTAAACTTACCCTTTCTTCACAAGGTAAAGGAATTAAGTCCATAGGAGTTAGTGGATTAAAACCATAGACAATTTCAAAAGGAGAAAAACTAGTGGTCGAATGCACAGTTCTATTATAAGCAAACTCAACAAAAGGCAAACATTCTTCCCCACTTTTCAAATTCTTTTGTATTACAACACGTAAAAGTTGAGATAATGTTCTATTGACTACGTCAGTTTGCCCATCTGTTTGAGGATATCATGTTGTCGAAAATAAAAGTTTGGTTCCCAACTTTCCCCATAAGGTCTTCCAAAAGTAGCTAAGGAACTTAACATCACGATCTGACACAATACTCTTAGGAATGCCATGCAAACATACAATCTCCGTAAAGAACAAGTCTGCGACATGAGATGCATCATCTGTTTTATGGCATGCAATGAAATGCACCATTTTTGAAAACCTATCAACCACAACAAAAATAGAGTCTCTGCCTTTCTTTGACCTAGGTAAACCTAAAACAAAGTCCATAGAGATATCTACCCAAGGTTCAGTAGGAACAGGTAATGGTGTATAGAGACCATGTGGTTGTACTTTAGATTTTGCCTTTCGACAAGCGATGCACTGTTCATAAATTCGTTGCACATCTCTTTTCATCTTTGTCCAATGGAAATGCTCACGCAATACATCCAAGGTTTTTGCAACCCCAAAGTGACCCATTAAACCACCCCCATGTGCTTCATGAACAAGCAATTCACGTAAAGAACTAGCAGGAACACACATTTTATTCTCTTTGAACAAATAACCATCCATCAAATAAAACTTACCAAAAGCCGAATTTCCACATGCATTATAAATCTCAGCAAAGTCAGAATCGTTACCATACAATTCCTTCACGTATTCAAAGCCTAGCAATCTAGTATTCATGGTGTGTAAGAGAACATACCTGCGAGAAAGTGCACCGGCTACGATATTCTCTTTGCCTTGCTTATACTTGATCACGTAAGGAAAAGTTTCAATGAATTCAACCCATTTTGCATGTCTTCTATTCAACTTACCTTGTCCTTTCAGATGTTTCAAGGACTCATGATCCGAATGGATTACAAACTCTTTTGGCCACAAGTAATGCTGCCATCTCTCAAGTGCTCTTACCAAGGCATAGAGTTCTTTGTCGTAAGTGGGATAGTTCAAGGTCGCTCCACTTAACTTCTCACTGAAATACGCGATAGGTCTCCGATCCTGCATCAAAACAGCTCCTATTCCCATTCCAGACGCATCACACTCTATTTCAAAGGCTTTTGTAAAGTCAGGTAAAGCCAAAACTGGTGCAGAACATAATTTGTCTTTCAAAAGAACAAAAGCCAATTCTTGTTCCTCCCCCCATTTAAACCCAACTGACTTTTTAACAATTTCATTCAAGGGTGCAGCTATTGTACTAAAATCTTTCACAAAACGCCTGTAAAAACTAGCTAACCCATGAAAACTCCTTACCTCACTTACCGATTTGGGTGTAGGCCACTCCCGGATGGCCTTAACTTTCTCCTCGTCCATCTCGATACCCTGTGCAGTTACAACATAGCCAAGAAACCCAATTTTCTCCATGCAGAAGGCACACTTTTTAAGATTAGCATACAATTTCTCACTACGCAACACACTAAGTACATTACGCAAATGATCAACATGTTCAGTTAAGCTCTTGCTATAGATCAGAATGTCATCAAAATACACAACCACAAACTTACCTATGAATGCACGCAACACATGATTCATTAAACGCATAAACGTACTTGGTGCATTTGTAAGTCCAAAAGGCATTACTAACCATACTTAGTCTTAAATGCAGTTTTCCACTCATCACCCTCTTTCATCCTAATCTGATGGTACCCACTTTTCAAGTCAATTTTAGAGAAAATGCAAGATCGATGTAACTCATCTAACATGTCATCAAGCCTAGGAATAGGGTGTCTATACTTTACCGTTATGTTGTTGATGGCTCGGCAATCAACACACATCCTCCGTGTTCCATCCTTCTTCGGCACAAGTAGCACGGGTACGGCACAGGGGCTCATACTCTCCCGAATGTAGCCCTTTTCCATCAGCTCATCAACTTGTCTTTGAAGCTCTTTCGTCTCCTCGGGATTGCTTCTATATGCTGGTCGGTTAGGAATTGAAGCTCCGGGTACGAAATCAATCTGATGCTCTATCCCCCGTAATGGCGGTAATCCACTTGGAGTATCGTCGGGAAACACATCATCAAACTCCTGCAACAACGAAATAGCAACACTAGGCACAATATGATCAAGATCATTAGTATTAAAGCAAGCCTCCTTGTACACAAGTAGAATCATTGGCTTGTTAGTGAAATATGCAGATCTGACCTCACCCTCTCTAGCATAAAAATTAGGCTGTTTCTTTAGTTTTTCCACACAATTCTCATCACTCCTCCTGACTTTCTTCTCTCCTCTTGTCTTACCTCCACTCTCGACCAGATTTGGGTCTTTTTTAGTTGTGGTCGAATGGTCTGGTTTTTTTTTTGTTTGGATGAGTGTCTGATTGGGTTGTAGTGGTTTGGGTTCTGGCCGAATCTGATGGTCTTCTCTCCCCTTGGTCCTCACCTTGATCTTCACTCCCCATTGCCTCATGCTCACGTTTGAGCTTTATCTGATCATCATACACCTGTTTGGGTGTAAGAGGTACAAGAGTGATGGTTTTACCATCTTTTACAATGGTATACCTATTTTTAACACCATCATGAATTGCCTTCCTATCATATTGCCAAGGCCTCCCCAACAAGATGTGACTTGCTTGCATCGGTACCACATCGCACAGAACTTCATCAACATATTTCCCAATCGAAAATGGAACCACAACCTGTTTAGTCACTTTCACTTCTCCACTATCATTCAGCCATTGCAATCTATATGGTTTTGCATGTTTAACAGTACTCAAATGTAGTTTACTCACAAGTGTGGTACTGCAAACATTAACGCAACTTTCACTATCAATAATTAAACCACACACCTTGCTTTGGACGTAACAGCGTGTATGGAAGATATTCTCTCTTTGTTGATTAGATTCATTTTCCTTGACTTGAACCTGAAGTGTGCGCCTTATAACCAAGGACCCCGCAACCGGTAATGCTAACTCATCCTCATCAATATCCTCCAATGGCGGCATGCCTTCACAATCAGATCGGTCACTTTCAGATTCCATATCACCATCATCTCTAATCATCATTATTCTCTTGTTTGGACACTCCGAAGCATAATGCCCATGCCCTTGACACCTGAAACATTTAACATCACGAGTACGTTTAGGCTGAGTTTCAGATTTACCTTTGCCACCGGTAGGGACATCAACTTTAGCCGTTGTTCGTTCAGTTTTAGAAGGAACAAAGGATTTTGGCTGGACAGTACCCTCTCTCTTCAGATTCGTCTTCCAAGATGATGAAGAACCCGAATTAAATCCTGGCCGAACATGTGCCTTCCTGAGTTGTCTCTCCACCTTTGTAGCCATGTGAATCATGTCCTCTAGCTCCACATAGTGCTGTAGCTCCACCACATTGGCAATGTCACGATTCAACCCATTAAGAAATCTAGCCATGGTGGCTTCTCTATCCTCAACAACATTGGCCCGAATCATTGCTATCTCCATCTCTTTGTGATATTCATCTACTGTCTTATATCCTTGATTCAGACCTTGGAGCTTCAGGTATAGGTCTCTATAATAGTGGTTTGGCACAAATTGTCTCCTCATTAACGCTTTCATCTCCCCCCAACTCTGAACGGGTCGCTCCCCATTCCTCCTCCTACTCATTACAATCTGATCCCACCAAATCATTGCATACGTTGTAAACTCAATCATCACCAATTTCACCTTTTTTTGTTCAGGACAGCTATGACAATCAAAAATCCAATCGACTTTTTTCTCCCACTCCAAATAAGCCTCGGGATCATTTTTACCTTCGAAGTTAGGAATTTTCAGTTTGATTTTGTCCCCATCCATATCTTCATAATTCCCCATGCCACGGAAATTCACATTCCTCCTAGCTCTGTTCGGTCCAGACCTGATTCCTTGGCCAACAGATGCAAAATCATAGTCATCTTCGTCCACATCTGCATTTTCATCAACATACTCTTCAAAATCAGATTTGTTATTCCGTACAGCCATACGGACCGTATTTCCTCGGCGATCAGCCCCACTATTCTGTTGCTTTATCGAATTCACCTCATCTTTCAGATCTTTGCATGTCCTAGACAACAGCTCAAGTTGCTGACCCATGGCTCGTAATTGGAACGCTACGTCAGCGTTTTGTGTGTCTGATTCGTTGTTTTCAGACATCCTTTGAATCTGCAAAATTTGGTTAGTAGCAAAAATATATATATATATATCCTCACAACTCTCGTGTATCACACAAAAACAAATCAAGGCTTTTCACTCTAATAAGCTCACTACGCCTTTTACCTCACAACTCTCATGTATCACACAAACAAAATCAAGGCTTTTCACTCTAATAAGCTCACTACGCCTTTTACCTCACAACTTGCTTTCTTTTGGTTCTTTCGGAACTAAAATCAACAAATCAAGGTCAGTAGCATTCACAGCGCACTCTAATTATGACTTTCAGACTCAAGAAGCAATAAAAATACTGAAAACAAAGCAAAACAAAACTACGATTACGATTTCGCGAGTAGCAATGCAAAGTCGTACGAATTGTGGACGATATGAAGACACGAAATAAAGCAGAAGAAAATAATAGCGACAACAATTACTTGACTCCTAGATTCCCAAAATAGAATAAAAAAAAAACGAATTGGACAAAAATAAACAGCAGGGATCACTTTTTTTTTTGAGAATTGAGCAGAATCTAAACTCTTACGCAATTTTTACGTTACAGAATTGGAACCCAGACTAAACGACCTCGAAATAACCTGAAATTCAATATTTAGTATTTCAATACCAATCTAAAAACAACACTCAAATTATAGCTCGTTGTCGTACTTCTAGATACTCAACCCCTTGTGTGATCAATTTGCGGCAGAAATGAACATCCAATTGAAAACTCTAGTATATGATATCTAAATAAGCTCAAATGTAATATATCATGCGATATCAACCCTAAGACACAGAATATAAAGTTTCATTTGATTCTGAAGTGTTTGTCTAAGAGTTCACTAAGGTAGTGTTTCTGCGGCAGAAATGAATCTCGAAAAATAACCTCAAGAAATCAATATCCAAATAAGCCCTAATTTGACATATGATCTCATCTCAACCCCAATAGACGGAATATGAATTTTCAATTGATTCCGATGTGCTTTGCTTATGTTTCCCCAAAGTACTATTTTCTGCGGCAAGATTTCAATGATTCTGCAGATTTCAACTAATGCCTCTATCTCTCTTTCTTTTCTTTTCTTTTCTGTTTTTTTTTTTGGACTTAATATACTAAAATGAAGAGACAGAAAACGATCAAATGGAACCTTTTTTTTTTTTTGATTAGATGACGCTGACACCAAGAACAAGGAGATGAACACAAACACTAGAAACTTCAAGGAACACTAAAAAAAAAACATGAAAATAACAGAATGATATGACCTTGTTTCGGAGCCTAGCTCTGATACCACCTGATGCGAACCTCGTGATCACGTGGTCACGCAACCCACAACAAAGACTGAAATCTGATCCCGGAAAGCCGAAATAGGTCTGATAGGAGTGTGACACAATGGAAACCTGCCCCAAGGCACCAGCACTATTGGAATGAGTAGAATGACGCCACGAAGCTAGTTAATCTTCGATAAGTCGGATTCAGTTCGTTCAAGAACTGAAGAATGCAAGAATCACTCTCACACATAAACTGAAAAGTTCAGAATTAAGTTTAATGAATGGCTCCTGAAATTAGGGTTACATGGGTTTAAATAGTTCTTAAAAGTAACCCTAATGGACCCCTTATGTGGACTTAAATGAGGTCCAGTCAAAACTGACCCAAAAATCCTAAATTGAAAGCCCATAACTTAATCCAAGCAAGCCTTGGATCCTAGCTGAAAACCAAGTCTTAATTAAGCCTAAACAAGCCTTGGGCTGTAGCTAACAAAATGAAATAAAGCCCATGAGGCTTTTCTTTTATAGTCTTCCCTCAAGCCCATTAATCCCATGTTGTAGTAGGATTCTTTTGGCTCATTTGCTGTCCTCACTTCATGGCCCAAATAAGGTTGTATTGGACCCTTCCTGCACATGGATAAGATGTACTAGGGTCTCCTCTTGATACTCCAATGGTCCTTGCAATTCTGACCTGGTTGAAACCTTCAAAACCAATGCATTCATTGCCTCTTTCAGTGCCTTTGTCTTAGGTCGCGTCATTGGACCATTTGGGACATGTAATGGGTCCTTGCTGTTGTTCTTGGGCTGGTCCGCATCATAAACCACTGCCAAATAACCCACCTTCACCTTGCTCCTCTCCTTTCCCTTCCCTCTCTCTCTCTCTCTCTCCTTTCCCCTATCTCTGATCTTTACCCACCCATCTCCCCATCTCAATTTTCTCTTGTTCTTCCTCGTCTCTAATTTGTCAGTCTCTAGCAGTGGACTAAAATGAATTTTCAAAATAAAATTCAAAGATGCAACCTATTTTACATACTCTTTTCACTTTGGTCCTCCATCTTTTTGTCCAACCCTTTCCTAACAAAAATTGGGTGCTAATTTGGGTATGAAATGGCGTAATTTAGCAAAAAACAAAAATAGTATCAAACTAAAATTTTTATTAAAAAATCACTATTCCAATCCATAGAAAATGCTATAATGGTTTTCTCATAAAGCTTAGTTTCTATTAATAATCTATACATACATACACTAATAGTCTATATAGACGTGTGTGTGCAGTTTATCTGTCTATTTCTTGCAACGTGGGTTGGACAAAAATAAATTAAAGCATAAGAAAGATTTGATCTTTAAATTTTAAATTATTCCACTTTCTCCATTTAATTTCTTTTGTTATATAATAAACAAATAATTTATCATTAATATGATGTTAAATAATAAAAATAAATAAGAACACTCCAGAGTCCAGACTTGTACATTAGGCTAGGCTTAGAGCCTATAGAGCCAGGTGCGTGAGTTTGAGAAAGCCCCTGCGCTTGTCCATTTTTTTTGGTATAAAATAAAATTATACTACATACTAAAAAAGGTCATAATTTAGTTCCTGTAACTTGTGAGACAAATTATTATGGATTACAATAGTGTTATTCAGTTTTTGGGCCGGTCGGGTCAGTTCGGTTCGATTCATTCAGTTCACTAATTTACTGGTATTTATTTATTCTTGCATAGTAAGATACAACAAAATGACTGTAGCTCAGTGAATAGAGTCTCAGTCTACTAGGTAAAAAGTCAGGGTTCGACCCTGTCTAGCGCTTTCACTTCTCCCATTTACACCTTTTATTATTTTGTTTTTTCCCTCCCTGATTGCTTTTTTTTTTTTTTCGTTTCCCCTGATTATGCTTTTTTTTTCTACTTATAATTTTTTTTCCACTTATACATTTTGTTGTTATTTTTTTTGGTTGTTTTTTATTAGTTTTTTTTTCACTTCAAATTATTTTTTTATCTAATAATTTTATTTTTATTCATTTTTTGTTTGCTCTTTTATTTAAGTTATTTGTCTTTTTTTTTCTTTGATAGAATTTTTTCCCATTATTAATGAAATAATAATAATAATTTTAGTTTTTTTTGTTTTCTCTTTTGTTAATGTTTTTAATTTTTTTCTCGGGGTAATTTAATAATTTTTATTATTTGAGCAATAATTGTAATGATATTTTTAGATGTTAAGGCTTCGATGTTCCTGTTATTATAAGAGGGCGTGTTGATGTTTTTCATTATATCAAACCTTGCATGTATAGATGTTATAGTTTATTTGAATTTTTGAATTTTTTCATTTGATTGAAATTGATAATATATTTGGTTTTCATTTTGGACCTTATATTTTTATTTTTTTTTTAATTCCTTTAATTTTTATAGTTCTTAAATAGTTTCTATTTTGCCCATGTTTTAATTTTTATAGCAACCTTATATGTGTGCTTTTAGCTTTGGACTTTTAATTTTTATTATTATCTCTTTGTTGAGATAACATTTTTTTTCAAAAATATTGTTCTTAAATTTTAGTTTGTGTTTATGATTATTTGAAAATTGATATTTTTTTCCTTTGTTTTTTTCTTTTGGGTTTTTTTTATTAGTTTTTTTTTTCATATCAAATGATTTTTTTTAGTTAATAATTTTATTTTTTTCATTTTTTTTGTTTGCTCTTTTGTTAAAGTTTTTGAGCTTTTTAATTCTTCTATTGAATTTATTTTTCTATTATTCACGCAATAATAATAATAATTTTTTTTCTTGCTTTCTCTTTTATTAATGTTTTCGAGTTTTTTTCTCCACGGAATAATTTAATATTTTTATTATTTTAGCAATAATAATAATGATATTTTTAGATGTTAAGCCTTCAATATTATTGTTGTTATAATAGGATGTATTGATGTGTTTTATTATATCAAACCTTGCATGTATAGAAGTTATATTTTATTTTTGAACTAGAAAAATCTATTAATTATTCAATCCTAATAATTATAAAAAATATTTGCTCGACTTGCAATGTAATGCAGACAATTAACTAGTAAAAACTAAGAAAAAACATAATAGACAAAACATGAGGAGCATAGAACTGCAGTCGTGCGCTGCTGACATCTCATAAAAGGAGGTTTCCATACAGGAGGTTTAACGTCATACGGTGGAACAAACATGAGCACAAAGTTCAAAATTATCCTGGCTTGAACGCATTCAATACACCAGTAAACGACTCAGCAACATATTTTGGGGAAACATAACAAGGATTCTTCATATTTTACAAATACATACCGCATCATCTTTTATTATTCCTCCTAACCAGGAAGGCTATGAACCCACATCTGTGTCCAAAACCAGCACGGACAGGTGTTCTTCGGCTTAAGAGTGTTCTTTGTCATAAACTTCACCAGCATACTTCCAATTCATTACCTTCCATATGTTCTTCAGATAATCAGGTCTGACATTCTTGTACTGCAGCATGGAAAATAAACTTCCATGTCATATAAGGGAGATTTGCAAGCAAACAAAGGGTGTTTAAATTTGTGATCAGCCCAAATACGAACAATAGTTACGCAACACAGAGGGAAGTGGGGCTTTTAGTAGCAATAGCAAGAACCTAATTGATCACATGAAAAGTTCTATTTCCCAGCACAATATGTTGTGGGAGGGGGAGGGGATGATTGCTTGTCATTTTTATGTTTTTTCCAACATCAAGATCCACAAACTGACTGCCAATTGATTGGCTAGTGAGCTGGTCATGCAAGGTAAAGTAAAAGTTCACGATGGAAAATGGGTGAGGATTTGCCCAAACATAGTTTAGGCAAAACAAATGAAGTCCTGGTTTCATTTTTTGGGTGCAATCAAATATTTAAATATTTGCTGCTTTAAGCACAAGGAAAACACAAAATGCAAATTGATCTCAGATTCAAAGACTCAGAAAAGAATCCTAATCACTCATTTCATCACCAACAAAGCCTTTATTCCATGATGAAAATAAAATAGTCGAAGGAAGATTAGAAACTTTCACGTTTCTTATTGTAAGCAGGTGACACCATTTCTATACTCTCCACCCCTTACGCACTCTTGCAACAAAGAGAAAAAAATTTGAAATTCATGATGCTCAGTAACCAGCAAAGTTTTCTTTAAACTAAACTCTCCAACACATTCTAACACATAAATCCCATAGTGTTAAAGATGTCAAACATTATCAAAACCTAATATTACAAGGTCCTCTCATCACAAAGAAAACATAAGTGGACATCAGAAAGCAACCACATTGCATAATTTAGATTAAAAAAAAAAATACCTGCAAATAATATGCATGTTCCCATACATCAATGCCGAGTAATGGAACCAAGGGTCCTTTAGTTACCAATGGATCCTGTCACAAGAATCACAGGCATCATTAGTCAACTAACAACACTGAATAACAATTATCTGCAGACAATAGATCTGGGGAAATCTATCTCACCTAGAATCTAAATCAAATACGTAAAACAACTAAATTCAGCACTTGAACTGACAAGTCTTTTTTCAAACTCGCAGGAGCTTGATTATTACAGAACTCGCAAATAAGCAACAAACAAGATAACTGTTTAATCATTAGCCAACATAGACTTCATTCTCTTATCCAAACCAACTCCAAAAGCAATCAAAGAAATAATAGAGAACGATTATGGCAAGAATATCCAGATAACTGTTTAATCATTGTTTTATTTGTACATTAAAGATTATGGAAAAAAGATCGAGATTACAGTTTAATCATTGTTCTATTAGAGAATCAAATAAATTATAGTTTTGTGTTTATCTAGTAGTATTGTCATAAGGAATTTATGCTTTTGTCTTAATATTATGAATGGGTAACAATTTGGAAACAGCAAGAATTTAGCAACTTATGAAAATTTAATTAGTCATAATCAATTGGCTCGAAAGCAAAATATGTAGCTTTACCTGATTTGCTGTGGTCTCAACTACAAGTTTCTTTGATTCTTTGTCCAGACCAAGCCACTGTGACAAGAGTAAAGTGTGAAAGGAAGACACAATCCAGCGTATTAAAAACAAATGTTAAAAATTGAAAACCTTAAAAAATTAAACAAGCGGACCTACTTACCACCCATCCAGAGCCCTGTAGAGCAGCACCCTCAGTGCTCATTTTTTTAATCAATGTGTCCAGAGAACCAAAATCTTCATCAATAGCCCAGCCCAGGTTACCATGTGGTGGTTCACCACCTCCTTCCTGCCATATTTAAGCATTACAGTTAGGTACAGAACAATAGCAGGTGCCAAATGTATCTACAAAAACAATAAAACTTACATGAACAGGAGTGAGATTCTTCCAGAAAATCGAATGGTTGACATGACCTGCACAAGAATAATTAAGTAACTGACAAGGAAACATTAGCACGGATGTCAAGAAACAAAAAGTTTTGAGTTCTAAGCTAGTTTTTTTTTTCCTTGCAAGTTTCCATGATCATATGAACATCCTAAAGATGAAGAGATAACCACATGAAAGGCAATCTTTCCTACGCAAAGGAGAAGACAATGCATTTACAATCTTTTCCTTTGCATTCAAACTAAATATATTATCTTATCTTTGAGCTGGTAGTGTCATGCATTTAATGGCATCTCAACTGGGTGTCTGCTTCATCATAACAAGAAATGTCCAGATACCAGTTCCTAAATGACCAGCCTAAACAGAGTGCAAAAGGCAAATACCCCATTCTTACATCAATTTTGGCCAGAATTAATGAAATGCTGCTAAATAATTATCAAATCAAATAAGCAACTATCTTTCAAAATCTCAATTTTCTTGCCCGAGAATAAGTAAATACTATCAATTAAACATTTCCCAAAAATAAACAAACAAACAAACAAAAGCCCTTCTAAAGAGGACCAAATTCATCTGGCCATTCAAGCTCTCCTCTCTACCAGAGTGGTACTCCCTAAACAAACTGAACTATCAATCTTAATATCGAAAAAAAAATCAGAAATAAAAAACCTCCGCCGTTGAACTTGATAGCGCTCTGCAATTGAACAACAGCAGAAGAATCTCCCTTTTCTATAGCATGATGAAGTTGCTCGATGTTCTTATTGTAATTAGTGATGTAAGTCTGGTGGTGTTTCTGGTGATGGAGCTGCATAATCTCCCCGCTAATTGCAGGCTCCAAAGCACCATAATCGTACGGGAGATCAGGAAGGGAGAAGGTCTGCAATCCACGGAATTGAAGCTTCAAGCCTAGGCCTAGGGTTTTGCGAGAAACGAGAGAGCGAAGAGCCATTAGAGAGTGATTTGTCTTTCTCGTCCACAAGTGAGCGTTAAGTCTTATTAGAATTAACAATTAACAAAAACAGTAAAGAGATCATTTCCAAAAATCTTTAATAATTTTTATAATATTCTAATATTTTTTTAAAATATTATTTAATATAATTAAAAAAACGTATTATATGTAACAAACGAGTCATAAACTCACACTCTGCCGCTAGGATTAATTTTTTTTGTCTAGTTTTAACATATATAATTTCTTGTTTTATATTTCGGTTTTTATTCTTTTATTTTTGGTTTAATTTCGATCCCTTGATTTTTTCGGTCCTTCTGAGATAGTTTTTAATTCTTTGTTTGTATCTATACATCTCTGCTCTTAGTTTAGATTTTAAATTTTTATTATTATTTTTATTTGTATTAAATGCAGTTTTGCGTTAAAAAACATATTAAGTTTAACTTTGGTGGTGTAAAATGAAAGTGAAACTCTCTTTTATGCATATATAGTTAAACGTGAAATGTTTGAAATACCCCCACAGATAGCTCTTCTGTTTTGTCTTATTTGAAGCTACAAAAGTTTTTTTACTGTGCGCTAAAAATATGAAATCACCGGGACACCCCCACTGACAATTCTTAGTTTTTGTCTTATTTGAGGGTATTATGGTTATTGTACTATGCACAGAAATGAAAAAAAATTGAAAATACCTCTGACACCATGACATTATTTTAAACGCATTTTACATAATAAAATGAATATATAAAAAACTAATATATATTTTTAGATGTTCTATGATGCTGCACGCGCAGTCCAAAATATGCGTGAGTTTAGAAATTGACAGCGTGCCCGAAGATGCTCCCACAGTACCGCGACAAAAAATATAATTAAAAATTGGTAAATTGCCAATACACCCCTATAGCCAACTCTTAGATTTTATCTTATAGGGGGTATATACATACTTATACAACTCGTGGTGCGCGTCAAGTCAGCTGACTCGAATACCCCGATTATAAAAAATGGATTCGGGGATTAGTCTTGGTGCGTGCAAGCTAGCCTGGATAGCCTGGTTATAAAAAAAAACATTTGGTTTGAGGATTAGTTATGGTGCTCTTAAGTTGGCCTAGAGACCCTAGTTATAAAAAAAATATCAATACACCCCTATAGCCAACTCTTGGATTTTGTTTTGTAGGGGTATATACGTACTTATACAACTTGTGGTGCACGCCGGCTTACCCGGACACCACGGTTATAAAAAAAAAGATTCAGGGATTAGTTGTGGTGCGCGCAAGCTGGCCTGAATACCCCGACTATCAAAATAAAAAACTCGGTCGGGAGATTAGTTGTGGAGCGCTTAAGCTAACTCGGAGATCCCGGTTATAAAAAAAATTGTATGAGTGAATAAAAAAAATATAAGAAAAAAAATTAAAAAATGGGTTCGAGGATTAGTCGTGGTGAGCGCAAGCTGGCCTGGACAACTCGATTATATATAAAAAATTGATCTGGGGATTAGTTGTGGTGCGCTTAAGCTGACTCGAAGTCTCTGGTTATAAAAAAATATATAAGTTCAAAAAAACAAAAAAAAAATTTATAAGCAGGAAAGCACTGTAGCAATCCATATTGTTTAAAAAAAATCAGCCCAAGAATCATTCGTGGCGCGTATAAGCTGGCCCGGAGACCCCAGTTATAAAAAAAATTATAAATAGAAAAAAAGTATAAGAAAAAAAACAAGGAAAAAAATTGTACCAGCAAGATAGCATTGTAGCAAAAAAAGTAGGTCCGTAAGCTAGCCTGGACACCCCAGTTATATAAAAAAAATTGGGTCCAGGGATTAGTCGTGGTGCGCTTTTGGTTGTGATACCATACAACCATCAAAGAATCCATTAGAGGTTCTAGTTGGTCCAATTACTAGGCTCGGGGCTAAGAAGTTCAAAGAAGCCTTAAATGGACTTTAAGATACATGGGCTAAGGTAGACTTCAAGAGGATTTGTAATAATATAAAGCAAGCCTTGATTAATCTTATTCATGTTTAAGAGGGGCTTGTTGGTGGAACCAAAACCATTACACAAGGATTGGGAGAAGAAGACTTGATTTAGACAATTTGACCATTTGTTATGCTTTTGGTAATAACTAGAGCTACAAATTGAATTTTGTTGTGATTGTAGTTGGGATGGAACCTAGACTTCCATATCTTTCTAGCAGTATATGTCTTGACTTCTAATTCATTAAGACCAGAAAGAACTATCCATTTTACATTGGGTTTTCTTGATGCTAGACAAAATACGGAAACGACGAACTTGTCATATTTAATTTGTTGGGCTATCAAACTTTATTTATTTGAGAGGAGATATTTTGTTTGGGTTTTAGTGTTGTTTATTTGGTTATTCTAATTAGTTTGGGCTAGTTTTAGCTTGGGTTGATTATTATTTAAATTGGGTATATGTGGGATCCATTAAAGAAACTAGAGTTTTGGCTAGGAATTTAAATACTCTTTAGGAAATAACTTCAACACAGTCTTGATGATAATTTCAGCATTGTAGCTGACTTTTGGTTGCTCAATCTTGGTTCATGATTGAACTTTCAACTCTTTAAAGAAATCATCATTCTTTGTTATGAATTTATATTTATTTTGCTTGTCTCCAAGTGTAGACATTATGATCGAGTTGGTTTATAGTCTTGTTATCTTGGAGTAAGTCTTCCATTGTGATAATCTTATTCAAATCTCAACAAACTTGGGTTAGATTGATTTTGGGGTCGTGAATTTCATTAAATTCCATTAGGGATCGTATTAAGTTGTATATAAAAAACATTGGTCTGTTATCAAATATTTTGTGTGTTGCAGTCTAAGGTAAAAATCAACATCTTTTTTTCTATTGATGGTGACTATAATGATGTCCTAGAAATGAAGGCTTTTTCATTATTTATTTTATTTTATTTAAAAAAAGATAACATCAACGTTGAATCGATAAAATTAATCAATGATTTTGAAATGAGTGTGTTAAAATTTGAGCGTGCTAAAAATAGATTTAAAAATAAAAACCTTTTTGATAATATTAGGAATTTTTATTTATTTTTAAAATAAAAATGTTAAATATTAAAAGTAGAGAGTGAAAAATTGGGTTATGACAATTGTCTTCCTCTTTATAATGCTTATGTCAAAAAGTTTCGTTAAAGACTTTTAATAGTAAGTTTTATAAACAAGAAAAAGATAAATGAGAGAATGGACTTACTAGATCAAGAGAAGGTTTGTCCATATGAAAGTATTAGAAATGAGGTTAATGAAATGCCCCCAAAAAGGAAAGATGAGATAGGGCTAAAAAGTGTATTATCTAAGAATTTAGGGTTAAATAACATACTCAAATGATAAAGAGATGAATTTATGACTTTACCCAAGTGAAATGCGAAAATGGTTTTATTGTTATGAGTGACATACCCAAAAGATGGAATGAAGATTTTTAGAAGTGAAAATGAGATTAGGCTAGAAAATGCATTATTTGAGATGGTTGAGGGCTATAAACCGCACTCAAAAGAAAGAAAGAAAGATAGGTCTCGAAAATGTATTATCTGAGTTGATGATTGAGAGCTATAAAATGCATGTAAATGAGAAAGAAGGGGATAGGGTTAGAAATGTATTATTAAAGTGGATAATTGAGGGTTGGAACGCTCACTCAAACAAGAATAAAGAGATAGGTTGGAAAACACATTATTAGAGTTGATGGTTAAGGGCTAAAAAACGTATTCAAAAGAGAAAGGGAGATCGGGCTAGAAAGTGCACTCAAATAAAAAAGAGATATAAATTTGGAAAGCACACTAATTAAGAAGATTGAGGGCTAGAAAACAAACTCAAATAAGAAGCAGAGATAGGAATAAAAAACGCACTATTTAGATTGATTAAGGGGTTAAAAGCACACTTAAAGGAGAAGCAAAGATAGGGTTGAAAAACACACTATCTAATAATATTGAGGGCTAAAAAGCACACTCATATAAGAATAAGAGATATGCTCAAAAGCGTATTATTTGCGTTTATGATTGAGGACTCAAAAGTGCATACAAAAAATAATGAAAAAGGACTTGTAAACAACAAGCCCACCAAAATTAAATTCGTAACAGGGATTCAAATGCAATGCATATACTATGCATCTATACTTACTTCAGAAATAGGTCTTTTTTCCTTACAGTATTTTTTTAGAGTTTAGATCTTTGTAACTAGCTTTACTAGCTTCTTACTTTTGCTTATTTGAGTTGCAACTTGTGATTTTGACCTATGTGGATGACAGACTCTTGGATAGTATCCACATGTCCCCCTACTTAAAGACCATTAGTTTTATTCAACATCCTTTGTCTTCTTAGAAAGGGAACGATAAAGTCAGTCCAAATGTGTTGTTTTATTTGCCCCTGACTTTGATCATCATCTCTAAATGTTATGAAATCTAAATTTTCTTTATGGAGAGGTACTATGGAGAAAAGGGTAATTATTCATAAGGATTGTTGAGGACTATCCAAACCAAGTGTAATCATGTAAATAACTCATTGGTGGTGCCAAATGAGCATATTACAAGAGTTAGGGCAAAGAGACTTAAAAAAGCATTGAATGAGCTAGTTCAACACATGAAGTAAGATAGACCTAAAGGGACAAATGACACCTATGAAACATAAAAGGTAGCCTCTAATTCATTTAATTGAAGTCCAAGAAGAGTCTCATTCAAGTTTCTGAAAAGGCCTGATGAGTTAGGCCCTATGGAAACCTATGATTTGGCCTCTCTTTTTTCTAATATGATATGGAGTCCAAGTCTAGATTATTTCTTAAAGAAGGGAGGATTTTAAGCATTCAAAAGAAGTTTCTTAGTCTAGAAAGGAAACCTAAAAGTCAGCAACATTCAAGACCAAACAAATCTTCTTTATCATATTTTTATGTGGCTATAACTTATATTTTATTTAAAATTCATATTTTATATTTTAGGGTTAATAAACATCAATTGAGCTTAGATACCTAGGGATTTGGTTTTGATTGTAAGTGGGTTTTATACAAATCCATAACTTTAGGTATTCTAGGGTTTATATTAGATTAAAAACATATATGTAACCTAAGTTTCAAATTATGTTTTTTTGCTCGTTGATATTTAGATTATGGCCGCAACTTTGTGTGCTTATGAGGTGAGAATTTTCCCTTCCTTAGTTCACTAAAGGACTGAAAATGACTTATCGAGGTTCAATTGACTTCCATACTTCTCATTCATGAATTTCTATTCATTAGGTGGGGGTTCGAATTCAGAAGTGTTGGTGCCTAGGTACAAATTATCTTTGTGTCACAATCCTATCAAACCTGATTTACTTGGCTTTCCAAGAATTGGTTTCTTTGCATGTGGATTGCTTGACCATGTGTCCAAAAGGTTTGCAACATTTGCTATCAAAGATTGACTCCTTTAATCAGATTATATCCTTCTGAAATATTCATTTGTTGTTGATTCTGCAAAAAAAACTCCTTAGTGTCCAATTTCTTCTACTACTTGAATTTGCGGTATATAAAAAAAGTGTTGTTTTGTTTTGTTACTATCCAAAATATAACAGTGGCTTAAAAAAGCAAAAGAATAATAATAAAAAACCTCGTTTAAAGACATATATTGGTTTCTACTATAGAACACTATATAAGAGAAAATTGGGTCAAATCAATTAGAATTAGCACAAATTTGAAAGCCTGATTATTAGGGTCCTAAACGCACCACATATTACATTTCGGATTAGTTGGGTATTGTTTGTTTAGGTTTCAAATTTCGGTCTAATTAGGTCTAACTCAGCATTTTTGTGTCATCATATCAAACCTTATCGTAAATTGCTCAAATTTAAAATTTTGTTTATTTAGGTTGAAATGGAACTTCATCACAAATTATATCTCAATTGGATACCATTTACCTTAGGTTCCATATTTGGCCTTAAGTTGTCATAAACGGGTTTGTTTGTTTTTAGTTTTTTTCCTCAGCTTTTAGATTCATTTGTTTATGTTGTTTTTGTTTCTTGAAGCATATTTACAACATATATGACGTATTTAGGAGTCATTTCATTGTTTTGAATATTTTGTTTTTGTTTTTTTTTCCGAGTCTTCAGTCTTGTCCATATTTCAAATAGATTCGCTTGCTACTCGTTAGATTATCATCGCAGTTTTGTTTTATTGGTTTTTTGTGTTTTTATTGCTTTTTTAGTCATGTACATGTATTTGGATTGTACTGCAAAGTTGGTTGTATTTGGTGTTACCCTCAATTCCACAAGAACCACAAGAAAGTGAGATGAGTGGTGTGAGTGAGGACATTAATAATAGTGGAGCAAAACACAAATGACGTGAGGATAATTTGTTTTTACCGCTAACTAATTTTTACAGGTAGTATCATGTTAGATCAAGACAACATACCACCCTTTCCCGAGAGTGAGCTTAAGTTCCAAATGCAAGTCTTGATAAAGATGATGAATTTTGTGATACACTTGATAGGATGGAGAAACATGGTAACAAAGTTGGTACAAGTGCACAGGATCGCAAGAAAGGTTTAGGTTGAATCGAAATCAAACAATGATAGTAAAGTCAAAAGGCCAAGATAGGCTGATTATGATGATTTTAAGGACATTGATGATATTGGCGATGGTGGTTTTGAGGATGAGATCATAGGTTATCGGGAAGGTTTTTGGCAACCTAGAAACCGGAGGGATTTTAGGAATAGAACTACGAGCCAGTTCGGCCAAGGAGAAATTTTTTATAATTTTAAAGGGCATGATGTTGTAGATGATGATTTGGATGCTATCAAATTCAAAATGCCTACTTTTCTAAGTAAAATAAAGTAGATTGTTACTCCCCACCTATCCTAGAATTTGGGTTTATTTGCAAAATTAGAATGCACGATGACCTTAGTTCATACTCAATGTTTATGCGTGAACCAGAAGTAAAGATGTGTGCTAAAGTAGTAAAAACAACGTCATAATTTTTTACTTTATTTTTTTTATTTTTATTTTTTAGAGAATAACCTAGAAATGAGTTATGACAATAATAAAAAAATATTATCACTAGTAAAGACAACTTCATCATAAACAAAATAATAATCCATAATAATTAAAATGTTTTATTTATTATAAACTCTCACAAGCTACATGAATATCAAGGAATATGGAAATCCTATAGCTAAATAAAATCCATTAAGGAAGTCCTACAACTAAACACAATGTAAAACCATATACTTTTCATGAGCACATGATGAAACTGTCAAAAATAAAACATACTAAGTTATAAGGATTATTGTTAAATTTCACATTACAATATGAAATAATTTTATTTTTCTTTATAAATACACATTATACATATAACCCTTTTACCTACAAGGTACAACTTTCCTTACACTTTACCTCTATCAACCATTGCTTGTAACATAACATTGTATTAGCCCTTAATTTTGGATTTAAGATAGTATATAGCTTTAAATTATTTTTAAGGCATTTCAAAATCTTTTTTTAAAACGATTTGAATCAATCATACAATATTTAAAAACCCTAAGACTCATAGTCGGCATATGTCATACTGTCCTAGGCTTGAATTTGGTACTCTTCACACCAATAAATAAATTAAACAACATAAAATATTCACTCCAAAACCAATTCATGATTTTCACTCAATTGTTCATCAATATAATGAAATAAAAATACAAATTCTATGAAAATAATCTTGCCCAAAATATAGATTCACCCCTTTTAATTTTTGCTCACCTAGTTATCTCATGTTAGACAAATACCCCACACCCATGGCCAGTTATCTTAACCTAAGAATTCAATCTCTTTACCTTATGGTCGACTTGTAATATTCGTTTAAAGCCCCAAGCATATGGTTGACTCTCATGTTCAAATACATATTTAACATGTCATTCAAATTCCATATTTTGATAAATAGTTCAACCATTTCTTACATTAGTCTAGTCAATTCTTAAAAACAACTAGCTTGTTTTTTCTTCTAGAAGATTTCCCTTTCTCTTGAGTTTTTCATTCATTTCTATATCAAATCGAGCTCCCACAAATCTCATATTTATCACACTAAATGTTAAATTTATTAAGGATACACACTAAATTATAACAAATCCTTTTTTCCCTCAAAGTTCATAGGGGCGAAACCCCATCCTTATCCTTTTATCCTTGAGGTTTTCTTTTCAAATCTTACACAAAATTGCCCTTAATATTTTTCCTTGTTAATAAAATCTTATTAGGAATCATGATTTTCCCTAATTTTACTCAAAACCGTAGAATTCAAGAACTCAATAAACATATCATTCAATCTAGTTTCTCATACAATTGAACTATATTTCTCATACACATGAAAATCCTTGTCTTGCTTGAATTCTCTACCTGTAAGACTTTTGAGATTTTTCTTCAATTCTTTATTTTTTTCACCTCGCAATCCCTCTAATTCAAGTTCTCAGCTACTAACACAACCAATTGTGTCAAAACACCCTCTAATTTTCTAGTTCAACATAAACCTTAGTTTCATGTCAATTCAACCTTGATTGACCAATCTTGATCAATCCTTCTTCTCCTCCATAATCTTTCTCTTTTATAATTTTCTTTTTTGTGTGTGTTTCTCTCATTTAAAAGAATTTCTTACAATCTCACCATTTTCTCTCTATAATGATACTCTATAGGCTATGGGTTTTTCTTTCACAAGAAAATAAGTTGTCCTTATGGTGTTCATCCTTATATTTTTAATTTTTGGTTCCTTATAATCACAGGTTAGGACCTTTCATCTAATAACTTCAATTCTTTGTTCAAGCAATCGGTGAGTCGGTTTTCTATCAATTTAATTTTAGCCTTCTTGATATGGGTTTAAGGATTCTTAGCATTTGGGTTTGTATTAATCAAACATGATCTCTCACAAAATCTATTTAAGACTTTTTTATGGGGGTTTGCTTTTTTAGTTATTCTTACAGATTCATTTGTGTAAATGTTTACTTTTCTGCTTACATTAAATAAAAAGGTATGCCAAATAATCACCAAATCCAAATAGGCAGCATGTTGCATCCTCAACCCTCAAGACAAATTCATGATGTGTGCGACCAAGCTCATGCCTTCGAAAATTGGACGGCTCGGGACTGATGACATATTAGTTTAAAGTTTAAAATTATACATCTAGGCTTAAGCCCAATGTTTTTTTCAAGCTGCAATGTTTTTTAAAATTTTATTATTATTACTTTAATATTTTAAATTACTAATATATGCTACTTTTAAAAATATTTTTAGTATTTTAAAATAAATTAGAATAATATAATGGTGTCTCAAACACTCTAGAATGGAAACGTTCCCTCCTTCTTCTTCTTCTTCTTCTTCTTTATATATCAAGGAATACACTCTTCAAATTTTAGATTTGAGTTTAGGAATATATTTTCTTCTTATGAAAGATATGTGTGTGCGTGTATATGATAAAACGAGTTGGGTAGCCCGCGCGTTGCGCCGGGCTTTTTTAATGGAGGGAATTGATTATTTATGGCGCAAATAAAGAATTTTGTAGTTAGTAGATAAAATATTGTAATTTTCAAATTATGCTGGTTAATATTTTTTCATGTATTGAATTAGTTGATTGTTGTTATAAGTCAAAGTATCTGGATAATAATTAAATTGGAAAATGTTGAAATTGCAAGCAACAAAATTTATGAAAGATGAGCGAATTGTAATGTGCATGTTGAGAAAGTATAATTGATTTATTGTTGAGTATGTATTAACTATATTGATGGTTATTTAAATGGTGGGTGTAAATTTGTGATTAATGAAATGACTGAAAGATGAATTTTTGTTTTCTTGAACTGAACGTGTTGATGTTTTTTTTTTAACAGTAATTAAGCATTTACCAGGTTTGTAGTAATATTGTAATGAGTCGAATGTATGAAAAATAGATTATTCCTTGTTTGTATTGATTTGGTTGATTGTCAACATCATTTTACTGGGTTAGACAATAATTTAATTACAGTTTGCATTTTAATTGTGTATTGATTTATTTAACGGATAGATTGCAAAGTTTAAATGCATTGATTATTTTGTGTGTTTTAATTGGTTTGACAATTATATAATTAGCTGATGGGAAAAATGTAATAGATTGAAAAGTTTTAAAAACAAAATTTATTTATTTGTGTTGATTGGTTACAACATTTTTTTTGGTATAGTGAATTAATCGATTGTTTGGCGATTAATTTTTTTGTGTTGTTTATTAACGAATGGGTGAATGTGTTAAGATTCGTTAATTGTTATTGAAGAGGAGTTATGTGTTTCTTTTGAAATGGATTGGTTGTGGAGTGTAGTTAATTGGTGTTCAATTATTTAATGATGAACCGAAGTTTTAAAGTTAAAATTTTTAAATTTTAGCTCACAGTTGTTATGCCGTGTAGTTCAATTTTGTTGTTTTGTTTGTTGGATAATGAGTTGGGCTGTTTTTGGTGATTGAGGAAGCGAAGCTGTAATATTTATAGAAAGTTGTGGTATTTGCTATTGTGTTGGTTGCCTGTTTGTTCAACTACGAAGCAAAGTAGAAAGCTGTGGTTTGTTATAAGTAGTGATGGATCAATTACTGTGGATTGGGAAAGGTTGTTTGATACAGTAATGTTTTCGGTTTCAGTTCATGACAGCAGGGATTTATCAGGAGAGAGTGGGAGAATAATGTCGTGGTGGCTGAAATTTAAAAACAAAGAATGAATGGTGAGTGGATTGTGGATAAAATTGATCTGTTGGTTGTGAAGGGTTATTTTATTGATGTCAAAGAGGTGTGGCATTTTGGGCCCAGAATATTAGTTGAATGGGAAAAGAAATGATTTATGATAAAGAGGTGTGGCATCTTTTGGAGAAGAAAATTATGCCAACGTATTAAGTGGCATTCTGGAGGAGTAGTTGAGGTAGCAATGTGTATTCTGTATGTATGTGTAATCTTAAAATGTACAAACTTTTGTTCCTGTGACATGCGAGAATGGATGCAAATAGAGGAACCCATAGTTCTGATGTTATTAATTCATTTTGTATGCCATGATCTCTAACTATGCAAACATAAATAAAGAATGTAATAGACGTGTACAAATGTTGCCTACCTCCACAAACTCATTGTTCTGTTGCATAGATAGGAAATAAAGGCTTTCATAAGCAAAGCGCATTGTATTCGGTGAGAGAACATAAGCCAGAAAAAACTATCCAAATTAAACACTAAGTTAGCAAAATCTCTGCACACTTGGATAGCAAAACATCAAGATCAAACAATTGAAAACAGAGCTCAATATTGAGCTGACGACATTGAGCTCAATGAACAGGCCAATCATTCATAAACAAAGAAAAAAAACAATAGCAACTGTTAAGGAAAACTTCGAACTACATATGTTAAAAAAGCAAATAGCTCAATGTTTGTGAATTCTTCCAAAGCTGAGATTTGAAACCAAGTTTTAAACTCTCGCAGCATGCTAAATTGAAAAAGGGTCATTATTTTTTTTAGCACATCTACATGGCTGTGTAGTGATATGTATGCAGACATATGCGAGACAATAGTATCCAGATGGAACATGAAGTTGGCAAAATCAGTGCACAGTTGGAAAGCAAAACATTATGATAAAACAATTGTAAACAGAGCTTAAGATTTAGCTGAGCATATTTTAGGGTGAAAATTTAGAATGGTTTGTCACGATTGTGCATCCTCAAAAGACAGAAGAACATCTCACTCATTAAAAAAGAAAGGAAAAAAAAACATTAAAATGAAATCATTTTCCGGGAAACCAACGTTTGTTAATATACAGAGCATTGAAATTGAATGATATGAATGCGTATGGAAATGAAATAATTCTGGGAAGAAAGCAATATGTGAATTTTATTCTGGCAATAAAGCAACAATATTTAAATATTAAAATACTAAAATAGTATGAAATTTAACACTTATTTCAGCACTAAAAATTTAAGCAAGCATCTGATATTTTTATAGTACAGAAGGAAAAACGCTTTTCTCCTTAAGAAAAAAAAACTTGAAAAAACGTTTGTGCTAGCGAAGGAATAAGAATGATGCAACATAATCTAAAAGGTGGGGGGGGGGGCTTTCACCTACATCATAGCATTCTTATTTGAAGTTTTTTAGCTGTTATCAGACTGAAATTTTAGCATTTTGTTTGTTAAACTTCGATGTACCAGACGTTAAACTCTATATAAATGACACCAAAGTGCGGAATATGTAGTCCATATCTGTGACCTTGATTGTTGGTCAACAGGCAAAAATATGACATTACATTATACTATACAATGAGAAATGGGGGGCAATAATCAAGCGCAAGTCTTTGTTCATAGCTTGTATTTATGCATGTAATTAATGTTGATTTTTGAGTTTTGACTCAATTGTTCTTGTTGCAGGTATGCTAATATGGAGATTTGAAGAATGAATTGCTAACAAAGAGATGCAGAGAAATAGAGAGATAAGATTCTCTTTACTGAATTTCTTGTTGTAATTTTTCTAATTTCAGAGTGCTTCGACAGTTTTCTATTTATACTGTCAATACAAGAAGGCTATTCTCTTTTCTTTCTTATATGTTTTACTGGATGGATTGTGTGTGTTAACAACTTTGTAACTACCTATGAGAGTTCAAACTAACTTTCTCTTCCTAGGCTAAAAGCTTGTTACAATTAACTGAACTTCAACTGTATTAACAAGAATCTGTTAAAGAACAAATCTTCCTTCTGCTGCATACTCTGCTTATTTGTCTTCTTTTCTAGTAAACAAGCTTATCATTCAACAGCCTCTCCTAAGCTGTTTACTGATTTAACCCCAAGGTTCAACTTCAATCTGGATTTCTAGCCATTGAGATTGCTGATATATTATCACACAATAGAAGTGTTTCTTCTGCTTGTGATTCCTCATCGAATTCATTTGAACCGTTCTTCTGCATGTTTATGTTGCATTCAACTCCCGAGCCACACTCTTCCTGCTCTTTGGTCTCTTCTTTTTGTGATATGTCCACATCCATTTCCTCTTCTTTTACATTTGCAATTTGTGTTCTGCCATCATTTCCAGAATCTGTCCCACAAATCTGATTTTCAAGGTGCATCTCAGATCCTGCTTCATCCAGAAAATCGAGTTCTTTTTGCAAGATTTTCGTTTCTTGACAGCTTTGCCTCTTCTCCTCTGCTAACTTTGAAATTGTAGACTTAGTCTCGCTTAGCTTTGATTCAAGCACGTGCAATTTTGATTTCATCTCATCAATATCGCTGGCCAACTTCGGATCCACTGCATTCGCTGTTATGATTTCCTTATTTAGTGAATTGGACTTCATATCCTGTGCTAGCTTTGAGTGCTCATTGCTAACGGCATCCTTATCTTGCTTTAACTCGTCGTCCTGTGCCAGCTTTAACTCCTTCTTACTGAAAATATCAATAACTGGTACCCGATCTGAGTCATTTGACAGCTTAGACTCCTGATCATGAATCACATCCCTCTCTGGCTTCAACTCTACATCCTCATCTGTATTGGACTCCTCACCTATGCCTTCTTCTATGTCAGTAGGGAAAACCTTGTCCTTTATACTTGCTACATGACAAGTATAAAATAAATTTGCAATGGACACTTCTTCCTCCTCCTGTGCACAATTTGCCAATTGCTTGTAATCTTTGCAATCATTTGTGTTGTGTCCAAATTGATTGCATTTACTGCATCTCTGCTTTCCTTTATACTAGCAGATTCCAAAGTGATATTTCTGACACACACTACACTTTGGCTTCACAGAATTTTGACTACAACTTCCTTGTCTATTCTGTGAAATGAAGGAATTATTAGAACTTGCTCCAGTTCTTTGATTCCAATTTGAACCATAGTTGTTATAGCTATTTGATGACAAGTTTGCAGGTCTTATTTCTTGTTCCTGCCAGTCTTGCCTTGATTTCAAATGTGAGCCCTTGTTACTGCCATAAAACTGATTTCCTCCCAGTTTTAAACTAATGAATGCTCTCTCGGTACTTCTTTGTTTCTCCCTCTCATCATACAACCCTTCTCTTCTGTCAAATACCTTGACAGATGCTACAACCTCTTCAGTTCTAAGAATTTCAAGATCTCTTGTCTCTTCAATAATTGAGACAATAGATTTATACCTCCTGCTGAGACTCATTAGCAACTTTTGCACAATTCTCATTTCTGTCACATCTTCACCGAGTGACTTGAGGTTGTTTATTATGTCAAAAAACTTAGCAAGATAATCATCTAAGTCTTCTTCATCTAACATTTTCATATACTCAAACTCAGATTTAATGGCTTGAAGTTTAACTGCTCTAACCTTTTTATCTCCTCTGAACTCTCTCTTCAGATTGTCCCATGCTCCTTTTGCTGTTCTTTCATTTCTGATCCTTGGGAATAGATCATCTGACAGTGCTCCTTGAATAATGCTCAATGCCTTAGCATTCTTGATTTTTTTTTCTTGTGGCAGCATGCTTCTCTTCTAGAGTTGATTCAGCCTTACTTCCTTCTCCTGTAGAGTCACTTTCTGCTCCAGGATTTTGTTGAAGCTGAGGTAATCCTTCTACTATATCCCATAGATCGTATGCTATGAGTATAGTCTCCATCTTCACTGCCCAGAAATCATAGTTGCTTCCATTAAATTGAGGAGTTCTTAAATCACCTCCTGAATTTGATCCTGCCATGCTTTGATTTGGATTCTGTCAATTGAATGATTTTCTTTCTCACAGTTTACACCCCTACTAGAATCAGATTAGGAGCTCTGATACCATGTTGATTTTTGAGTTTTGACTCAATTGTTCTTGTTGTAGGTATGCTAATATGGAGATTTGAAGAATGAATTGCTAACGAAGAGATGCAGAGAAATAGAGAGATAAGATTCTCTTTACTGAATTTCTTGTTGTAATTTTTCTAATTTCAGAGTGCTTCGACAGTTTGCTATTTATACTTTCAATACAAGAAGGCTATTCTCTTTTCTTTCTTATATGTTTTACTGGATGGATTGTGTGTGTTAACAACTCTGTAACTACCTATGAGAGTTCAAACTAACTTTCTCTTCCTAGGCTAAAAGCTTGTTACAATTAACTGAACTTCAACTGTATTAACAAGAATCTGTTAAAGAACAAATCTTCCTTCTGCTGCATACTCTGCTTATTTGTCTTCTTTTCCAGTAAACAAGCTTATCATTCAACAATTAAGACAGTTAGTGACAACAAATAAATAGGTAAATAGTCTACCAGTGAAGACAGTTTGTAAACTATTCTGTCTTAACAAAAGATACCTAGTTTTCACTATATGAGCATTGTCTGCAGTGTTGTTGTAGTAGCTATATTTTGCCTTTACGGAATTTTTTTTTTAACTAATGCAAATGATTGTTGAAAACATGTAAGGCCCCGATTTGGAAGTTAACAATTCAAAACATGCATAAGGAACCTGGAGAATAATATCGAAGGTGTTTGCTGGGGTTGAAAAAGCTATTTGAAAAGCATAACCATATTAATTACGCTCTAAACAGTTTATTTCAAAAATTGGTAGCAACCAGTTCCAAAATCAACAACACTCACCTATTAGTACCAAAATATTTCATTTTGAAATAACAGAAATCCAAAATGAATGTATTGATATTCAAATTGAACTGCATGAAATCCAATTATTAACTTCTTTTTTTAAGCACAATAATTTGTAAAGTCTATAGATATTATGTGGTAAAACTGTTATATTATTAAAGTGGTCGATCTATTACATTGTCAATATTTGACATCCAAAATAGTTAATAGATCAGCCAAGCAGTTTAGGAGTTGAAAGCATAATAAAATTAACATATGATGTCATCATAACAAAAGGATGCTATTACAATGCCAAAAAGCACTATTGTTTTTCAAGAAAGGATAGTGACCTGGAAATAGTGCAAGGAGGGATGCAAAATTAGTGGAGGCGATGTTTTTCAGGAGATCCTGCCAATGAAAAACGTATAGAGATTGATTGAGATGTTTATCATTAGGAAAAAAATCTATGAAGCGTAGTTTAATTATCCATGAAACTTCAACTCTGTTTTTCTCAATTGACATTTATGTTAGTGGCTGGTTAGTTTGTTTTTTGTAGATTTGAAACTTCAATAATAGTTCTTGATCTAATATATTAGAAAGCAACAAATTATACTTGATTTATGAGCAAGCTACATTGATTTTTGTTTACTGTAAAAAAAAGGAACCACGGTGATAAACAAACAGAGGAGGCAAGATAACAGATATGGAAAACTTTCAGCTTCCATAAACATGGCATTCTAACAGCCTACTTGTGGAAACAACTATTTGCCAATCATTTGCACGGGAATTTTTGTGTGTGAGATGAAAAGGCAATGAAGATAAAGATATAGTTTATGAAATGGCTTAAGTGAAGAGCAAGTTAAAACTAACCTAATCATCAAGTGATTTTGACGGGCAGTGACGTTTTTTTGGTTGATCATCTTCTTCAGGCATTGTTGATCCACTGGGATTGACTAATAGGATCACATGTGGAGGTTCAGCTGCAGTAGTTGTTGCCAAGCTGTGACTTAGAAAAAAAATAGATTGTGCGTTTAGTATTGACAAAGTAAAAATATATTAATGATATGATTGCAGTTTAAATGCAAAAGTTTTGAAGAGAGAAAGAAACATGTGATAGGTGTGTCATCTTCAAATAGTAGATGTTTCTTAGCATGTGATGGTGAAGGAGTAGCGATGTCAGCTCTAGATGGTGGAATAGGTATTGGGGTAACTGGGTCTTTTGAAGAGGAAGATGCAGAAGCTTGTTCCATGAAAGGAACATTTGAATCATGAAGCTCTGGTTCAACATGTTGTTGTGGAGATTCAATTTCTGTTATGTCATCAAAAACATTAGCAACGATGATATCACAACGATTCATCATTGAGCGAAAGGTTCCGAATCGTAGCTGAAAAATTTTGGGTTTTTGTAATTTTTTTATCATAGGAGTTGGAATGGAATCAATGAACCCTTTATCATAGACATAACTATGTGCAGAGGAGCCAAAGAAGTTTTCAGCAGTTTTCCCGACCATTAAAAATGTTGTGACATCAGTGCCGTCAGTGACAATACAATCAACTCTAAACCTGTTAAAATGTTAGAAATGAGATAATCAAATATGAGACGCAATATAAAGGATGTGAAAAACATGTAGAATGTAGTTGTGGAAATGAAAAGTAATGTAAAAATTTTGTTTACCATGGAATTGGCGTGACGTCATTGTGTTCAATGCATTTAAAACCTGTGCCCTTGTCAGATACTGATTTTGTGCATAATGGGCAACTATGATACCACCAGCCTCGATGAAGATCATAGTCAGCTATTGAGGCTTTACATGTAAATCTTTGGCTCTGTAATTTTTAAAAAAATAGATAAACACAAATATATTATTGAATACTTGACAGGATCACAAATTAAGGTTAATGTGTGAGGAGAAAAGTGTAGATCATTGTTCGCATACTTTGTATTGGTATGGATCCATGCAAAGGATTTCTTTGATTGTCCTTCTATTTTCTTTTAACTGCTGGTCAATGGTTTGAGCAGTTGTTGTAGAAGGGAGTTGATGAACCTCAACGGGAATATCCTTATAGCTTAACATTGAAGATGTTTGTTGTAAATAGGTTTATGAAGGATTAATTTATAAAGATAAATAAAGAAATAGAACGCTTACTAATGTTTATAGGAAAGGATTTCTTTGATTTCCGGGTTGAAATACCATAAGGAAGCAACAGTGCTGGTGAGATTTGGTTTTCCTGTGAGTTAGAAAAAGAGTGGATATACTGGGATTAGTTGATATTGAGTTTAATAAGGTAAGAAATGTATAGAGCTATCAACATTAATTAATGATTGAATGATGAGAAATTAAAGGGAAATGGTTGATGAGAAAGACCTTTGAACTCAGTAATTCGAAAGGCAGCAAAGACAATTATAAGTGGACTTGATTGATTGGCTAGATCAGAATCATTAAACCTTTTTGCAACATCACCCCAAAGAGTAACCCTGAGCTCTTCACCCCTGCAGAAATTTAGAGTGTTTAAAAAAATGTATTAAGCTGATAAATGTATGGGATTAAGATTGTAAACCTTATATTTTCAATGATAAATTCTCTTTTGTCTGTCAGATCTTGACCTCGAACCATAATTTGTTCAAGCGGCTGAATGCCTTTTAATCGACCAAGCACATCTAATGTATAGAAAAAAGGTTAGCGGTGAAAAGAAATGTAACAGAAACATAAAAAAACATAAAGAATGCTAGTTTGCGATGAAACCTGTGAGCACTCCTGATTGTCTTCCTGTAGTGAACAAATGTGCGAAGTCGATGAAGTTAAAGTAATGGCGTGGTATTGGGGGCGTCATTAGATCAATTTTGTAACTTTGGTGTCAAACTTAAGATCAATGATTGCTTCATGGGAAACAACAAAATTTGTATATTTGTTCTCAAAGGTGTAGAATCCGTAGACTTGATAATAATCACCTTCAATAATTGAAGCAGCAAATGGTTCTATGTTTTTGCCTTTAGCAGATGCCTGTATTGCGTTACCCTGTTTTATGAAAATGTTAACTATTGGTAACGAAATTAAAGACATTGTGCATAAGTAATTAGGCTATAAATTATAAAAAAAGATTGTTGAAGTTGTTGTTGTAGTTATAAAATGTTAAAACAGTGTTTTTGAATGTTAATTGTTTTAACTTGAGGTAGGAGAGAAGGATTATATAATGATTTTTTAAACTATTACAGCCTTTTTTATGCTCTTTACGGAGGTTTTTAAAAGGAAATAGAAATATTTTAAGGACATGTCTTTTTGAAGCTCATTTTTTTTATACTTGTCAAACAAAATAGAAGATGTAATTATAGTAAATGGATTGTAATAATGGAAAAAATATGTTATTGTTGTTAATAAAATATGTGCAGGATTGAATTTCGTGTTTTTTTTAATAGTTGTGAAACGAAAATAAAAAGGCAAGTTTTTTTAGGAAATAAATAATCTATAGTATTCAATGTAATTATTCATAATGTACATTTGGATGAAAGTATTACACTGGTTTTAAAATCACGCACATAATTTTTTGTATTATAAACATTTGATGATTAATACTAAAAATTTGTCTTTGCCATTGGATTTGCCATGAATATTTTACAATAAGGTATGGTATGTTATAACAAAATGCAATACGCAAGGAGAAAAAGATGATAAAGGAAGCGTGTGAAATGTAAGCTTACCGTGGCATCAACGAAAAGGCAATTATAACTGCTACTTTGACCATTTAGCGTTGGGATCCAAACACGGCACACTCTTCCACGTAATGATTGGTAGAAGTTGTATTTTTTTATGTTTTCAATTGATACCGCCATCACTCTGAGAGCAAAGATACAAATAATAGAATATAAGAATCAATAATGATAAATGAGGAAAGCAATTTAACGCATAATGGATAAACAAACATAAATTATTAAAAGCATATATAAGCATGATGAAAACCTAGCTAAAAAATTAATAATGTTGACGAATACTGTAAATATAATGTTAACAGATGCAGCATTTTTGCAACTAATGGTTAACGTTGATGATAAGCAAAATATTGATGGTGAAACAATGTTTTCTTTTTATGATTGAATGAATAACAAAATATTTGAAGAAGTAAAGTGCAATGGTTGTCATATATAAAATATTGATGAGCTAATAATGAGCAAGAATTTATTTTGTTAAAGATTGAAAAAAGAAGAAGGACCTTTAGGAAGAGCGCTTATAATGTCCTTGTAGACAATATTTTTTGCATAAGCAGAAGGACGGCCTTCATTGTCACATGAAATAATCTTTAAACCTTTTTTGGAAGTGACTCTTGAGAGAGCGACGTAAAGCTGACCGTGGGTGAAAACTTGCTCTTGAAGAAAAACACCGACAATTTTTAAAGATTGTCCTTGGCTTTTATTTATTGTCATAGCATAACATGGCTTTAAAGGAAATTGACGCCTTTTAATTGTAAAAGGACATCTGATTTCATTGAATGGAAAGATGATTCTTGGTATGAAGACTTGATTGTCAATGTTAGATCCAGTTATTATTTGTGCTTGGATGACTTTTGATGAAAGCTATGTGATGATAAGCCTAGTCCCATTGCATAGACCAATAGATGGGCTGATATTTCTAAGCAACATAACTGGTGTCCCAATTTTGAGAGCAAGTTTATGAGATGGGACCCCATTGAATTCCAATTGATTTATGTATTCTATGGGATATAATGAGCTTGCATCATCACTCTCTGTTGACGACGTTGAAATAGAATCAACGCTAAGATATACACGTTTTGTTCCAGGTGTGATGCGAAGCACAAAATCATTGATCTCAGCAACTGTTGTATTTTTTGTTGTTACTATAAGCTCTTTCTCTATAATAGCCAGGGTCAATCTGAACATCACAAATATTTGGATAAATTGTTGAAACAATTGTTGGAATTGGATCACATGAAGCTCGTAGGAGAAGATGAAAAGGAATAGTGACAAAAGATTCATCAGCTTCACTGAGAGAAGGCAAATCAGAAATTTGACCATTACCAACACTTAGAATCCATTTAGAGAACTCTCTAATTTCAGCCTTTTCTTCTAAGGAAAGACCATCTGTGGAGAGACGCATGTTTTCTGTAAGAGTCAAGACAGTAAATTTCGGCCACAAAATTGAGCTGGTCAAAGAAGCATTGATTATTTGCTCTTTGCTTCCACCGGGAATAACTGGCAATATTTGTCAAAAATCACCACCAAGTAAAATGGTTTTTCCACCAAAGGGGAGATCTTTGTTGTAGTTGGTTGCTTCTGAAAGAACATCACGCATTGAACGATCAAGAGCTTCTAAACAACATTTGTTAACCATTGGTGCCTCATACCAAACTATAAGAGTAGTTTTTTGAAGAAGGTTGGAAAGATGTGTGTTTTTTTTAATGGCACATGTTGATGATTCATTAATAGAAAGCGGTATTTTGAATCTTGAATGGGCAGTGCGACCATTTGGAAGGAGAAGAGATGCAATACCAGATGATGCTACTGCAAGGACAATTAAAGACTCAGATCTTACACGATTTATGATGGTGTGCCATAAAAAAGTTTTGCCAGTTCCTCCATGACCATGCACAAAGACCAGAGCTTGTTTTTTAGCAAAGATGGCTGCAATAATTGAATCATATATAACTCTCTGTCCATGGTTGAGAGAAGCAAAATTCAAGGAATGTTGACTTCTAAGTTCAGATAAATCATAATCAAGCTCTTCTCTTAGAAGTTTGTTTGTAATTTCTTTAAGGAGTTGGCCATCAGGCATGGGCAAGCTATGATCTTGAAGTGTTGTTGTAGAAGCATTAAAAAGTTGCTCAAGCTCATATAACACATAATTTTTCAGCTGATCATCAGGCAAAATCAGGTTTGGCATTCTAAAAGATGCTTTTAACTTGTAAAGGATGTCATCATGCATTGAGTGCCAAAACTGGTTGAATAGGATCAAAGGGTCAGCAACCTGACAGAATAATATAATACCAACAAAAAGTTGTCTAAGTTGTGGTGATGATGCAGTTGCTATTGCCTCACAGAAAGCCTCAGACCATTCTTTATCATCTCCTAAAAGTCCATGTGCTTTACAGGCAAGCTGAAATGTTGGATGAAGAACCCCGTGGACATTCCTTAAATCTGCAAAGCTAGTTGATCCTTTAATATGGTTTAAAAGCAGTCTCAAGAAATAAAGTTCTCCGGCAGCAGGGTGCACATATGGTATACGTCCAAGGTTGAACCCTTTAGACCTCATAGTCCACTGTTTTTGTCTAGAATCCCAAACAAATTTGTTTGGAAATTCGGAATAATATAGCTCCCTTGCATCAGGAAATTGTTTGTTGCATTCAAACCATTCTGTAAGCATTGTTTTCCTGATGCCTGGCCTTCTAAGAACAGATTGAAGAGATTCGTTGTCTGAGAAAACAATATTTTGCTGAAAAGGCAAATGAATTTGAAGCCTTTCAAATGGAGGGTATCTTGAATGAATTGGGAATTGAAAAATACGTCAAACAGCTTCATAAGGACAGATAAATCGACAATTAAGATATGCTTGTATCTCATCATTTCTGTCATGCTGTATTACGGCTCGACACCTGTCAGGGCTTTTATTGACATATTTGAATAAATACTTGATGAGCATTGACTGGCAGCATATTTCAACATTGATATGGGCATTATAACGCATCAAAAGTTCTTTGTTGTATGGGACAACATAGTCGTTGAACAACATAATTCCATTTTTCTTCACGAAATTATCACGGAATTCTCGTCTTCTGTAATAGACAAATCCATTTTCATCTAAAGTAGTTGAGCTTCTGAATTTTTTTGGGAATGACTTTGTACATACATTTCCTGACATGCATTGTGCGCCTGGTTTTGCAACACCACATGGACCATGAAGCATGAATTTGGAGACAATATCATGACATAAAGGATCAATGTTTTTATCTGGTATCTCAGCTGAGACAATGGAGTCAATATCAGCAGAAGTTCTGAATTTGAATTTCGAGGCAAGCCAAACCAAGATATGTGTATGTGGAAGGCCTCTTTTTTGGAACTCTATTGAATGAACATCTACAAAAGTGTTAAACAGAATTAGTTTATCTAACAAATGCTAGTATGTAAGGAAGAAATTGTGGTGGTTGCATTACCAGCAATTGTTTCGCCAAAAGGGGCACCAGATTTGATGAACTTTAACATATCAAGAAGTTTTGTTCTGAAAACTCGTGTAATAATATCAGGTTTGTCTTCAGGTTTGTAACCCCTGCTTTTATCAAGTTCTCTCTTGATTTCAGGCCATTTTGTGTTGCAGGTGAATGTAATGAAAAGATCAGGATTTCCATAAGCTCTACAAATTACCATGGCATCTTGGTAATTATTGATCATATATCGTGGGCTACTAGTGAAAGAAGATGGAAGGATAATTTTTCCTGTTGATGATCCTTCAACATCTCCTTTAAGCACAGCTTCACTGATATTTTGATATAAATCAGATCGAAGATCATTTTGGTTCATTCTGATGTAATCAAGCCTATCTTCTTCAATGTTTGCAAAAGCATCAACTATAAATTGTTGGTATAAGCGACCACCTTGTGAGAGTGTCTTCGCCATATTCCCTTTCTTGAATAACATAAGCATAAAAGCCTCTCATAGGGACTCTTTGATGCTTTCCAGAAATATTACTGTGATTATCTGCAAAGCTAATGTTGGTGCGATAACCGTCTTCACCAAATGGAAATAGAAGAGGATATTGCAAGGCCATAAACTTTGGATGAAGCTTAGAGATTCTTTGTAAAGTGTTTGAGAAACTTTCAATAATTATATCTCGTTCTGATCGATAAGCACCAATATCGCCAACAATTAAGCCACCAATGTCATCCGAAGTTGGATCACTATATTCTCTGCTGTCATTTGTTCTTTGACACAATAATTGCAATTTATATCCAGGATTGTTAGGTTCTGAGAGTTTTTGTGATGCATGGCGAAATAAGCCAACCAGGCAATTAATTGAAGCAAGCATTTTAATAAGATCACTAACAATAGTTTGATCCAAGCATGAATCAGAGGTTGAATGTGGAAATTGCGACATCCGATTTGAAACTTCATTTGACACATCATAAATATAAAGTTGTGCAAATTTTGGAGCATTCTCATTAGAAGGTAACAAAGATCCCATCAGATGATGACAATGGCCATTTATCTTAAAAACATATGGGCCAGACTGATGGTTAACTGATTGATCAATATTAACTCCCATGGATGTAAAAGCGAACATAGAGTTGTAGGCATGAATGCATCTGCGGAACATCTTGGATTTCGGACCCAATAAACTGTTCAGAAAGTCATCAAGAGGATGAGGAGTTGGTGGTGGCCGCGGAAGTTTAATTTTTCCGCCAAGACAACAAAGAGAGAATCTTGGATGACGCTGGCTTGATTATGCGAGGCGCTCATTGGCCCAAAAAAACGCCATGCAATGACAACACTTGAATGTTTTATCCCCAAAGTCAATGTAGGCGTACGGAATTCCTAGGCATGAAAATTTAGTGTGAAATGTGGCTATAAATACATTGGAATAAAACGTATTGATAAAGTGGAAAGAAGTAAAATAAGTATTGAACGAACTTCCTCTTTTTCTTTGATATGAAGCCTGCCCAGTTGTTTCGTGGTCATTGATAGAAAATCCAAGATCATTAGTGGAAGGGGTTGACTCTGGTGAAACATGATCTTGCACTAATAATAGAGATGTTGAATCTGATGGGTGATGATTGTGCTGATTCTGAGCGGGCAATGACGCATTAAAGGAAGAAGGCTCACCGTGAAATAATGGATAGCGTTGACTATCAGCGGGGAAAGGATTATGATTTCTTTGAAGCGTTGAAGATTGTGTTAACACACCATATGAGGATGAAGGACATTCATTCTCTAGTTGTGGTGTGTTAAATGAACAATCTTCCTGATTAGTAAATATATGCGACTCTTGTAATCGCTGTCGTTTGTAACTCATTGGTGCATGTATTGAAACTGGAGGGATCAAACAATGCAAAAATAATTAAAATGAAATGGAGAGCAGAATTGAGTTATTGGAAAAGAAGCATAAATATGAAGGTGATAAGCGAGGTGTAACAGCAACTAAAAGCTATTTGTTGATCTTAGAATGAAGAAGACAATTATTTGAGCTATGAGCACAATAAATTATATAATTTGGTGCAGAATGATGGCTTTAATTTTTGTGAACTAATGAAAGTAGTTGTTATTTGCAAATGCAGAAGTTATTGCTAATTTGAACATGCAAGTATAAGATCTTCAATAAATAATGGAAAAGCACATTAAAAAAATTAAAAAATATGAGTTATTCCATTGATTTTTGAAGTTGATTAATTGTTGCAATTGTTTTAAAATGTTGTTGATTACAATGTCAAATTGAATGCAAGCAGCAACAATGAAAAAAACAACAAATAATAAATAAATGACAACAAATAAAAAAACATGAAAGTAAATGTTGGACGTACGAATAAAGAAATTCGAGGAAGTTTTAGCCTAAGCGGTGGAGCAATAAGCAAAGAGCTTATATCACCTGTAAAAGAAACAAAAGCAGCAGGAAAAAACTTTATTAATAAGTCTTAGATCAATTTTCCATCATAGATAAAAAACGTAATTGAAAACATGCCAAGCTAAATTATAGAGTGTAATAAGCAACCATAACAAAAAACACATGTTTGTTTAGTATTATTTTTTCGATGGAATGTTGCCCAACACAACAATGAAGCAATAAATCAATGGAAGAAGTGGTATAATTAATAACCAAGTATTTTTTTTTAACTATAATGATTTATTTCTTGGGCAGAAAATTTTTATACGTTCATAGTATTTGTCAAATGCATAACAGAGATTGTTTGCGTCATGATATAAGAACAATTTGCAATCCAAACAAAATTAAATGTTATATCTATAATTTGGTAACTATGTGAAGATAATTTACAATTAAACATTGTATATATGGTATTAATCATTGTTTTATGATTTGTTAGAGTTAAAGCAGTTGTTAATACAATTTTATTTGTTTTTGGATTTCTTTAACATTGTTATGAAACCTGAGATTAAATTTTTTTTGAAGTAACTAATGGTAACTAATTTTTTTTGTCTTTGTCGCAATATGGTTTTCATGTTTAATTAGCTAACATGACACTGAAAAAAAACCTAAGTCAAAAGTCTTTAAAAATTTTGCACAGTGAAACTCCAAGGATAAAATTAAAGTGAATTGGTGAATAAATGACAATATTAAAGGGGGGGATTGGTAATAGAAGTAACTAAATAGTTAAAAACAATGGCAGTGACAAATTTAAGAAATTAAGAAGCACAAATCTTATAAAGCATGGCAATTCGACGTTGTTGGAGTAGTTAAGAGCAATGTCAAGCAATTTTGTGGAATAAATTATTTGGATGTGACATTAAGTGAATAAATTGGTAAGGAAGGGGCAACAACAGAAAAAAAATTAAAGAAATTGCAGCAAAACAGAACAAAGCCTAAAGAATAATTGTGTTTGATGGAGTAGCATAGCTTTGATAAATATGTGAAGACAATAATTATAATAAAATATACCAAAGTAAGAGCAACGTAGACATTGAAGTCAAAAAAGGGAAAACAATAATGTAAAGCTAAATGAACAGTCATTGGTGAAAAATTAGAGATAACTAAAGCAATGTTAAAGGCATTAACAACAGAATAGTAAATTAATTGGCTGTCGAAAACAAAAATTGGAAAGGGGATTATAGAAACAAAATGATCAAAAAGGCAAGAAATATTTATAATAATCACATCAAAATTGTAATTCGACCCATCAAAAAAAGCTATCAAATAAGCAACTAAAATTAAGAATTGCAAAGGAATTTCAAAAGCATAAACAACAAAACAATGATGAAATTATTAATTGAATAAAGAAATGAAACCATGAATAGAACACGTAATCAGTAAATATGTGGAAGAAATTGAAATAGCAACACCGAAATTGGTCCTTCAGTTAGCGAAGCAGGCATGAAATTAGCAATAGAAATAAAAATTTATGGACACCAACAATATATTTTGATGAAAAAAACAAGACAATTGAAAGAAAATTGCTGTTAAATTTAACAAAAAAAATATCAGATAAAAAATGAAAGCAGAATGTGAAACCAGTAAGATAAAAACAATATGAGCATATCTTGCAAGAATAAATTTAACTGAATTAAAACAATGCTAAATGCATCAACAGCAGCATGATAATAATTGAATTGATAATTGAAATTAGGAATTGCAAACAATATCATTAAACTAAAACAATAATTATCGGGAAAAAATTTCAAAACACTGAAACAAAAATTGATCTTGAATTCAACAAACTAACTATCAAATAAAAATCACAATTAGAAATTCAAAACAAATCTAGAAAGTATTAACAGCGAAAGAACAATGAAACTGATAATTGGAAGAAAAAAAGCAGAAAATGAGAACAGTAACATGAACCAAAATCACCATTTGTTGCAGGAAGCAAGCAAACACAATTAAAGCAACATCAAAAGCATTAATCATAGAATACTAATATAATTGAAAGTTGAAAAAAAATGAAACAGCAATATGAAACCGAATTAATAAAAACGGCAAGAAATATTTATAATAATCACTTTGAAATTGCAATTCAACCCATCGAAAAAGCTATCAAATAAGCAACTGAAATCAGAAATTGAAAAGAAATTTCAAAAGCATAAACAACAAAATGATAATGAAATTATTCATTGAATAAAGAAATGAAAGCAGCTATAGAAAATGAAATCAGCAATTATGTGAAAACATTTCAATAGTCACATCGAAATTAGCCCTTCAGTCAACGAAGCAGCCATGAAATTAACAATAGAAATAAAAATTTATGGGCACCAATAATATATTTGGATGAAAAAATCAAGACAATTGAAAGGAAATTGTTGTTAAATTTAACAAAATAGATATCAGATAAAAAATGAAAACAGAAAGTGAAAACAGCAAGATAAAAACAATATGAGTATATCTTGCAAGAATAAATGTAACTGAATTAAAACAATGCTAAACGCACCAGCAGCAACATAATAATAATTGAATTGATAATTGAAATTAAGAGTTGCAAACAATATCATTAAACTAAAACAATAATTATCGGGGAAAAATTTCAAAACACTGAAACAAAAATTGATCTTGAATTCAACAAACTAACTATCAAATAAAAAACGCAATTAGAAATTCAAAACAAATCTGGAAAGTATTAACAATGAAAGAACAATGAAACTGATAGTTGGAAGAAAAAAAGCAGAAAATGAGAACAGTAACATGAACCAAAATCAGCATTTGCTGCAGGAAGAAAGCAAACACAATTAAAGCAACGTCAAAAGCATTAACCATAGAATACTAATATAATTGAAAGTTGAAAAAAATGAAACAGCAATATGAAACTGAATTAATAAAAACAGCAAGAAATATTTATAGTAATCAGTTTGAAATTGCAATTCAACCCATCGAAAAAACTATCAAATAAGCAACTGAAATTAGAAATTGAAAAGGAATTTTCAAAGCATAAACAACAAAATGATAATGAAATTATTGATTGAATAAAGAAATGAAAGTAGCTATAGAAAACGAAATCAGCAATTATGTGAAAAAATTTAAATAGTGACATTGAATTTAGCCTTTCAGTCAACGAAGCAGCCATGAAATTAGGAATAGAAATAAAAATTTATGGGCACCAATAATATATTTGGATGAAAAAATTAAGACAATTGAAAGCAAATTGCTGTTAAATTTAACAAAATAAATATCAGATAAAAAATGAAAGCAGAAACTAAAAACAGCAAGGTAAAAACAATATGAGCATATCTTGTAAGAATAAATGTAACTGAATTAAAACAATGCTAAACACATCAGCAACAACATAATAATAATTGAATTGATAATTGAAATTAAGAATTGCAAACAATGTCACCGAATTGAAATAATAATTATCTGGGAACAAATTTCAAAACAATGAAACGAAAATTGATCTTGAATTCAACAAACCAGCTATCAAATCAAAATTGCAATTTGAAATTCAAAACAAATGTGGAATGTATTAAAAGCGAAAGAACAATGAAACTGATAATTGGAAGAAAAAAAAAGCAGAAAATGAGAACAGCAACATGGAAAAAAATCAGCATTTGCTGTAGAAAGCAAGCAAACACAATTAAAGCAACGTCAAAAGCATTAACAACAGAATATTAATATAATTGAGAATTGGGAGAAAAAAAGAAACAGCAATATAAAACTGAATTAATAAAAACAGTAAGAAATATTTATAATAATCAGACCGAAATTGCAATTCAACCCATTGAAAAAGCTATCAAATAGGCAACTGAAATCAGGAATTGGAAAGGAATTTGAAAGGCATAAACAACAAAATGACAATGAAATTATCCATTGAATAAAAAAATGAAAGCAACAATAGAAAAGGAAATCAGTAATTATGTGAAAAAATTAAAATAGTCATATGAAAATTGGTTCTTCAGCCAACGAACCAGCCATAAAATCAGGAATAGAAATAAAAATTCATTGGCACCAACAATATATTTGGTTGAAAAAATTAGAACAACCGAAACGAAATTGTTGTTCAATTGAACAAAATAAATATTAGATAAAAAACGGAAGCAGAAAGAAAAACAAAACAACATTAAAAAAAAAGAGCATATCTTAGAAGAAATAATTTAACTGAATTAAAACAACGCTAAACGCACCAGTAACAACATAATAATAATCGAATTGTTAATTGAAATTAAGAATTGCAAACAATATCGTCAAACGGAAACAATAATGATTGGAAGAAAATTTCAAAGCAGTTAAACGAAAAACGATCTTCAATTCAATAAAGTAATTATCAAACAAAACATCGCTATTAGAAATTCAAAAGAGAGGTGAAAAGCATGAACAACGAAAGAACAATGAAACTGATAATTGAAATAAAAGAAGCAAAAAATGAGAACAGCAACATGAACGAAAATCAACATCTGCTATATGAAGTAGTTAAACACAATTACAGCAATGTCAAAAGCATTAATAACAGAATAATAATATAATTGAGAGTTAAAAAAAATTGAAACAGCAATATAAAACCAAATTAAAAAAAAATGGCAAGAAATATTTATAATAATCACACTGAAATTGGAAATGAAAAAACGACTGTTATAAAAATTATTGTCAACTCTATTCAGCCATCAAAGCCAAGGAAATTATTTATGTTGAAGATATGAGGGAGGCGAAGAAAAAAACTTACCGTAGAAGAAGGGATTGATGGCCGATAGCTGGTGAAAAAATAAGTTGCAGACAGAGGGAGCAAGAAACTGCAAAACAAAACGGACACACAGTGTAGAAAGAACGAAGAGCACAAATGTGAGAAAGGAGAAGTAAGATGAAAAAAACGGATGAATAGATTGCAAGTGTAAATGAAAAATTCAAAATCAACTAAACTATTGTCAAAAAAAGGATTGTCCACTGTATTGAGACACCGAAGGCAACGAAATTATTTAACATGAAGATATGAGGGAGAGGAAGAAAAATAGACTCACCGTAGAAGGAGGAATTGAAGGTTGAAAGCCGGTGAAGGAAGAAGCTGGAGACAGAGCAAGTGAGAAATTGGAGACAGAGCAAGTGAAAATTGGAGAAAAGAACGGATAGACAGACCAGGAAGAACAAAACGCAGATATGTGAGAAAGGAGAAGTGACATGAAAAAAACGGATGAATAGATTGCATGTGCAAAAGGTAGAATGAAACTGCAAGTGGTGGTTTACAATGCCAGGTGGCAACGAATTTCAACGCCGTCGAATGCAGTTATTGTCAAAGGAAATTAATTAATGTGCAGGGTGATATTTAATTTGATTGCGAAGTCACAATTAATGATGGCATGCATTAAATAGGTCTGTGACGCAGCGAAATTTTGTTTGAAATTTCTAAGCAGCCGAAACTTTTGAAGGATGAGGTATTAATTGTTTAATGGAAAACAGAATTGATGATGAGAAGCATTAAAGACCATCTGGCGCAGTGTAAGTTTTAGTTGAATTTTTAGTCTGTGTAAATTTGCAATTTATTGAAGGAGCAGCGCTTGATGCCGCGTGTATGCAATCTTGAAAGGAGAAGCTGCCTGTTATTCAATCAACGGAACGCCTGCGTTAATTGTTGAAACAACTACTGTGTGTCGCGTGTAGTCCCTCAATTGCAAAAGCATTTGTGTGAAATGGGATTTGATTCGGCGTTACATGTTAAATTGCTTGGCACGCAGAAGAGAGCGCGCTCGGATGAAGTGGAGAACACGCTGCAACCTTTGTTTTCAACTTTAACCGAGTTAGCGTGAGTCTGGTTTTTTGAGGTTTTAATTTGCAGAAACGGAGTGCATGCCCGCGTGGAATGAGTTTTTAGAATCAGCAGTGTATGGACGCGTAAAAGATAGAAATTTAGAAAGGCACTGTATTGGGCGAATCTGGAAATCACGCAGCCAAATTTTGCGCGTCTGTGGCAATTTTATTTTGATTCAGTGATTCAAAGATCAATTGCGTGGATTTATGTGAATGGGAAGTGTATTTTTGCTCAAACGTTCGTGCGTGAAGATTTGGGGATTATTTAGAGGAGGTCAGATTGAATAATTCCAATTGTATTATTGAAATCCAAATCAATATTAATGGAAAATAAATTAAGCCAAACAGAGAGGAATTTCGTGACAAAGAACAGGCCGTGGTTACTTCGTGGAAGAAAGAAGAGAAGGGTGGATTAAAACGGCGGCGTGAGTCTGCGTTTTTTAGCCTTTGAATATGTACAAACAGCAGTGTATGCACCATGTCTGACATGCTGTGTTCTTGAAATGGCAATGTACTGTATTACATTCAAAATGACACATTGTTAACTTGTTTGTTTTTCCTCATTGTAATTCACGCAGTGTTAAAACTGTTTAAAACAGTAGTTTATTCAGCACTATAGTCGTTTAAATAAACAGCGTATTAAGCAATTCATAGAGGAAATATTTTTTGAAAAGAAGTGATCCGCAAAATAGCTGTGTTACGCGTAAGGTGTTTCGGATATATTGGTTATTTTAAAGAAACAGTTTTCGTTAAATAAATCCTAATTTCTAAAACAAAATCGGTTTTAAAAAACAAATACCTTGTTTAAAAAAACAAAGAGAGACAAAAACCATTTTTTTGTCTTAAAAAAGTGATTTTTAAAAAGAAATTGGTTATATTACAAAAAAAAACCTGTTGGAAAAAAAAAGGCCAAAGAAAAAAAAATATCCTGGGCGTCTTGAACCCGTGCGACCCTGATATGGCAACACATAGACCACAATGCAGCAAAAGAAATGTTTTTTTTTCATTTTGGCAAAACAAATTATACAAAGAAGCAATTGTTTTTTCGGTGAAAAAATGTAAACACGCGTGTGAATGAATGGGAGAAACTGCGAACCCACAATGACAATAAGTCTTGGTGAATAGTTGGTGGCGAAGCTCTTTTAAAAATAATTTTAGAATAGAAATACTGGAAATTTTTTTTTAAGAAATAAACATTAACAAAAAAGCATAAAAATAAAAATGTGAAACCAGAATATGCAAAATAGTTGTGTTGCGCGTAAGGTTATCCGGATGCATTGGTTATTCTAGAAAAACATTTTTTGTTAAAGAAAACGTAATTTCTAAAACGAAATCAGTTTGTAAAAACAAATACCTAGTTTAGAAAGCAATTTTTTTTGGGATAAAAATGCACATACGCGTGTGAAGCACTGGGAGAAATTCTCAGTCAACAACGATAATGAGTCTTGGTTAACAGCTAGTGCCCAAACTCTTTTAAAATTAATGTTAGATCTGAAATAAAACGAAAATAATTGTTTTTTTTTAAGAAAAAAAACATTACAAAAAACCAAATTGAGGCCAAAATATTTGTTATATGATTTTATCAAATATATTTGCGGATGTTGATAGCAATTATTTTCTTTAAAAAAAACGTAGGTCATTTGTTATTTTATTATTATGATTAGCATTATTATTATTATTATTATTAAATGTATTTGAAAAAGAAAACGTAGGTCATTTGTTAGTTTATTATTATGATTAGCATTATTATTATTGTTATTATTATTATTATTATTATTATTATCATCATCATTATTATTATTCGAATGAATGTAAGCGGCAGAAATAAATGAAAAAGTGAAAAAAATTGACCAAAATGTAACACCAGTAAAAGGGAAAACAGATTCGAAATAAAAATTATTAGCAAAATACCTAGTTTAAAAAGAAAAAGAGAGACAAAAAAAAATTTATTTTATGCAAAAAACGATTTAAAAAAAAAAAACCTGCCTGCGCGTCCTGCACCCGCGCGGCCTTGATATGGCAACAAAAAGAACACCATGTGGAAAGAAATTTTTTTTTGTCATTTTGGGCAAAGAAATTAGAGAATGAAGCAATTTTTTGGGGATAAAAATGCATATACGCGTGTGAAACACTGGGAGAAATTCTCAGTCAACAACGATAATGAGTCTTGGTTAACAGTTAGTGCCCAAACTCTTTTAAAATTAATGTTAGATCTGAAATAAAACAAAAATAATCTTTTTTAAGAAAAAAAACATCACAAAAAACCAAATTTAGGCCAAAATATTTGTTATATGATTTTATCAAATTTATTCATTACACTATTATATCAAATATATTTGCGGATGCTGATAGCAATTATTTTCTTTAAAAAAACACGTAGGTCATTTGTTATTTTATTATTATGATTAACATTATTATTATTATTATTAAATGTATTTGAAAAAAAAAACGTAGGTCATTTGTTAGTTTATTATTATGATTAGCATTATTATTATTATTATTAAATGTATTTGAAAATGTTGATAGCAATTATTGTTATGATTATTATTATTATTATTGTTATTATCATCATCATCATCATCATCATCATCATTATTATTCGAATGAATGTAAGCGGCAGAAATAAACGAAAAAGTGAAAAAAATTGACCGAAATGTAACACCAGTAAAAGGGAAAACAAATTCGAAATAAAAATTATTACGAAAACGTAGAAATTATTTGATAAGCAATAAAAAACTTCAAAATTGAAGGCCCAAACTGAAAATGAGCTACACAGGGATTAAAACCATAAATGAAAAGTTTAAGGGCTCAAATAAAAATAACATTTTTTTTCAATTTCCATGCGAGGGCAAAATCGAAGAAATTCAAACCTGTGGACCGAATTTATTAACCTATTTGGACCGAAGCCGGAAATAAAAAGTTACAGGACCGAAGTGAAAGGTGAACACTTAATTGATTTAAAGCTGAAGGACGAAATCGCACCAAATTAAGAACTAATGCAACAGATATAAGGGCTAGAAAACAAATTGCAAGTTCAGGGACCGAAGTGCAACAGGCCAAAAGACGGGGGCCTCTCCTGCACTTCAACGTGCAGGGGAGAGAGACAAACGCTGCCACCGTCTTCAACCGGCCGATGGGCCGTTAACGCACATCAGATGGTGAAACGCGCCGACACGGGAGGAAGACGACTGCGAGGCGCACCGATTACGACAGTGTTTGATCATCTCAGGTCAACGTATGACAACCGACGCGCCGCCTCAACAGGGCGTGCGACGAAAAACCTTGTGGCGCGTGCAGCGGACAGCTTGACAGACACCGAGACACATAATTCAAAAATAGGTGCAATTAACTACTTGCCCCTGTACCTGAAACACCTTTTTTGTCTTATTCAGGGCTAGAATCGTATTTAGCCAATGTCTAAAATTAATATAATAAGCGGATAACCGGCCGGGCAGACCGGATAGGCCCGGTTCGACCTGTGCAAATACAACGCAGCCCCCCGGTCTGGCGGCCTTTTTTGTCATTTTCGGGGGGCTGTTTAGCGAATGCACTGTTCCCAGAAGAAAAAAAAAGGGGTGGACGAATTCGCGCGACGCACGCACGCCAAATGTCCAGTCCACAGTCGATCTGAGTCACGTGCTACAGGAACAAAGCTGAGCTCTTTTATCTCTTTTGTTAATACATATAAAAAGAGAAGTGCACAATATAACCTTGCAAGGAAATTTGAAGCAATGTTTCTAATTTCTTTTCATTTCGGCCGAAACGGTCGAAACGTTTCGTACCAGTTAAAAAAACAAGATAAAACAATGTTATTTTTACCTTGCTTATAATTTTGGCTCTTTACGGAAATTTCACCCAAATTCGGCTGGAATGTTCTGGTTTTATTTCGCCCGTTCCGTTTCGGCCAAATAATAATGAATAATTTTATAATATCAATCATATCTTTTAATCCGACTATTAGATTTTACGATGAGTCTCTTGATATTTTTAATAATTTTATGTTTGGATATGAACTAAATTTTTTTTGAATTAATATAATTCATTATATATATATATATACATAAACAGTACAACTCCGAAATAACATGTCAAAACGCTATAAAATCAAAACATTCCATTCTGATTAAAAAAACAAAACACGAATCAAAACAAAATTGAAAACCTTTATTTGAAGTGCGCAATGGAATATTGTGGAGTTGAGTGATGTATTAAAATGTGTCGACCAGGAGAGAGCAGCAGCACTCAGCCACGTATTCCATCTGCACAAATGTTCATGCATGAGAGCATCATTGTTTGCAACGTAATTTGATTAGAAATCTCTGAAAATGTCCTCCACGAACAGGCATCGGCAAGAATCTGTTCTCTCAACAGCCTATTTTCTCCTTTTTTCTGCTATATATTTGGCCGACCAAATGATATGATAGTGGAAGAAGAGAACAAGTTGTCATGTTTGGAAGCTCAAGACATTATCCAATCTCATGGGGAATCATCAGTGCATGCCTTTAGCAATCTCACACGTCGTTGCGGATTCTCTTTTTCCCAAGGTATTTTTCTTTAAAATAGTTGCCTTTTCATTGACTGTGTTATAACCTCCGTAATCCAAAACAAAAGACAGTGTGTGTGTGGCTTTAGAAGGGTTTTTGTTTTGTTTAATTCTAATAGTGAATTGCTTGCTTGCTTGAAATAATTTAGTGGTTTCTTAGCTTCATTGTCGATAAATTTAGAGGAATTGTTGACTATAAATTAAGATTCTATTAGCACTATAAACTAGCATGGGACATCCTTTCATGTCTAGAAACACACGGGTCATCCACTCGAGTCTAGGCACAACTTTGATTGATTCATTATGCCCTCATTTTCTTAATTTTTTATATCTTAAAACAAATTATTTAGATAAGTACAATGATATCTTGTTTTTTTGTAATTATTTCATGTGTACTATTTGAGACTTTTAATGGAGTACTTTCTTTTTAAAGATTATGTATTAAACTTATAAGCACAAGTTGTATATAACAACTCATGAATGATAATAGAATATATATTTTATTTTATTGTAAATCATTAAAATATCACCTCTAATTATTATTCTCTTATAAACACATTGAAACAATAGAATCATATTTTTTTTACTCTTTGTCCTATAATTTCATTGTAAATCATGATAAGTTTCTATTTGATTAATTTTGCTTTTAATAAAAAAAAATCCCTAAAATTTAAAGATAGCTTTTGTTTTCTTATTTAATCTATAGAAAATGACAATAATAAACTTATTTGACAAATTCCATTAACGATGAGAAAGTGGTTGGAAACGCAAAAAAAGATTGAATATTTATGAACATAATCCATGAGATCATGATTGAAGTCGAAAAATAAAAAAGCCCAACAAGTCTGAAAAAAGGGTTTGCTAAATGACAAATCTTGAAAAGAAATGACTTCAATGAACAAGGAAAAAGAAAATAATTGAAGGACTTGCAAATGGAATAAAAAAAAAAAAGAGCATCGGTATCTTGTTGTCTGCAGATAAAGAGATTTTAGGAAAGAAATGTCAATTAGATGTTTAATCTAAGGTTTAGAGTGAAAATAAAAACCTAGAAAGATCCATTATCTCAACTCCTAAAAATAAAGGTAGGACAATATATGTTGTAAGAATATCAAAAAAGGATGAAAGGATATGAAGGAGTGAAAGTGATCCTAGGCCTATAAAAAGCCTTATACACCATTTAAGCTTGTGAACTCCATGAATCTCGATCTTCGTTGCATGCCTTTAAAAGTCTATTATAATTAAGCAAGCAGGAAAGACAAGTAAATAGTGCCCTCAAAATATAAGGAAGAGTCATGATGAACTAAATAACCATTTGTTTTGTTTATATTGAGAAAATCCAAACATAGATTTCAAACAAGTATCTGATTTTTAAAAACCGAATTACAATTAGGCCATCTCCGAAACCAATCACCATGATGAAGTATTTTTCTTCAAAGAATAATACAAATCAGGAGAGTTGCATGAATGTTGTTATTTGACATGACATTGAAAAATATCAGGTTTAAAAAAAAATAGTAAATCTTGCAAAATATTTGTTAGGGGAAATACCATAAAATTAAAATCAAAGCATGTGACACAAGTATTTGACAAAATACACATAAAACAACATCCATAAACCATAGAAATTAAATGAGATCCTAAGAGAAAAGAGTAAACCCTAATGTGTTTGACCAAATGATGTTTGTTTTGTTTTGCATGTTTATTTGTTCACTGAAATATTAGGTCATACTATTATTTCTATAATATTTGCGGGATCTAGACACATTCTCAGATGATGTACTTGATGTTCAAATATAATTATTAAATTCATAATAAACTACATTATTTAATCATATTATACATAAAATTTATATTTATATTTAGGTCAACATATTAGAAAATCTAATTGGGAACACATTAAAAATCATTTTTAAGATATTAAACTGGATTGATTAATCAGGTGTAATTTGATTGTAATTAAGTTTTAGAAATTAAGGGCTATAATAAATATTATATAAAGGATTGCAATTATAAACCAAGAAAAACCAAGTGAGAACTTGATTGAATAATTATTTAAATTGTCCTAGAATAATATATGTAATATTTTTCAAGAGGCTAGTGAATTTATCATCAAGTTTTTCTCTTTAATAAAATGTTATGGTCTATATTTTTTTTATGACCTAATAATGGAAGATTTGATGTCATTAGATGCATCTAAGAACAAATAACACATAAAGCATAACAATATCTCTCTCTTAAAAGGATTCTAGAAGATTTTTAATAGTAATTCGTGTAGATTGGTATTTGAAATTGTATAATTAGATGATTTGTGGTTTGTGATTATCTAACATCGAAGGATTTATCAAATCTCAAAAACAATTAATATTGACGTAATTTTCATTTAAATCTTAAATAATCCTAGATTGTTTAACAAAATTCTTGAAACTTCTTTTGAAAAATTAAAATTATTACATGTTTTGAAAAATCCAACAACTTTATCATTGAATATATAAGATATAGCATCTTTATAAGATTTTCAAGTCAAACCACAGAAATGGTAACAGATACATTGAGAAAGACATTCAGTGTGATGTTTCAAGGGAGGGGCCATAAATTTCAACTATGGACTTCGATTTAGAGATGTAATCCAACGAGAAATTCAAAGAACAATCGCTATGGAAATTAAGGAAGAATATGGGCGTAAATCTAACATGCTCGTTTCTTCTTTTCATTATGAAAGTATTTGATTCTCCTTGGATTTTTATTCATTGCAAATAAGATCATTTTAAAAATATTTTTGAAAAAAATTGAGAATTTTTTGTTTTTGTTTTTATTTTAAATTAGTTTTTTAGTGTTTTAATATTGTTTTAATGTGCTGATGTCAAAAATAATTTTTTTTAAAATATTATTTTAATGTATTTTCGAATGAAAAATATTTTAAAAAACAACTTCAACCACGCTACTAAACCATCACAAAATACAGTGAACCACCAACCTTGGAGTATTTTTGAATAAAATAAAATAAAATTTAGAATGATTTTTATATGAAAACAAGTGAAAAAAAGGTTTGACTTTTTGGGCATCAAAGAAGGCCAAAAACGAAACCATATACGAACTAAAAAACAAAAGAGGAATAGCATTCCATGCATCGGAGCCGGCTATTTCCTTGTTCTTGCTATGTGTGGGAATGTAATTGCGGTAGTTTTTTAAAATATTTTTCGTGCTGAAATACATCAAAATGATATTTTTTTTATTTTTTTAAAATTATTTTTGACATCAGCACATCAAAATAATCTAAAAACACCAAAACATATTCATTTAAAATGAATTTTTTTAAAAAAAAAAATTTAGCAAACACCAGTTACAACGCAATCACAAACCATGGCTCGGTATCTCTACATGTGCTTTTTTTTAGACTAGCTTGTATATTCCAAAGCAAAATAGTTGCCGAAGACAAAAATAAAACAAAATAAAATAAAATATATAAATATAAAATGAGTTTTACGCAATAACAGATATTTACAATGAGTTTCTTTGTCAACTCCACAATAATTTCCTCGCCTAAATAATTGAAAAATTCGAGATCCCAAAAGCAAACAACAGATCTAGACTGGAATTTCCGGTGATTTCACACTTCCGTCCTGTCGAGCTTGATGATCGTCGTGCACCCCGTTGACCCCACCCCCATTTCTCTTGCTTACAACTCCAATCCTCGCCAAGTACTCCTCGCCCCAATCCCACACGTGCAAAACAATGTAAGTCCCAATCCCACCAATCAAACCATAAGCAATGGAGTAGGTCAAAGGCATTAAAATCAATGTCATAAAAGCTGGGATGGCTTGCCTCATGTCATTCCACTCGATCTCCACCACTGATTTCATCATTAAAACCCCAACTAATATCAACGGTGGCCCCACTGCCCACGCTGGTATGGATGCCAGTAACGGCGTGAAGAAAAAAGCCAGGAAGAAGTACCCCGCCACAGTTATAGCCGTCAGACCCGTCCGTCCACCTTCCCTGATTCCTGTCGATGACTCGATGAATGCTGTCACCGGTGACGTGCCTAGCAACGACCCGACGACGATCGCCGACGCATCCGACATGAAGGCGAAATACTGACCCTCGAAATCACCGTTTTGATCTGAAAACCCAGCGAACCGAGCCATCGAGTATAGGGTACCGGTGGTATCCAATATATCCACGTACAAGAAAGTGATCAGCGCCTCCCAGAAATACCCTTTGCCGATATTCTTGAAACTTAATGCTCCGGCGGTGCTTTCAATGGCATGCACGTCAACAACTTTCTTGAAATATTCATGTGCAGCATCGCCTGCTGCCGTGTTAGGAAACACCGTTACCTCAGTGTTACGGAACCATGAAATTGCCGTCACAAAAACAATCCCATAAATCATAGCTCCCTTAACATTTTTCACCAGGCAATAAGCGATTATTACAAATCCAACCACACCAAGCCATAGAGTGGGGCTCTCCATCCTGTCCCGGACGCAAAAGATACCGCCGGAAACTGTACCGCCCGGGATCAAATCGACGGTCCCGTTAGCTAACGTCATAACGGGAGCTAACGACGCACGTGACGAGCTTGGACACCCTGCAAGCGTTAGTAGAGTAGATGAACTGTACCCTACCAGCCCGATTCCTTGACTATTCTGTAACCCGATAAATGCGAGGAAAAGCCCGATACCAGCAGAGGAGCTGATCCGAACCGGTTTGGGGACTAATTTAGCCAGTTTTGCACGCAACCCAATTGCTGAAATGCCTAGAAAAAATATGCCTTCAATAAACACAGCAGCTAATGCACTCCTATAGGACACATTACCCGACCCGTGAAACCCGACAACCGTATAAGCAAAATAAGCATTAGTGCCCATACCCGGAGCCAGAGCCAATGGGAGATTGGCAAATGCACCCATGATTAAACAGCCGATAAGAGAAGATGCGACAGTGGCTACTATCAGGTCCTTACGTAGCCTCTCTAAACAAGAAGAGTATCCCGGGTTAACCGGGTCGAATTTGCATGCCTCATTGGGTTGGATGACTCGAAGACCAGTTGACCCGGTGCAATTGGAAACCGGTACTGTAGAGTCTGAACATAGAGGGACACAATCAGAAACGCTGCATGTACCGCCGCTGTCGGTGAGGATGGAAGCGTTGACGGCCAAGATGTATGCCATGGTAAGGAAGGTGGCGGTGCCCGCACGTAACTCAGTTGTGAAAGTTGAGTTACGCTCAGCAAGTTTGAATCTCTTACCAACTCGGCTTCTGGCTACATAGCTGTTTAGCCTTGATAAAGGCTTTTGATTTTGGGAAGGTTGAGATCCGATCTCCATGTATGTATGTCACTAATAAATTATGTTTTTGCTTTGCCAATCAATCAGTCAATCTCTCTATACACACAGAGGAGTTAAGGCAGAGATGGATATTTTTTTGAGAGATAATAATGTGATCTGTTGATCCAAGAGGATAGATTCTAAGGGCTTTGGGATCATTTTAAGCTTTATATAGCCCAAAAGTAGGTGAGCAGTTGTGGTGGCAGCTTTTCATTCTTGAATTTGTGTGAACTGTGATTTTTAATGACCAGTTTCTAAAAGCTCTTTGTCATGCTGATGCTAATATATATATATATATCTATATATATAAGCTTGATATTTTGTGGAAGGGTGTGAAAGAAGGGGGTGTCTTCGTTAAACTGGATAGCAACTTGCTGGTAGTAGTGTCCGAATTTGCAAGCAATTGGCTTACTACAGATATTGACATTTCAGACCAATGCCTTAAGTTGACTTTCTTTATATAAAATTATTTAGTTTGAATTCAATATTTCATTTGCGTTTAAGTCCTGCGTACACACTGTTGAGAAAATAAATTAAATTCATAATTAAAAAATAAAATCAAGAACATTGAATAATTAAAAATCATATTAAAAAAAGGCCTCCCACGATGTAAGGATCTGATGTAGTAGATTACTTCTTAAAAAAACCAAGAGAGGTGTTGGTGGTGGTGGTGGTGGTGGTGGTTTTCAAGGTGAATCCAGCTGTGATATATGGGTTAGCTTAGCTAACATGTTTCAAGGCCTTTACCACGTGTGACTCAAAAGAACAATCATTTGTTTTTCTTCAAAATAATAATAACAATAAAAAATGATAAGGAAATCAAACAATGGATCTTCCCAGCCGAATATAAATATAACTATGTGCCCGTGCTTCGCCTTTCAAAAATATTTTATAAGAAATTAATAAAAAAATATTTTTTTTAATTAAAATTTTTTGGTATTTTGAAATTATTTTCCTGCGCTTATGTCAAACATAATTTTTAAAAAATGAAAAAAATATTATTTTGATACATTTCTGAATGAAAAACACTTTAAAAAATAACATCAACTATATTTTTAAACAGATACATAGCTCGCTTCCTCGTGGGCTGAGCTTTTTATTGCTACATAAAATAGGATGCTTAAGCATTGTAAATGTGTTTTGAAGGATGGAAAAAATAATATACAACTTGACATAGAATTGAAAAAAATATATATTGTCAATTCTTAAACAATAAAATACATAGGTATGAAATAGATTAATGGAAAAAAAGTTTTTAAAACAAAGCATCAACAAACTTGGTTGAGCTTGCCAAAAATCACAAGTAAAATAATGTGAATAGGATAATATAATAAAAAAATAATAAAGTTATAATTATAAAATGAGTTGATTTTTTAAAGGAAAAAAATTGAAAATGATAAAAAAAAATCGATCTAAAAAAAACTAAACCATCTAGACAAACCTCCTACCTAAATCATTTGATATGAATAACCAACTTTGTTAAAAAGAAAACAAAAAAAAAATAACAAAGTTTATTTCTCAAAACAAAACAACTTTGAAGGATTCAATGATAAAAAAAAAAAAAACGATGCTGACTCATGTTAACTTTTCAAATTGATGACCCTAGCTATTGAATTAAACTGGATTCAGTATATTTAGAAAAGTACTATTTTAAAACTTGGCTCGACCTAACAGATTTACCTATGATCTAGACCAAATTTCTAAGAATCAAATGTCAAAAGAAGAAACAAAAAAATCAAAGATAAAAAAACTAGTAATTAAAAAAATAAGAATCTTGTTTGAAAAAAAACGAAAAACAATCTAAAATTTTGAATTGAAAGGAAAAACTGAAAAAAGAGGATCAAATAGAAAAATGAATCCAAAGTTAAAAAAAAAAAACAAGAGAATGAGGAATAAATTAAAAAAATCAAGATTATGGATCAATGATGAAATTAAAAACAAAATAAAATTTAATAAAAAAATTGGGAATCAAAATTAAAAATCAAAATATTGAGGGTCAAACCTTAAATATGATCCAATTTTAAATTAAAGGATAAATTTAAATTTAAAAATAAAAATATAGATCAAAAGATGGAATTGAAAAATAAAATAAAATTTAAAAATAGAGCCAAAAATCTAAATTAGAAATGAAAATATTGAGAGTCAAACCTGAAACATTATAAAATAATAAGATAAATTTAATATAAAAATAAAATAAACAAGGATAAAATTGAAAAGTAATAAATAAAATTTGATACAATTAAAAGAATAATAAAAAATAGAATAAAATAACACTCTTTTAATATTGTTTTCAAGAGCAAAATATTTTTCAAGTTGAAGAGAGAGAGAAAAGGAGAAAAAGATAAAAATATATTCTTAAAGTAGTTTGTATTTTTTTTTATCGGGCCATCATAAAAAAAATATATGTCAATATGATATATTTAAAAAATTAAATATTTTTTTCAAGAGTTGATTTTAAAATTGAAAATATATATAAAAAATAATTAATTACCATAAAATAAAAGATTTACATTAGTTATTGTTAAATGACATTGAATCTCTTCTCTGTAATTAAAGAAATCATCATAGTTTTTGAGATAATTTATAGCATCTAAAACCATGAAGGTCTTGCCCAATTGGATCGTAACTGGCCATCACGATCCAACCAGTAAGCAAACTCACGAGACCAGCGTCCTCATTGGGTAGACAATGTACCTTTTTTGTAATGAATGCTTCCACTGACAGGATGGGCTGGACACACTACCCTCAATTTTGCACTTCTTTTTTCCTTTCCAAGACAAGAACAGCATTCTGGCTCCAGTTATGGACGAGTAGTTTGTTTTTAATGATAAAAATAAAATACTTATTTTTAGAATACAGACGTCGAAGTCGAGAAGATGATAAAAACTTTTTTTCTCTTGATCATGCTCAAATCAGACCCAAAATCCTCCTCCCACACTCGTATCTCTAAAGAAGACGACCCATTTAAGGGTTTAGTTGAACATAAATCATACAAGCAAATAAATTTCTGTTTCTTATTTTTATTTTTACCATGGCAGTGAAAGGTGAGCACACGCTAATAGTGGCTGTACATGCCATGCACATGTTAGAAGTTGGGTGAATTGTTGGGGATAGATTTACACACTCGAATAACTTAGATAAGATTCTTCACGCTGATTTTAAAAGTAATTTTTTTATTGTGTTTTAAATTATTTTGATATGCTGATATCAAAAATATATATATTTTTTAAATATTATTTTATATATTTTAAAATAAAAAACCTCAACTACCTTACGAAACTGTTATTTAAAAAATGCATGTATAGCAAGATACAACAAGTTGACTATTCATCTACCTCTCTAAGTGGCCGTTTGGTATTGCTATTGAAATGGAGATTCAAGCCAAAAGTAGATTTTGTGCGTTTGGTAACGAGAAAACACAGATTAAATTGCCATGAGACCCACCAAAAAATCAACTGAAAACGTGGTTTAGAATAAGCTGAAAAATGGTGCTTTTCCTGCGATCACGATTCATGTTTTTTTTCCTGCGTTTCATGGATTGCAGGTCGTGGTTAGCAGCAATATCATGGTGGGAAGCAACCAACAGTCTATCCCCACAGCTGCAGCACTCTCTCTCTCCATGATGACAATTTTCTCTCTCTACACAACGACAACTCTCTCTCACCACGACGACGACTCTCTCTCTCCGCAATCGGGTAGCTCCCGGAGACACCATCATCATCCCCCTCATCATCGGTAGCTTCTTCTCCACTCCAGAAGCTTCGCTATGACCACCTCTAGCAAGAGCAGGAAGCCCCCATGTAGAAGCAGCAGTGGTGGCAGCAAGCTTCCGACACTCCTCTCGGCCACCATCTTTGACGTAACCACCACAGGAAGAACCACATCGGCCTCCTCTATCCATCGACATCACCCGTTCAGCCTTTTGTCACCGTCCGTCAAATGCTACTATTCATGTGAACAGTGCAACACACCGTTTCATGCCCTCCCTCTAAATATATATATATATACATATATATATACGTTGGACTTGGGCTTTGGCCCAATTTGGCTGGGCTGGCCCATTTAGTTGGGTCAGGCCCAATCCATTTAAAAAAAATAAAAAAAATGTGTAGATAGAGATCAGTCATGATGAAAGGGAAAAACGTGTGACTTCGTTTCACTCTACAACCCTGTTGTTTTTCGATTGTCGATTGATTATGAATTAGAAACTTGTAACTGGATTTAGCCTTGGAATTATATCTCTACAACTGGATCACAGATGTTGTTACTAATGATATTTTTACTAGATGTTGTGACTCAATCAAATAGTGAGGGATGACAGAGGCATTCACGTATAGATTTAGTTCGTGATGAAATTGCAAGTAGTTTGATGGAACAATAAAAACAAATATCTGTTTTTTTCATGAATTATTAATTACATTTTATTGTTATGATTATTAACCTATAAAATTTTAAAAACAATTTATATATATATATATATATATGTGTGTGTGTGTGTGTGTGTGTGTCATTTAAAGTAATTTCACAAGTTGACAACAATACAAAAAACATGATAACCAAACACACGAAACTGTTTTTTATCAACCTCAAACTCAACCATAGTTTTAACTAAACACTTCATGAACCGCAACTAAAAGTGCTTTTCATAAAATTGCTTTTTTAAAACCTCAACCACAAAAGCAAAAGCAATACCAAACACACCCTAAGCTGACGATGGGGATCAATGTCGCCTAAAAATAAGGTAAAGCCTCAAAAAGCTTCAGTGAATTTCCTTTTTCTCTTTAGTGGTTCACTATCACTGGAGATTGGATTTTATTATGTTTCTCCAATGAAAAGGGGACAGAGTAACTAATGCTAGTTATTCTTATCAAAAATTATTTTTTTAATGTTATAGACACATACTATTGTTGTCGAAACACCATAAAAATTAGTGTACTCAATTTTATTAGTTTAGTAATCAATACCCTTCTCAACCTTTCTAATTCTTTTTTAGTTATTTTTCATGAATTCTCATCATTTTAAATTCATAAACACATAGATCATCAAATTAAGAATTTAAATAATGAAAACTTAACAATTATTGCAAGCAATTTCTAAATAAATGTTAAGATACCTCACCCAATAGAGAATAACCTCCAAATGCTAACAAATCAAGAAATTTTCCTCTTCTTTCTTGATGTTTATCACCTCATTCCTTGTTCTATCTCCTAAATTTCCTCTCAAAACCATTTTAAATCTAAGGCTGTGTTTGTTTTCTGGAAAGTGGTTTCCGGGAAATCACTTTCCAAACTTTCCTGTGTTTGTTTGCTATTAGAAAAATTGGTCAACGGAAAACACTTTCCAGTCAAAGAAAAATTTGGTTTGGTTTTCAGGAAAGTGTTTTCCGGAAAATTTGGGCGGAAAACACTTTCTGGAAGTTGTGAAAAATTTAGAAATGTCATTATTTGCTGATTTTATCAAATTTGATCCTCAAACTTTTGATTGCTATATATAATTTGTTTTGAATATTTATTTTTCAATTCCATCTCTTAAAATTTAATTTTTATATTAATTTTGGTCCTTATTTTTATAATTGCTATTTGCTTTTTTCTTATCATTTTTTTATTGAAATTTTTTATCAATGAAATTTGGTCCTCATTTTTTTTATTGTTACTTATTTTATTTGAAATAATTTATGAAATGTTAATTATTATTATTTTAATTTATTCACCTTTCATTTTTTTTAAATTTTTTAGATTTGATCTCTATTATTTTGATTATTATTTATTTTATTTGAGATAATTTATGAAATTATATATTTTTTTCAATTTCATTCTCATTCAACTTTTTAATTTGTAAGATTTGTTCCTCATTATTTTAATAAACTTGATAAAAATAAAACATTAATAAGTTATTTTTCCAGCTCATTTTCCATGACATAACCAAACACTGGAAACTGTTTTCCAACTTATTTTCCATTACACTACCAAACATCGGAATTCACTTTCCAGGAATTAACTTTCCAAAAGGAAACCACTTTCCTGCAAACAAACGGAGCCTAAGAGATTTTGTTGTTTAAATCCTTTAGCATCACTAACTATCTTTTTTTTAATCTTGTTTTTCTCTACTTTTTCTCTAGGATTTTCAAGAAAAATGGTGTTAGAAAGAAAAGCTAATGACTTAAAATAAAAGCAACTACATTGAAAAGAAAACTAGCTAAACACCTAAGCTTTCAATTTTACTTCCAATCTCCTAACAACATCAAATAGCATAAGCATTATAGGCAAGAAACAAGTTAAAATAGATTTAAGCATAACATTTCATGAATTTATTGACAATGTAACTTTCAAACCTTCATTAGTCTTTAGAACTTAAAAGAAATGCATATCATACAAAAATAATTAGTTTTTTTTATTAGTATACACTTTAACACTCACGTATTTATGGCTAATGTGTTTCCACTCAAATCCATTCAATGTCATGATTTGTCATATGTTGGTTTTTCAATCTTATCTTCATTACTAAGTATTACATACCACAAATGAATTAAATGGTCTTTATTAATGGAGAAATTATATACTTCCTAAATTTGCTTAGTATCTTATGGAGACTATATTTACATTACATGCATGCATGAACCTGATAAGGGCATTTAGGAATTTAACAATTTTGAATCTAAAAAGCAACCTTAAACATGTCATCAATTAACAAACATTTTTAAGCTTATTTATATTTTCTTTTCTTTTGCCAAATACTAGTAAAATATATGTGTGATGTTTTATAGGTTTATGGTTAGATATTTTAAGGAAAAAAACAGTTATGTGATGAATATTTGGGTTGAGCCCGAGTATGATTAGTTTTGTATGAATCAATTAAAAAATCAGAAGCATAATGGTGATAAAAGAAATGAAAGAAAATATTATCTTAATGATTTTAATGAGAACATACTACAAGGATTAAAAAAAGTTGTATTTCTGCTTTTATGATGATCAATTCATATAGAGGGTGTTTGACACCGCGTTTCAAAAGTGCTTTTGAAAAAAAAATTATTTTTATTTTTTACTTTAAATTAAATTTATTTTGGTGTTTTAGATCATTTTGATTTGCTGATGTTAAAAATAATTTTAAGAAAATAAAATAATATTATTTTACTCCATTTCTGAAAGAAAAATACTTTTAAAAGCAACCTCAATTACATTCTAAACAAGCACGTAGTCTGATGATTATAAGATATTTAGCTCATCTTTTTGATGCTATACTAGAATATTTGGTTATTAAGCTTTTCTTTACCTTTATTTTAACTCAACTTGACCACAATCCCATTCCAAACTTGAATATAGATCCTTTTAATTTATGTGTTGCATACAATATTTAGTAGTGGAGATAAGATAAAAGAGCCATTGTATGGTAGATCATCACATTTAATAATAACACTCATCAAATAATTATGTTGGAGGCTCAAAAGCTCACACGCTCTCTCTTACAAATAAAATACTTAATTTTTTAAGAACAACAAAAAGAGACTTTTTTGTAAAGAGAAGGAGAAGTCATAGTGAGATTGCCTCATTTTTTAAGAAAAAAAATCTAAAGAGAGAAAGAGAGAGAACTAAATATTACCTTGTGTTTTTCTTTATTTTGCAGTTCATAGCGAGATTCACCATAGACACAAGAAGGAAGAGAAAGAGGAGTCACTTTAGGTTTGCCGGCTTTGTGGTTCACTGGCGATGGTGTGTGAACCCACGTGTCGCTAGTAACAGGAGCAATAGATACACACACCACCACTGCTTTGGCACATCCCAGAATCTTTCAGAATTGTTCTCATGTACATTTGGTAATTTTAGATGATTTTTGACAATTTAAAGTACCTTTTTTTTTGTAATTTCATATATTAATGTGTGTATATAATTTTTTGTTGTTATGTAAATATGTTTAATTTTTAGTTGTGTAACTAAAAAATAATAAAGATAAAAAATGTTTAATTTATTAATATGTTTAATTCCAGATATTAATGTTTGTGTGTGTTACATGATGCGAACCTCGTGATCACGTGGTCGTACAGTCCATAATTAAGACTAAGATTTGATCCTAGAAAGCCGAAATAGGTCTGATAGAAGTTTGACACAATGGAAACCTGCCTCAGGGAACCAACACTATTGGAATGAGTAGAATGACGCCACAAACCCAACTAATTTTTGATAAGTTAGATTTAGTTCATTCAAGAACTCAAGAATACAAGAATCACTCTCACACGTTAAAACTGAAAAATTTAGAAGTAATATTCATCAATGACTGCTAAAATTTAGCTTACATGAGTTTATATAGTTGTTGAAAAACTAACCCTAATGGACCACTTATGTGGACTTAAATGAGATCCACTCAAAACTGACCCAAAACCCTAAAGTGGAAAGCCTATGACTTAATCCAAATAAATCTTGGATCCTAGTTGAAAATAAAATATTAATTAATCCCAAACAAGCCTTGGGTTGTAGCTAATAAAATTAAATAAAACCTATAATATTAAATTCATGTTCTTCCATGAGAAGAAGAGAAGTAAAATATCATAGAGCTGATTCAAGAGTTATTTATAGCTTCCCATCCAGCCCTTTAATCCTATAAAAAAGGAAAAAGGTAGCCACCCATGTTGTTCCAAAGTTGTAGTATGATTCTTTTATATTATTTGTTGTCCTCACTTCATGGCCCAAATAAGGTTGTATTGGACCCTTCTTGCACATGGATAAAATATACTAGAGTCTCCTCTTGATACTCCAATGGACCTTGCAATTCTGACTTGATTGAAACCTTCAAAACTAATGCATTCAATGCCTCTTTCAATGTCTTTGTCTTAGACTGGGTCATTGGACCATTTGGAACTTGTAATGGGTCCTTGCTGGTGTTTCTAGGCTGGTCCACATCATCCCCTCTATCTTTGAAAGGATTTAACCTCGAATCAAAATATGTGTCAAACAATGTAAGATCAACAACATTAAAAATAACACTAACACCATACTCACCTGTAAGGTCATTTTTGTACACGTTGTCATTGATTCTCTCTAAAACCTGAAATAGATCATCACCACGAGGCTATAAATGTGATTTCCTTTGGTTAGAAAATCATTCCTTCCACATGTGCACCCAAACCCAATCACCGGGTTGGAAAACAAACAGTTTACATCCCCTATTTGCTTTAAAATGTAAAGTCTGTTCTTTTTCTCTATTTGCAGTTGAACTCCCTCATGGAGTTCTCTCCCCATCCTTGCCTTCTTTTCACCATTTGAACTTACCCTATTTTCAAAAGGTAAAGGAATTAAGTCCATGGGAGTTAGTGGATTGAAACCATAAACAATTTCGAATGGAGAAAAACCAGTGGTCGAATGCACAATTTTATTATAAGCAAACTCGAAAAACAAAAAACATTCTTCCTAACTTCTCATATCCTTTTGAATGACAACACATAACTACCTCAGTTTGTCCATCTGTTCGAGGATGAAATGTTGTCGAAAATAATAGTTTGGTTCCCAACTTTCCCTATAAGGTCTTCCAAAAGTAGCTAAGGAACTTAACATCATGATAAAACACTATACTCTTAGGAATGCCATGCAAACATACAATTTCCCTAAAGAACCAGTCTGTAATATGAGATGCATTATCTATTTTACAACATGCAATGAAATGTGCCATTTTAGAAAACCTATCAACCACAACGAAAATAGAGTCTCTACCTTTCTTTGACCTAGGTAAACCTTAAACAAAGTCTATAGAGATATCTACCCAAGGTTCAGAAGGCACAAGTAATGATGTATATAGTCCATGTAGTTGTCCTCTAGATTTTGCATTTCGACAAGCAATACACTATTCACAAATTCGTTGCACATCTCTTTTTATCTTTGGCCAATAGAAATTCTCATGCAATATATACAAGGTTTTCGCAACCCCAAAGTGACCAATTAAACCACTCTCATGTGCTTCATGAACAAACAATTCACGCAAAGAACTAGTAGAAACACAAAATCTATTCTCTTTGAATAAATAATCATCCATCAAATAAAACTTACCAAAAGCCGAATGTCTACATGCATTATAAATCTCAGCAAAATAAGAATTATTACCATACAATTCCTTCACATATTCAAAGCCTAGCAATCTAGTATTCATGGTGTGTAAAAGAACATACCTGCGTGAAAGTGCATCAGCTATGATGTTCTCTTTGCCTTGCTTATACTTGATTACATAAGGAAGAGTTTCAATGAATTCAACCCATTTTGGATGTCTCTTGTTTCAAGGACTCATGATCCGAATGGATTACAAACTCTTTTAGCCACAAGTAATGCTGCCATGTCTCAAGTGCTCTTACCAATGCATAAAGTTCTTTGTCGTAAGTGAGATATTTCAAGGTCGCTCCACTTAACTTCTCATTGAAATAACCAATAGGTCTCTGATCCTGCATCAAAACAACACATATTCCCATTCCAGATGCATCACATTCTATTTCAAATGCTTTCGTAAAGTCAGGTAAAGCCAAAATAGGTGCAAAATATAATTTCTCTTTCAAAAGAACAAAAGCCAATTCTTGTTCCCCCCATTAAAACCCAACTGACATCTTAACAACTTCATTCAAGGGTACTGCTATTGTACTAAAATCTTTCACAAAACAGGTGCAGAACATAATTTCTCTTTTAAAAGAACAAAAGCCAATTCTTGTTCCTCCCCCTATTTAAACCCAACTGACTTTTTAACAACTTCATTCAAGGGTGCTGCTATTATACTGAAATCTTTCATAAAACACCTGTAAAAACTACTTAACCCATGAAAAAAATCCTTACCCCACTTATTGATTTGGGTGTAAGCCAATATCGGATGGCCTTAACTTTCTCCTCATCCATCTCGATACCCTGTGCAGTTACAACATAGCCAAGAAACACATTTTTCTCCATGCATAAGGCACATTTTTTAAGATTAACATACAATTTCTCGTTATGCAACACACGAAGTATATTACGCAAATGATCAAGATGCTTAATTGTGTTCTTGCTATAGATCACAATGTCAAGAAAAATACACAACCACAAACTTACCTATGAATGCACACAACATATGATTCATTAAACGCATAAACATACTAGGTGCATTTTTAAGTCCAAATGGCATTACTAACCATTCATACAAACCATGCTTCATCTTAAATGCAGTTTTCCACCCACCACCCTCTTTCATCCTAATCTGATGGTACCCACTTTAATAGTCAATTTTAGAGAAAATACAAGATTCATGTAACTCATCTAACATGTCATCAAGACTAGGAATAAGGTGTCTATACTTTACTGTTATGTTGTTAATGGCTGGGCAATCAACACAGATCCTCCATGTTTCATCCTTCTTAGACACAAGTAGCACGAGTACAACACACATGCACAATACACGAGCTCATACTCTTATGAATATAGCCTTTTTTCATGAGCTCATCAACTTGCCTTTGAAGGTCCTTCGTCTCCTCAGGATTGCTTCTATAGGCTGGTCGGTTAGGAATTAAAGCTCCGGGTACAAAGTCAATTTGATGCTCTACCCCCCTCACTGGTGGTAATCCACTAGGAGTATCATCGGGGAACACATCATCAAACTCCTGCAACAAAGAAATAACAACACTAGGAACAATATGATCAAAATTATTAGTATTAAAATAAGCCTCTTGTACACAAGTAAAATCATTGGCTTTTTTTTTTATGAAATATGCAGATCTAACCTCACAATCTCTAGCATAAAAATAGGGTTATTTTTTTAATTTTCCACACATTTCTCATCACTCTTCCTGATTTTTTTCACTCCTCTTGTCTTACCTTCATTCTTGGCTAGATTTGGATGTTTTTAAGTTGTGATCGAATGGTCTGATTTGTTTGGATTGTTGGCTGAATATTTGTGTGTGTGGATGGGTGGGTGAATGGGTTGTAGTTGTTTGGGTTCTGGTTGAATCTGATGGTCTTCTCTCTACTTGATCCTTACCTTGATTTTCTCTCCCCATTGCCTCATGCTCATTTTTAGCTTTATTTCATTATTATACACTTGTTTGGGTGTAAGAGGTACAAGAGTGATGGTTTTACAATCTTTTACAATGGTATACCTATTTTTAACCCCATCATGAATTGTCTTCCTATCATACTGTCATGGTCATCCCAACAAGATGTAACTTACTTGCATTGGTACCACGTTGCACAAAACTTCATAAATATATTTCTCAATCGAAAATGGAACCACAACTTGTTTAGTCACTTTCACTTTCACTACTATCATTCAGCCATTGCAATCTATATGATTTAGCATGCTTAACAATACTCAAATTCAGTTAACTAACAAAGATGGTACTGCAAACATTAACACAACTTTCACTATCTATAATTAAATCACACACCTTGCTTTGTACATAACCTAGACTAGATTTTCGTTTTGAAATTGACTATTTGTTTACTTTTAAATATCTTATCTATTTAAGTTAGGATAATTAAATTGTATGATTATGACATCGCACCATTACAAAACTTCATTTAGTGCTGTACAATTTTTTCTTGAGTGATAATGACAAACACGAAGGAAGGAATGTATCCCATTGGATAAAGCATAAAGCAGTAGCTAATTTTCCAATATAAAAAATATAAAAATATATTTATAATGCTAAACATCTCTTTCTTTCAATCAAAGAGGACAGCTACGGCAATGATATTGGAGCTTGAAGAGTTAAATTCCACAAAAAATCAAATTTGGTTAGCTGGACCCGCGTTATACCCACTTGTATAATCATGCTATGCGCTTAGTTGACATTTCTTTTACTAGGCAGTTCATCAGCAATTTCAAATGCCTTGTACTTATTATCTTGTTATTAATCTGTACTACACTTTCTGTGCAGGTTGAGGGGGCAGATTTTATTTTTATATATATATTTTAAAAATAAATTCTCATTCAACATAAAAAAAGGGAAATCCAAACTTGCTTTACACTACAAGAAAAGGCAAACCAGTTCAAATAATAAGAGAAAACAAATTGTAATTTAGGTTATTTGGCCGACATTTTCATGTCGAGTGATCTCGAACGGTCGAGAAGGAGGGGGAGGCCTTTTCTCTGCCACTCTTATACGTTCAAAAGCAAAATGAAAGAAAGGGTCCCTCTTTTCTTTTTGCTAGTGAAAGGTGATGTGAAGTATATGTTGATTAAATTATGTTTTAAATATTTACCTCATTTGTTGTTTTAGATTTCCAGGGCATCGAAATGATATCCTTTTTTTCATTTCTAGATAATGAATAAATTAATCTTCTTTTGTGAGGCCCCATCACATTTATACCCCCCCCCCCCCCCCCCCCCCCCCCCCCCCCCCCCCGCATGCACTCCCCACAATAAAGAATATGCTTTTGTTCTTCACCCAATTTACTTGCCATGGAGCCAAAGAGAATCCGAGCTCAGAAGGAAGGATGGTAACCTCCTCCTAATTTGACTCCCTCCTCCTAATTTGACTCCCACTAATCCATCCATTTTATTATCATTTTCAAGAGGCATGCATGAGTTAAAATCATGTAATGGCTTGCATGCTGTAGCCAACATCAACTTTTTGGATGTGAAGTGTTTTTATTTTGTAATTGATATTTTTTTTAAAAAGATATTAATTCAATATTTTAGATTTCTTTTATATTTCTAATGTATTGATAAAAGAAATAAAATAAAAAACAATTTAATAAAACACTTTCATAAAATGAACTTGCATTGCCGAACATGCATTTATTTTCTTGAAGCGAGAATAATATTTTTGGTGTTAACTATTCCATATAGGCAACTTAAATCGAATCGAAATCACGGCTACATTATCAAGATAAAATTAAAAACAAAAGATTAATTTTTTTTTAAAAAAAATAATTATCATAAAATGATTCACTCGACCGGATGAATTTTATGGTCTTTCAAGCTTAGTCAAATCTGATTATAGAAACCTTCTGGCAGTGATAAAAGTTTCAGACTAACAAGTTTATTTATTAAATGATTAACATGCATAATTTTACGAGTTAACTTATGATTTTAATAATAATGCACCAATCTTCTCACCGAGAATAGTTTTATTTTTTAATTTATTATATTATTACTATGCATAATTTTACGAGTTACCTTGTAATTTTAATAACAATATAACCAACCCTCTCACTAGTTTTATTTTTTTAATTTATTATATGATTGGCATGGATAATTTTACGCGTTAACATGTAATTTTGATAACAATCCAACCAACCCTCTCACCGAGAAAGGTTTTATTTTTTAATTTATCATGTGATTAGCATGCCAATCGTTTTAAAAAGTAAGAGCCGGAAAGTTTACTGCAACCATTGATGAGCCTGGATAAAAACAGCACCTAGGCATAGGCAAGGAGCGAGCCCACATGAAATAAATGAATGGAACATTGCAGCTCCAGAGTCCGAAAGAAAGAAACCAGAGCAGGTTTCACTAATAGCCTCACCCACCGCACCTAACATAATATGGTTGAGGACTTTCAACAATGCAAACATGCCTGCAACCACCTATCTGCCTTGGAAAATAACTGGTCAAATTCAAATTCAATTAGATGAGAGGCAACATTCTGAGCTTTGGATGGGATTGTTTCACATGTTGGAGGGGATGTTAGGCTAAAACAAACTAAACGAAAATTATATAAAATCGAAATTTATCAATAAAACAAACCTTGGTTGCAAATCAACATCCACCAACAAAAATCAAAACTGATCATGGAAACAAAACATCAATTTATATTCTGAATATTTTTCTCTTCTTAACATTGGTTAGTTAACGGATCCGTCTTATAACTTACTATAACCATCAAACAACCACAATGTCCGTATTAATAATTTAATTCAATGACAGTCTTAAGAACTAGATAAGTTGATCAATCAAGAAACATAATTGTTTACAATCTATGTTTGACTCAATTGAATGTTCTCCCAAAGATTAATAACGTAAATCTATCACAATTATTAACTCAGTTGCTTCACAAGTTTATATACCACAACTTCGGTTTTGATTTCAAACTTAGTAATAGATTGTCTATAATAATAACTTATTGTCTGCTCTTAGCAATTAAATAAACAATCATAGAAAAAATAAGCGTAGAAAAACAAACATATTCATCATATAAACTGAAAACCAAAGGTAAAATAGATGTCACGGTTCTTGAAATCTGAAGGTTTTTGTGTCTTTGAAACCAAGAAAAAGAGTTTAGCCTTGCATGTTTGTTGAACAACTAATTAAAAAGATAGAAGAAAACATGATTTTTGATTTGGAGGAGGAAAATTTGTGTTTTCTTTTCTGCTAACCGAATGTTTTCTTGGTGCCTCTCCTCCTTTATATACTTAGAAACCCTAGTTTTTATTTTACAAAATAGTGCTCCCTTAAGTTGGCAAAATCTAGTTGTCATCTTATAAAAATCATATCTCATTAATAAGACATTGTTTTGAGCTAAAATTTGGATTTATGATAGGTCTTTGAGTCTGGAATCTAAACAAATTGGGTTTGCATCAATCAAACTTATGTAGCTCCATATATATAAGTTGGAATGACCAAAGGTCAACATAAGCATATTGGAAGATATGACTTTGAAGACTGCGATTTCCATGATTTTATTTTATTTTTTTGCCTTAGATTTCAAGAAAGGTATGGATGTTAGCTTTTGAATTCCACTGGAATCACTTCGTTTCAACCTCTAGAGCTTCCAATCTGTACAAAATATCGATTGAAAGTCAAATCTGTTAATAAGATCCAATTACCTCTTTTTTGCATCTTTCATCCAAAAATGTCTTCAAAACATGAATCAAAGAATATTAAGGTATTTTATATACAAAACATATGCAAAATATACCGAGAGTTATGCCTTCAACCAAGTTATCCTCATTTTGAGGTGAAAGAGATGAGCCAGTAAGAAAAAAAAATAGAAACAAAATGGTAGAATATACTGAAGATAAAATCAGGCTTGAAAGTATGGAAAACGAAAGCAGCATAGACCTGCCTTTCATGCACCTCCATGCTTAGCCAAACTGGAGGTCTTTCAACACCTAATTCTAACAGCATTAAGCAAAAGCGGCTCAGCAAGAGAGGATGCTTTTGGTTCAGCCACAGTCCCTCGATCACGCTGAACAGGAGAAAATAAATCGGTTGAAAGATTGAAAAGTTGACAAAGAATTAGCTTAGGGAAAATCCGCAAGAAGATTACCTGCGTGAATTAAATAATTATACTAAAAGCTAAAGAAAATCACGGTTTTCAACAATAATGCACAATAAAAATCATTGTTTCTATAGACTAGATTAGTGTGGATTGTAATAGTAAAATAACTCTGTTACCCCTCAGTGCACAGTGACTTTAGCTTGGGCCTAGGGATATTTTTGATTTTTTGCATTTCTGTGCACTATAAAATAACCATAATACCCATATAGAAGACAAAAATACATAATTACCGCCGGGGGTATTAAGGTTATTGTATATTTTTTTAAATGTCTAAATAAAACTTTTCCTCTAGACTCAGATTAGTGTGGATTGTAATAGTGAAAATTACTATTTTATCCCTCACTGCACAGTGACTTTAGCTTGGGCATAGGGGTATTTCGATTTTTTGCATTTCTGTACACAGTAAAATAATCATAATACCCATATAGAAGACAGAAATACACAATTACTGCCGGGGGTATTAAGGTTATTTCATATTTTTTTAAATGTCTAAATACAAATATACCCCTATATAAGACAAAACGTAACAGTACATGCCAGAATTAGTAAGGTCATTGCAATATTTTTTTTAAATGGCCAAATACGTATATGCATCCATATAAGAAAAAAATTCAAGAGTTGGTTACAGGGGTGTGGTAGTAATTTACCAAAAAAAAATTATATTTTGTACCACAATACTGTTTACGCGTCGGCGGACGCACCATCCATTTCCGCGCTCACGCTTCTTTCGACTGTGTGTGCGGCAACTGGCGTCTAGAATGATTCTCTTCCATATTTTCTTCCTCCTGGTGCAGTGCATGGCGTTCCAAGGTGGTGGGAGACATACGATGGTTGGTTGAAATTTACCCCCCTTTTCTCTCTCTTGCGTGCAAAAGAACATGTCAAACCCCATTCTGTATTGGGTGTTCATTGTAGTCCTGATCTTTCGATTGTTTTGTATGGTCCTTATTTCTATTATAGAAGTTTTGATTTGTTTCAATTTTGTCCTTCAACTGAAATTGATTACATATTGTAGTTTCATTTCGGTCCTCAGTCTTTTAATTTCCGAATTAGTTTTAAATCTTTAATATTTTCGGTATCAAAATTTTGATTTCTTTTACTTTTATCCTTCAATGCAAATGGATTATATATTTTAGTTTCATATTGGTCCTCAAGCTTTTAATTTCGGTTTTCTTTTTAAATCCTTTAATTTTTCCAGTATCAAAGTTTAGATTTGTTTCACTATTGTCCTTTAAATGAAATTTATTATATATGTTTTTTTTTTGCCCTTATACTTTTAATCTTTGATTTTATTTTAATTCCTTTATTTTTTATATATATTTCTGAAATGGTTCTTATTTTTGTTCATGTTTATATGTACATGCTCTTAGTTTTTGTTTTTTATGATTTCCTGTGTTATTGAGGTTTTTATTATTTAATATTTAAATTTTAATTTGTGTTGGTGATCATTTGAAAATTAATATTTATTATTTTTTCTCTTTGTTTTTTTTAATCTTCAAGTGAAATAATTTTTTAAAATATAATAATATTTATTTTTGTTTTGTCATTTTTTTTAGTTTCTTTTTTGTTAATATTTTTAGGTGTTAAAATTTCTAATTATTATAGATAAGGCATCAAAATAATGATAATGATTATTCGTAAGTTTTTTTTCTTGTAAATATGTGAGACTAATTATATATGTTGATATTTATTTAATATTAACGCCTTAATATATATATATAAATAAATAAATAAATGTTTTTTGAAAAAAATAATAATTTAATATCAGTGTTCTGAAATACTTTTAATATAATAATATGAGGAATAAATCTTATAAAATAAAAAAATAATTTAATTTCTTATTCTAACAATAGTTATGATGTCATTGATAGTATGACAAATAATAATTAGAATATCAATTATAGATAGTAATATGTATATAATGATAACTATAATAATTGTGACAATTTAACAACCATGATAATAACAATGACAATAATAATCAAAATAATTCATTTGTTATTTTTCTTAAAAGATTGACTTTTGTGGCTTTTTTATATATGATATTTCATTTCTAATATCCAATTAACAAAAAATATACGAATTTACACGTAGACGAAACAAGTGGAAAAATTGAGCAAATTATCTACAATGAAATAATATACGAGCCAATTATCCTCCACTTTGCTGTAGCCATAAACAAATTTTTTAACATGCAAAAAAATGTTAAAGGTCTTAGATTATTTTATGATGCTATATATTTGAGCGAAATAATTAGCCTACAAAACCTATTTGCAGCGATAGTGTTACCACTGATAATTATAATATTACTTATTTGTAATAAAGTTCATAATAACAGTGATAATAATTAGAACAATTTAACAATCATAACAGTACCTAGTAACAATGAGAATAATAATCAAAATAATTCATTGGTCGATGTTATTTTTGTGAAAAAAAACTTATGCAATTTTTTTTATGCATGTTTTTTTAGATCTTAAATCACGTAAAAAAAATATACGAAGCCACATATAGACAAGACAAGTAGAAAAATTGTGCCAAATTATCTACAATAAGAAACAATTGCCATGCGTTTCATCGCAACCAGCACCAAATTTTCACATATAACAAAATTGTTAATGGTCCTATATTTTTTTTTATAATGCTATACATTTGAGCTAAATAATCAACTTAAAAATTTAAGACTATGTAGTTTTTATGTATTTATTTTATTATAGATAAGACATTTTGAATAATGATAATAATTATTTTTAGGATTTTTTCTTGAAAAATAGGTGAGACTAATTATATATTATGATTTTTTTATATTAACGTCTTAAAATATATTTTAAAAAATGAACTAACTTTTCTTTATAAATCTCACATTAATTTAATCTTAGTGTTCTAAAATACTTTTAATATAATAATATGAAGAAAAAATCTGAAAAACTAATCTTTAATAAATTTTAGCTTTGCATTTTTGCTATGTGCCAAATAATTATTCATCAAATAGTTAAAACATGCCCAACAAATAATTAATATGTTGCAACCAACAAATAACTCATTGTTAGTCAATTTGATCAATTGTAGTTTTGCTATCTACCAATTAAATTATTAGTCAAGTAGTTAAAACAAAACCACCAATCAAATTGTTTGTAGTGAAACAAATCACTCATCTGTGCTAAAATTCATCGATTGTAATTTACTATTTGCTAATGAAATAATTCATCAAACAAATAAAATATACACAACAATCAATTAGTGTGTTACACGAAGTACATGACTCATTTTCAATGAATTTTATCGATTCCAATTGTACAATCTACCGATTAAATAATTATCAAAACAGTTTATCAATAACAACATTCAATCACTTTTAGGCTAAAAAAACTCATTTCTAACATATTTTATCGATTATAATTTTACTAATTATTTATAAAGGTAACTAATTACAACACGCACAAAATTAATCAGTTTCTTACATAGAAAAAAGTCCAACATCAATGCGCGGGCAGGTAACCTCATATACAGACTATGATGCAACATCAAAATGCTAACAAATATGGAGCTAAATACTAAACATTAAATTAATATTTTCATAAGATACAAGAGAAGTCCATTTTTTTAATATAATAAACTCAAAAGTTTATTGTTAAAGGCACTTTGAATTTAACAAATTGAAAAATATTACTTTTTTAATTAATGCTTTTTAAAAAAATACTTACCGTATCTCTCTATTTTTCTTCCTCACTGTCTAGCTATTTATTAGCTATTTTTTTTTGTTCTTGACAACCATTTTAATCTTTATACATGATATATTATAATACATTTAAGAGATAATAATAAAAGTACATTATCTATCTATAAATATAAGTAAATAAACAACACCGAGTATGAGGCTTAGCCTTGCACGACTATGTGTGCAAATACTTCAGTATTGCGTTTCAAAAACATTTTTGAAAAAAATAAAAAAATAATTTTTATTTTGATTAAATTTGGCATTTCAACTCTCTTCAAGATATCCCATACTATACCACATTTCTCTCTTTCTTCTCAAACTTAGATACTCTGTAGCGAAGTCATGAAAATCACCATCAATTAACACTCTAGGTATTGAATGAAACTCAACCATAACCTTAAGAATACTATAACCTTGTCGATTCATATGCAAAGAAGTGGAATCACTCTTAGTCAAATGCTTTCAAGTAGTTGATCCCACCTTGACAGTAGTTGAGATCCAATTTTAAATGTGTTCTTCTTTCTAGATCTCAGCTTAGAAGGACTCTTTCTTTTCTTTTGTCATTACTCTTTGTGTTACTGTTGCTTGACATATTCACCCCACCAACCATTCGAGAAATGTCATTCTCAAAATTCAGAATCCTATCCTCTTCTGAATCATCGTTTCCTTCTTCCAAATCAGACCCATCAATGTTGACATTGCTTATGCCTAAATCAACTTCATTTCCACCAATTACCCCTGAAGATGGTGCTGATGCAAAATCTCTAGTAGAAATAATATTGTAATATATTCTATCAAATTTAAATTTTAAAGATAACTAAATACCAGCAAATCTGAATTTTTTGGTTCCTCTAATTTCCTACATAAAAGAAATACACATCAATAATAAAACATGTAATTTTTTTTTTATAAAACATGAAAACAAGTAATGGAATAGTTAGTTTAATGAAGATTAACCTGAATTTTTGATTTCCATCACTCATCACTAGCCGATATTGTACCTGATTCATTACTCTAGCCCACATCAGTTTCGCATTTAATTTCGTCCATATCCTCCAATCCCTTTTACACCCATCCCATTTTTTTTCAATTGTGTTTTGGTGAAAGCATGACCGATTTGTTCTTTAAATGATGTTGTAAGAAATTTCCAACCCATTTTATCAAAATGAGTCTTAGGTCTCATTCCCATCTCAATGGCCTTAATGTATGCAACATTAAAATGTATAAAATGTATGAAAATCCTTTTCTTCCAGAACAGTTTTGACAAAGCAAATTGCGGGTAGATTTTGTCTATCAAAAGATTTTTCTCCCTTCGGGTTCTTCATGAAAGTTGTAATCCTGCACTTGTAGATAAATTTGGGTTTTTGAATTGTCTTACTTGGATATCCAAATCTCAAGATATTCATGTTAAAATATCTGGTGTAAAAGGATAAAATCCTTTTCATTAGAACAATTTTGACTAGTAGATTGCGGGTTGATTTTGTCTATCAAAACGATTTTTTTCTCACTTTGTGCTCTTCATGAAAGTTTTAGTACTACATGAGTAGATGAACATAGAGTTTTTAATGGACCAAGTTGAATATCAGAATCATAAGATATTTACGCTTTAATGTCTAGCATAAAAAAAATCTTTCCATGAGAATGCTTCTGACCCGAGATTTGTAGGTTTTATTCGAGAAACCAAATTTAATGTTTTAAGGATTTATCAGGATAAGTAGAGACCAATTTTAAAATTTAGGAAAAGTTAATTAGTCTCATTAGAAAAAGAGGGGGGGCTGGTTCAAGAAACATCACAATAATTTATGTTGCTCGACTGTCACGAGGGGTTATATTATTTTTTTGCTGAACCAACGACGTTTGTTTTATTAGTATTATTTTTTTTATCATAGGTTTAAGGTTGGATAAATCGCTCAAAGTTTGCACTAAAAAAATGATTTTGCCACTGCCGTGAAAATCCTTTTCTTCAAAAAGTTTTGACCAATCAAATTGCGGGTAGATTTCGTTCATCAAAAAGATTTTTTCTCACTTTGGGTCCTTCATGAAAGTTGTAATCATGCACGTGTAGATAAATTTGGGTTTTTGAATTGCCTGATTTGGATATTAGAATCGCAAGATATTTGTATTAAAATGTCTAGTGTAAAAGTATAAATTCCTAAGTCCTTCGGAATGGTGTTAGCCAAGCAGATTGTGGGTCAATTTTGTCCAGCAAAACGATTTTTTCTCACAACGTGTTCTTCATGAAAGTTGTATTACTGCATGAGTATATGAAATTAGAGTTTTGCCTGATTTGGATATCAGAATCGCAAGATATCTTTGCTTTAATGTTCAGCATAAAAGCAAACAATCCTACCGCGCGAGTTACTTTACATTGTCACTTTGAAACAGCCTATGCCTGCAACTTCTTCCCTTTTCACTCCAACTTCCCATTTGGTTTCCATGATTTTCTCAATTAATCTTTGATATGCAAATCATGTTTTTTCTGCATCAAAATCACAGATGTCAACCAAAATATTTCTTTCCCTATTTTGTTTATCTAATTGCAGAAAAAATATAATCTTGCATCCTAGATTAAATGCACTAAATCTTCCCTAAATAAGAGCTATGTCTAGGCTATTTATACCCCTTCCCTGCTGACCTAAAAAAAAGAAGAAAAAGAGACGAAAAGAGAGGAAAACAGGAGGAGAGAAGAGAAAAAAGAGAAGAAGAGAGGAGAGAAGAGAAAAAAAAGAAAAGTGTATCAGCTGTGAGGTAGCCCCCACATAAACTAAGAAAAACATAGTAGGAAACCAACCCTCAACTTCTCCTTCTCATCCAACAACTACTAGTAAGATGCCCCAATCAGTTAGAGTATAGAAGGTGTATTCTAGAATATTATATCTGTAGTCTAGAGTATAGAAAGGTGCACACACAACAAATATATGTAAAACAGAATATCAATACAGCAAAATTTCAAATTTCATTCTCCCTCTCTTTTCTCTCTTCTCCCTTTTCCCTTTTCCTGTCTCTAAACTCCATTCTTCTTTCTCTTAATTTCTTCAATTATCTGCAAACTCTCTCAATCCTAACACCTCTCAGTTAACCCCAATCAGACTTCCTCTTGCTAGCCATCAACTTTGCAAGTGTCTGCCATCGTCCCTAGAAGTAGCGATCACCAGTTGTGCAGGAGCTCCAACAACATCGATTTTGCTCGTTAGTCGCCAGGTTAGTGTTCCATGCATTCCTCTTCACTTAGCAACTTAATTATACCCTGTAAATGCCTTGAACATTCTTTTCAAAAAATATATATTTGTAGTTTAAAAGAAAATGTGTTTTAGCATGGATTTCATAAACACAAAAATTGTTTTCTTGTATTTTTGGATTTTATAACATGTTTGTAAACTCCAAAGGATGTTGGCCAATATTCTATAAAATACTAAAGTCTTATTTTTTTGGGATTCCTATTATTCACTTTTAATATTTGGGTAAACAATTCCTAAAGGGGTTAATATCCAAAACATTAGTGGGGATAATTCACTATTATTCACCATTAATATTTGGATAAAAACACTCTAAAGTGGTAAATATCCAAAATACTTTTCCAGGAATAATAAATCATTATTATTTAATCAACACATCTTTGAAAGAAGCCCTGATTATAAATGGGGACATTTCAATTTTTGACTCCACGGTTTATGAGTCGTAAAAGTATGAAATATTGAGGCAAACATAGGCTCTTAAAACGCTTTGAATTTCCTTAGATTTCTAATTTTTTGTTTCTTTTCCTTGTGATTTACAAGTCGTGAACACTTCAAATATTTAAGGGAAAAATGAGCTTTCAAGCCCATTGAATCTCCTTAGATTTCTATTCTAGCTGTCTCTTAATGCATAGGCTGTAAATTTACCATAAAAAATTTGTTCCTTTTCTTTGCAAATCTATCCTAGGAAAATTGGTTAAATGACACCAATACCATAGTAATCATAAGGCAAACCAAAACACCAAGCAGCTTACCTTAAGTAGGGCGTACTAGGGATGCTAAAATCTTCTCTTTACACAACCAGTCCCTTGCCTTAGAATCCTAAAAGACTAGTTAGGTTTCCTAGTAACCATAATGCTAGGTGGCGACTCCCTTTTCACAAAAAACACAACATGAATCCCCACTCTCAAGGAGGGTCGTCGCAACGTTGTGCTCTCGCGGAGGGTGCGATGGGATGGCGACTCCACTGGGGACCCTTAGACTAAGCTTGGTAATTTGATTGTTTATACTATATATTGTTGATTTTTTTTTCTAGTTTCTATGAATGGTTTATTTTGTTCAAAATCTTTAGAATGCATCTTTACATCCTGTCATACATGGTATATCAGATATGGGTAACATCTTTATATCCTGTCATGCATTACCTTTATTATCTTTATCTTTTTGAGGGCACACACATTAACTTTAAGTTAAGTGGGGGACTAGCAACTTGCCTTATTACTCGAGTCAAGTTTAAGTTTATACACCCCACTCTTTGATGACTGCTTAGACTGATGGTGATTGGTATACGTGCCATCTTGCTATCTACTGAGCCCCCATATCACCTTTACGAGGGTGATCACTGGGACAACAAAAAACCCTATTTAGAGACCAAGTAGTAAACCCACCCTATGTCTCATATAAAGGAACTAGAACCTATCCTTAGGGTATATGCTCCATAATATCTTTTTGCATAAAAAGCAAGCCTAAAAAAACATCGTCACTTATAGGTCTTGTGAACAAAATGGCCACCACTACTAAATTTTCCATCATGGAATATCAGAAAAATTATGAATTGTCACAATTGACTTAAGGAAACTACCTTAAAAGCGATGCTAAGAGGCTATCACCAATCAAGAATTTGAATTGCATTATGAATGAGGTGAACAAGTTAACGACTCATTTCCAAAATTTGGATATGGAAGATTTTTTTAGAAAATACAAATGCCTGGTAGAGATTGCCTGGTAGAAATATCATGTAGGTAGGGATTACCGGTTATGTAAGTTATGCTCCTGCCCTTGTGGTAAGGCAACTTGGGGGCATGCAGTTTGTTCCAAGGACCATGAGAATTGCTCATTTTGTTGGTTTGTTCAAAGATCCCATTCCACAATAAGTTTTGGAGATCATCAAACAAGATTGGAAGCATCTAGTTTTGGTTGAGATAAAAGGTTTAAGGGATCCACGTACAAGTGATGTGCAAGATGGAGAGACTTAGCCACTTCAACTATGACTTATGTAGAAGTCAAGTCTCCCCAAACTGAAGAAAAGCCTATTAAGAGAAAAAGGGTTAACAATGAAGAAGAATTGAGAAGACGAATATAAAAACTCCAGATATAGTTGAGCAAAAGCAGAAAAGACAATGCAATGTTGGAAGAAATGGTGCTGGAAGGGGATAAGAGGAGAGCTTTTTTAGATGAACAAATACAGTCTAGAGATACGAGAATAACAAAGCTTGAGTTAAAGTTAGGTGAGGAGAAGAATGTTAGGGAAGAAAGTGAGAAAGAGCTTGGAGAGCTGAGCTTGAATTAGATGCAAAGTTGTTTTGAACTTGATGCGTTGAAAATCAACTTTAACGAATGTCAAGGGAACATAGAGTATTACCAAGAGAAATTTGCACAGATTCAGTTTGAGTTGATGGATAGAATTGGAAAGTATGAGGATTTGAATAAGAAGTATGTGGAGTTGGAGAGTCGTTTGATGGGGTTTGCAAAAGAGGAAAATAAAAGAGAATATTTTGAGGTTGTTGAAGTAGAGTTAGAAGTTAAGGAAAATGAGATAAAAATATGAGGATAGAGCTTGACATGGAAAGCGAAAAGGTGAAGTATTTGGACAACAAACTAGTAGCAATGGAAAAACACAAGGATCAAATCAATGCCAACAATATTTTTTTGAACAAAATCAATCTGTTGTTCATAGAAAAGATCACCAAGATGGATGAACAAATGGATGAAGTTATAGTGCATGCTTAGATCAATAGAATCAATGTGCGAAATGTAGGAAGGGATATCATTTGCTATCGCTAAAGTCTAGCTGACACCAATGCCTTCTTGGAGAAAATTGAGAACCCCAGTTTTGCCTTCTTACCCTTGGCCAAAGAGGTGGTAGAGGAAATAGATTAATATTTTTTGTATCTCCTCTATATTTCTAAATATGAAATAAACTTATCAAGCATTAATAAAAAGGGTGTTGACCCATTTTTTATGCAAAATATGTCTCTTGGTGAATATGATTCAAGCAAACAACTTGAAAAGTAGTACTCCTAGCAAAGCAATGTGACAAGAAAACTTATGTTTATGAGGTGGTGGCTATTAATCATTAACAAGAAGGGTGCATCCATACCCAATATACAAAGTATTCTTATCACAAACATGCGTTATACCATACATTCTCTTATATATTTATGCATGCATCAGCTAGACTACGAAACATAGCCCCCCCTGCAAAAATCCACAACACTTGACTAAGAAAATGGATAGAAAACAAAAAAAGGTCACAACCGGAAGCTCAATACAAAAGAGAGCTTAAGCAATTTGAAGTGACTTGTCATGCCTAGATAATTTGCTCGAGCAAACATTAAGAACAAATGATAAAGAAGGAATACCAACTCACCTGACAAAGCACCACCGGCAGTTCAATGCCCTGTTGCACCTTAGAATATAGGGGCAAATACGCCAAAAAAGCATCTTGATCACTCTCGGCCCATCTAAATCCCTATTATAATGGATTTAATAGCCAAGGATCCACAAGATGTTAGATTCTCTAATCATGTAGGATATGATAAATGGACTGCACTAAAAGAGAGGTTAAGGGCAGTTGAAGGAAATGATTCATTTGACCTAGTTAGGGAAGCTGGAGTGTGTTTGGTTCCTAACATCATGATTCCGAGGAAGTTCAAGTTGTCAGAATTTGTCAAGTATATCGGGATGGAATGCCCAAAGACTCTTCTTCATTGCTACTATAACAAGATGGCATAAGTTATCCACGATGATAAAATGTTAATTTATTTCTTCCAGGATAGCCTAACAGGATCAGCCATTAGCTGGTATATGAGGTTGGATAATGTAAGGATCAGGAAGTGGATGGACCTGGCAGATACTTTGTTAAAGCAATACAAGTTTAATCTTGATATTGTTTTTGATAGGATCAGTCTAATTACCATGGAGAAAGAAACTCAAGAGTCCGTAAGGACTTATTCTCAAAGGTGGTTGGACCAGGCTATCAATGTACAACCTCTGCTAATAGAGATAAAAATGATTTACAATTACTTTTAGGGACCCATACTATGAACATCTTACATGTAGCTCAGCCCAACATTTCTATGATGCAGTGTGAATTGTTAAGAGGATTGAACAAGGAATCCGAAGTGGGAGAATTGCAGAACTCGTAGAAAAGAGAGGTTTTGTTAGGAAGAAAAAGGAAATTGAGGTGAATAACCTAGAAGACAGGTATAGAGGGAAAGGCAGAAATTACCAAAGTTACCACACACCTGCCCCCCAAATAACTAATATCAACTTTTCAAAACCCTCCGTCCCAAACCAACCCTATCAAATGAAATTCCCTACAAATAACCAAAACAGTTACCGAAGGAGAGACAACCGACAACTGGAAGAACAATTACCTCCTTTGCCAATAACCCTAAAGGAGTTATATGCCAAATTACTAAGCATTGGGCAGATTGCTCCCCTACTAGTACCACTTATGCAACCACCTTTCCCTACCTAGTACAACCCCAAGTTGACTTGTGAATACCATGTTGGTAATACGGGTCATAGCATTGAGACATGCGTAGCTTTTAAGAAGAGGGTATTATAGCTGATAAAGATCGGATGGGTCACTCTTGAGGACTCGCCCAATTTGAATTTGAATCCCTTGCCCAAACATGCTGCAGGAAGTAGAGGAGTGAACGTTGTGGAGGTTGGTAACAAAGGAAAGGCTCTAAAAGTGACCATGACAAGACTATGCAATATATTGTTACAACCTGGACACTTAGAAGAATCAACTGAATAAGGCATTAAAAAAAAAGACTTTTATCCATTCTATAACAAGAAAGGGCATCACATTGATGAATGTATCGAGTTACATCAAAAGGTTGCAAGAATGCTAACTTTAGGAGAGCTGAGGATTGAAGTTATGGAATACAATGAAGGGATAATAGTGATATAGAAGTGTAGAATCCAATCAACAACTAATGGACTCTCGAAGTTGGTATTGAGTAAGCCCTCTATGCAAAGAAAACAAACTGTAGGGCGATGCCTGACAAATATGGTTATACCTTAGATTTTGAAACTCCTTTGAATTTGTTCCAAACTGAGATAAGCGGGCTGCCTGGAATGGTCGTTGTTTCATGCCTGGGGAGTTAGAAAAACAAAGGAAAGCTAAAGGCAAAGAGGCAATGGACTTTGATATAGAGTTGGACATTAATAAACCTGTGTTAGGAAGAAACAAATGAGTTCTTGAAATTGATGAAGCATAGTTAGTACTGTGTAGTGGATAGGCTAAAGAAGACCCTGCCAGGATCCAATCATGTCATTAATACTCAACTCCGAGCCATATCGCAATGCTTTGCAAAAGGTACTGAATGAGGCCCATGTACCCCAAGATTTTGAACAAAAGACTATGGAGCATCTAGTAGAGAGGATCCATGCTTTAAATTACTTGTAATTCACTGAAGATGAACTTGATGCTAAAGGAACGAGACATACAAGCCATTGTATTGGCTTGTATGTCACAGTCCGATGCAAAGATTGTCTCATCGGTAAACTTCTCATCAATAATGGCTTAGCCCACAATGTGTTGCCAAGGCATATGCTGGATGGGATGCTAGTGGTTCCCTCCCACATGCAGCCAAGTGTGATGATTGCTAGAGCATACAATGGCTCACCAAGGCAAGTCTTAGGGTCGATCAAAGTTGAACTAGCCATGGGTCCTCAAGTTTTTCTAGTAACCCTTCAAGTGATGGACATCCACTCTTCCTATAACATGTTGTTAGGAAAGCCATGGATACATTCTATTGGAGCATTCACCTCCTCACTACATTAATGTTGAAGTATAATGTGAATGGTGTTCTGGTTATTGTAAAGGCCGAGGAGACTATATCAATGTTGAAAAATGTGGCAGTTCCTTTCATTGAAGCTAAAGATTGTGGGGATGGAAACCTCCATGCACTTGAGGTCATGAATACCGAGTGGGTGCTTGAGAACACTATAATAAAGAAATTAGGGATCCCAAAGGCCACCAAAATGGTTGCTAAAAGCTTTTTGAAGCATGAGACTCCTATTCGATATGACGTAAAAAACTGGAAAATTGAGTGGATTAGTGTAACAAAGCTAAAAGCCATAGAACAGAGGTTTGGACCGGGATATAAGCCTAGAAAAGAGGATTAAAGGTGAGTTGGTGGTGCAAGAAAAGATATGAGAATGGCGAGGATTGAAGGAAGGAAGCCTGAAGAAGAAAACTTAGTCATTCCTCCGATCAGGGTTTTATTCCCAAAGGTTGCATATGTGATGCAATCTTACCATGGAGATGAAAGCTTTGCTAAGAAGTTTTTGTCTATGACCATAAACACTCTGGAAAAGGATCAAGTCGAGGGCATTGCCGAGAAGAATCAATCTAGAAGAAGGGATGAAGAACTGCTGCAATTAATCATCTATGCTATGGAGGAAGTTATTGCTATTACCTGCATTTAAAAGATAGCCAAAGGAGAGAAGTTCTAGAATTGGGAGACCCAAGAAGCTCCATTGGTGTTCAAAATGTAATAAATGATGCTTCTTAGACTAAGATATTTTCTATGTTGTTTGCCTTTCTTTTCTGTTTTGTTTTGTTTTTGATATTCGAGGCTCAAGATGTCAATTGGATTTTATCTCTGTTTTTTATTTATTGAATTTTTATAATGAGCTCATGCATTTTTAGTTCATCTTTATTTTTGTTGAGCATTTATACTCACTTTCTGCTTTTAGGAACCCTAAAAGCAGATCTTCCACAACAACACCTGTATTTTACACTGAGAATGAATGAACAAATTGTAAAGAATGCATAATAGTTGTAGAAGAGGAAGAAGGGGATGAAAATAACATTAGAGAATTCAAAAAATTAATAGAACAATATGAACAAGTTTGGAAACCCGCTAAAAAGGAACTTGAAACCATAAATATGGGTAATGAAGAAATCCAAAGAGAGCTCAGGATAGGAACTCTGATCACACCGAAAGAAAGAGAAGAATTGATTGCACTGCTTAGAGTTTACGTAGATGTTTGTGCTTGGTCATACAAGGATATGCCTGGTTTGGATACGGATAATGTAGTACAAGGGTACCACTGGAAGAAGGATGCAAGCCAATTAAGCAAAAGCTAAGAACTAATCCAGAGGTTGATCAAAGTAAAGGCGGAGATCGGAAAACAATGGAATGCTGGTTTTTTTAGAAGTAGTCAAATATCCGCAATGGGTGTCAAACATAGTGATAGTAACCAAAAAGGAAGGTAAAATCAGAGTTTATGTGGACTTTAGGGACTTAAATCGGTCTAGCCCTAAATATAATTTTCCTCTATGGATATGCCTGGTTTGGATACGAATATCGTAGTACATAGGGTACCACTGCAAGAAGGATGCAAGCCAATTAAGTAAAGCTAAGAAGAAATAATCCAGAGGTTGATCAAAGTAAAGGCAGAAATCAAAAAACAATGGAATGCTGTTTTTTTTAGAAGCAGTCAAATATCCGAAATGGGTGTCAAACATAGTGATAGTAACCATAAAGGAAGGTAAAATCAGAGTTTGTTTGGACTTTAAGGACTTAAATCGGGCTAGCCCTAAATATAATTTTCTCTACCACATATAAAAATGTTAGTGACAATGCAGCTTGTTGCTCCACATATTCTTTTATGGACGGGTTTTTGGGCTACAATTAGATAAAAATAGCACAAGAAGGTAAAGCGAAGACAACCTTTGTAACACCTTGGCGAACCTTCTACTACAAAGTCATGCCATTTGGGTTAAAGAATGCTGGGGCCACTTACCAAAGGGCCATTATGACTTTATTTCATGACATAATGCACAAAAAGATTGAAGTATACGTGGATGACATGATTGCTAAATCTTGAGAGGGAGCGAATCCTATCCAAATATTAAAGAAATTGTTTGAAAGGTTAAGGAAATATAAGTTGAGGCTTAACCCTGCAAAGTGTTTATTCAGGGAGAAATCTGGGAAGTTGTTAGGATTTATGATGAGTGACAGAGGGATAAAAGTGGATCCTGACAAAGTAAAGGCTATTCAAGCCATGCTAACTCCCAAGATTGAGAAAGAAGTAAGAGGTTTCCTAGGAAGGTTAAATTACATTGCATGGTTTATATTCCAATTAACCACGACTTGTGATCCAATCTTTTGTTTGTTAAGGAAGAAGAATCTTGGGATTTGGAATGAAGAGTGCGAAGAGGCTTTTGAGAAAATTAAGCAGTATCTGTTGATCCACCCTGCTTGTTCCTCTTGTACCAAAAAGGCCATTGATATTGTACTTAACAGTAACTGATACAATGATGGGACGTGTGCCTGGACAACAAGATGAAACGAAAAGGAAGGAAAGGGCCATTTATTACCTAATCAAAAAGTTCATGGAGTGTGAGTCAAGGTATACTATGATTGAGAAAATGTGTTGTGCACTAACATGGGTTGTATAGAGGTTACATCAATATATGTTATATCATACTACATGGTTAATTTCCAAATTAGACCCGTTGATGTACATTGACCAAAAACCCTATCTATCGAGCCAAATTGCAAGATGGCAAGTTCTACTAGCTAAGTATGATATAATATATGTGACAAGGAAAGTTGTCAAAGGGAGTGTTAATGCCAATCACTTGGCTGACCATGCTATGAAAAATTATGAGCCATTAAACATTGACTTCCTCATGAAGATGTGCTTTTAGTCGAGGAAGGGAAACTAGATTGGTGGACTATGTACTTTGATGGTGTTGTAAATGTATGTTGTAATGGAGCAAGTGTAGTGATAAGCTCTCTTGATAAGAAACAATATCCGGTTTCAGTTAAGTTGCAATTAGGGTGCACTAACAACACAGTTGAGTATGAAGCCTGCATTCTCGGTTTAGAGGCTGCATTGGAGTTGAACATAAAAAAATAGATGTGTATGGAGACACAATGCTAATTATTTTCCAAGTAAAAGGAGAATGGCAAGGAAAAAAAGAAAAGATAATACCTTACCAAGAATACCTGTCTAAACTAGCTGGAGAATTTAAGGAAATAGAATTCACACATCTAGGAAGGGAAGGAAATCGGTTTGTGGATGGTTTGGCCACACTAGCTTCTATGGGGGCATCCAAAATTGATATAAAAAATAACCCATATCATTTTTGCTCAGTTGAAAGAGAAATAAATGAAAACCATTGGTACTATGATATCAAATAATTTCATTCAAAACCAGGCATATCCCATGGGGGCATCCAAAATTGACAAGACCTTAAGGAGGTTGGCCACAAATGTTTATCTTGATGGGTAGATTTTGAATAAAAAATCATCTGACGGGACTTTGCTAAGATGCCTAGATGAAGTTGAAGCCAAAGACGCATTACGGGAAGTTCATGAAGGGATTTGCTCAACTCATGCTAGTGGACACATGATTGCTAAAAAGATACAAAGAGCGGATTATTTTTTGATGACATTAGAGAAGGATTGCATTGACTATGTCCACAAGTGTTATAAGTATTAGATATACGGTGACAAAATCAATGCCTCTCTGACTCCTCTGTTTAACTTGATATCTCCATGGCCTTTTTCAATGTGGGGGATTAATGTGATTGAGCATATCAACCCAAAATCCTGTAATGGTTATAGGTTTATTCTCGTGGCTATCGACTACTTTACAAAATAGGTTGAAGCTGGGTCATTTGTTCATGTGACGCAAAAAGTGGTAAAAACATTTATTGAAAGAGATTTGATTTATCGATATGGATCACCAAAAAAGATTATAACTGATAATGCTTAGAACTTCAATGACAAGATGATAATAGAACTCTATGTTAAATGGAAAATCAAGCATTCTAATTCCTAGCCGTATAGACCAAGGATGAATGGTGCGGTAGAAGCTGCTAAAAAAAATGTTAAGAAGATTATTCAGAAGATGATAGTCACCTACAAGGATTGGCATCAGATGTTGCCATTTGCCTTTCATGCATACCTTACCGCATTTCGAACCTTAACAGGAGCCACCCTGATGCGACCATATTATTTGATAGTTTCATCCATATTTACCTAGTGTTTTGCATATATTTTGTGTATAAAATGCCCTGATGTTCTTTGTTTTATGTTTTAAAGCCATTTTTGGATGAAAGATGCAAAAAGGATGTAATTAGAGCTAATTGACAAATTTGACCTCCAGTCGATGTTTTGTGCAAAGCAAAAGCTCTAGAGATCGAAATGAAGTGATTCCAGTGGCATTCAAAAGATAACATCCATACATTTCAGGAAAGATAAGGAAAAATAAATAAAATAAGGAAGAGAATGGAAATCTCAGCTTTCAAAGTCAAATCTTGCAATCTGCCGATGTCGACCTTTGTCCATTCCAACTTCAATTGACACAAAACCAGTTTTTTTGGATTTAAGAATTAAAGACCTATAAACTATCCAAATTTCAAATCAAAAGAATGTGTTATGCATGAGATATGATTTTTAAAAGAGACAACTAAATTCTGCCAACTTAAGGAAGGACTATTTTCTAAAATAAAAACTAGGTCATCTAAGCATATATAAAGGAGGAGAGGCAGCAAAGGACTTTGTCCAGTAACAAAGAAAACACAATTCTTCCTCCTTCAAACCCTAAATCATGTTTTCTTCCATCTTTTTATTTAGTTGTTCAATAAACATGCAAGGCTAGACTCTTTTGCTTGGTTGCAAGGACACAGGAAACCTTCAAATTTCAAGAACTGTGAGATCTATTTTTATCTTAATTTTTCAGTTTATAAGATGAATATGTTTGTTCTTCTATTCTTATTTTTCTATGATTGTTTATTTAATTGCTAAGAGCGGACTCGAAGTTATTATTGTAGACAATTTATTGCTAAGTTTGATATCAAAACCAAAGTTGTGGTATATGATTAATAATTATAGTGGATCTATGTTATTAATCTTAGGGAGAATATTCAATCAAATTAAACATATATTGCGGACAATTGTGTTTCTTAATTGATCAATTTATCTAGTTTTTAATGCTGTCATTGAATCAAATTACTAGTGCGGACACTATGATTGTTTGATGGTTAGGGTACGTTATACAGCGGATCCGTTAATAAACCAAATTTAAGAAGAGATAAAGATTCAGAATTTAAATTGATGTGTTGTTTCCATGATCAGTTCTGATTTATGTAGGTGGATGTTGACTTAAGACCAAGGTTTTTTTTATTGATAAATTTTGGCTTTATATAATTTTCGCTTAGTTTGCTTTAGACTAACCTAGACAACTTCCAACCCCCCCTAAATTGCATACCATAAAGCACGAAAATCTGAACTAAAACGTCTTCGTGGGATCGACCCCTTACTTGCTCTATACTATCTTGTTTGATTTGTTTTAAGCTAGGGTAATTAATATGTGCGATCGTGAAATCGCAACACACCCCGTACTCGTTGGTGTATGGAATGGAGATGGTGATACCTTTAGAAGTGAAAATCCCATCATTAAGAGTATTGATAGACTCTGAACTAGAAGAAGTAGAATGGGCAAAAGGTAGATATGAACAATTGAATTTGATCAGCGAAAAGAGGTTAAGCCAAGTCATATGAAAAGAAGGTTTGACCTCGAAAATTTCACAAAGGAGATCTAGTATTGAAGAAAATATTGCCTTTGTCAGGAGAATATCAAAGTAAATAGGCCCCAAAGTATGAAACCCTTATATGGTGAAGAAAGTATTCTCGGGAGGAGCTTTATTGTTATCTAGAATGGATGGAGAAGATCTAGTTAGACCTGTAAAGAAATATTATGCCTGATATATTTTGTAACTTCCCAATCAATAAAATAAAGTTAAGCCATGAATTCTCATTGCAAAGAACCTTTTTCTTCACAAAGTGCATGATCTCAGCATTTATTTAATTTTAATTTTTTTATTTTTTATTTGTTTTACTTAAAAGAATTTAAACCTGACATATATTGTACACCACAGTAGGGGGGGAAAGTGCTCATAGGTGTCCATAGTGAACCAAAGCCCAAAAAGGTACCATCATAAAACTTTTGAAACACCATATATCAGAATTGCTTAAAAAATGGTGATTTGCATTAAAAGTTTCAATTTGCATGAAAAAAACCAGATCTGATGCTTTTCTTTTAAGATAATTTCTTGATTTCTCATGCAAAGAATAATTTAAACATCGACAATAGTATAATAAAAGGAAAACTTCAATGGAGCAAGAAAGGGTCCCATGAGAAAACAAAAGTGTCTTCACCAAGCATGAAAAGGATAGGAAATATAGCGCATGGAGCACATTCCATTTCAAGGGAATAGGTCAGGTAAACAAATGGAAACAAAAGCTTGAGGAAGGCTACAACGGAAAGGGGGACCTATGTTTCCAAAAGAGGTAGTAAAAATATGTATGTTGTATTGTCATAACAATAACCTGACAGGATCGGTGTGATTAAAGTCAAAATAGTCCCAAGTTTTGGGAAACTTGGAGAAATAGAATCTCAAGTCAACTGAACCATGAAAAAGAATATGAATCGAGGACCAATGTTGCTTCATTGCTCGAGGAAAAAGCGAGTTTTTCTAAGAAATTTGAAGATGGACCCAATATTGAGACAATTTTTAGAAAAAAACATTAAGTTTTTCTAAAACAACTTAAGATGGGTAGGTCACCTAATATCTCACCATTTTTAGAAAAATCATGGAGTTTTTTTCTAAAAAACAATTGAAGATGGGCAGGTTACTCAATATGGAGACCATTTTTAGAAAAGCATTGAGTTTTTCTAAAAACAACTTAGGATTAGCAGGTCATCCGATATTGAGACCACTTTTAGAAAAGCGTGGAGTTTTTTCTAAAAATAATTGAACATGGGCAGGTCACCCAATATTGAGACCGTTCTTAAAAAAACGCGGAGTTTTACTAAAACAATTGAAGAGGGGCAAGTCACACAACATTGAAACTATTTTTTTTAAAAGTTTGGGGATTATAGTAGGGCCAAGCAAAATTATCTATACAAAACTTACTACACGAAGCACTTGACAAGTCTTGGCTTCTTAAGTTTTGTAAAGAGGGAGCATATGTTGTTACTCATTTTTAGACCCCATGTACTGGAAATGGCGTACACCCCTTTGGAACCAAAGGAATGAATTTAGCACATGGCTATTAGACGATGGAGAAAAGTAGAGAATAAAACTGTTTTTTTCAAAACCTGTCTTTGTTGCCTTCTGTTTTTCTTATCCTCCTCCTTTGCTACCAAAATTGTTAGAATTCTAGACCAATTAGGAATTCTTTATTTATCTAGGTTTAAGGATGGATAAATACCTCAGAATTTGCACTAAAAAATTGATTTTGTTGCTACCGCAAAAATCCTTTTCTTCAAAAACTTTTTGACCAAGCAAATTACGAGTAGATTTTGTCCATTAAAACGATTTTTTCTCACTTTTAGTCCTTCATGAAAGTTGTAATCCTGCACGTGTAGATGAATTTGTGTTTTTGAATTGCCTACTTTGGATATACAAATCTCAAGATATTCAGGTTAGAATGTCTGGTGTAAAACTAGAAAATACTTTTCTTTGGAACAATTTTGACCAAGTAGATTGCAGGTCGATTTTGTCCATCAAAACGATTTTTTCTCACTTTGTGCTCATCATCAAGTTGTATTACTACATGAGTAGATGAACTTGGAGTTTTGAATGGAACGATTGGGATATCAAAATCATACGATATATCCTATTTAATGTGTAGTATAAAAGAAAACAATCTTGCCACGAGAATCATTCTGGCCCAAGGTTTACAGGTTCTATTCGAGAAACCCAATTTAATGTTTCAAGGATTTATCTGGATAAATAGATACCAATTTTAAAATTTGGTAAAAGTTAATTAGTCTCATTGGAAAAAGAGGGGGGGTTGGTTCAAGAAACATCACATTAAGTTTTGTTGCTCGACTGTCGCGAGGGGTTATATTTTGTTTCTTTTTGCAAAACAAACAACGTTTGTTTTATAAGTATTATTTTTTTTTACCATAGGTTTAAGGTTGGATAAAGTACTCATAATTTTCATTAAAAATATGATTTTCCCGCCGCCATGAAAATCCTTTTCTTCAAAACAGTTTTGACCAAGCAAATTACGGGTAGATTTCATTCATCAAAACGATTTTTTCTCACTTTGGGTCCTTCATGAAAGTTGTAATCATGCATGTGTAGATGAATTTGAGTTTTTGAATTGCCTGATTTGGATATCATAATCACAAGATATTTGCGTTAGAATGTTTGGTGTAAAAGCAGAAAAATCCCAAGTCCTTCAGAACAATGTTGACCAAGCAGATTAGTGGTCGATTTTGTTCATCAAAACATTTTATCTCACTTTGTGTTCTTCATAAAAGTTGTATTACTGCATTAGTATATGAATTTTGAGTTCTTATTTGCCTGATTTGGATATCAGAATCGCAAGATATCTCCGCTTTAATGCCCAACGTAAAAGACGAGAATATTGTCACAAGAGTTATTATTCATCATCACTTTGAAACAACCCCTACTTTCAATTTCTTCCCTTTTCACTGCAACTGCCCATTTAGTTTCCATGATTTTCTCACTTAATCTTAGATCTACAAATCACGTTTTTTCTGCAGCAAAATCATAGGATGTCAGCCAAAATATTTCTTTCCTTATTTTGTTTATCTAATTGCAGAAAAAACATAATCTTGCAATCTATATTAAATGCACTAAATCTTCCCTAAATAAGAGCTATATATACCCCTTCCCTGCTGACCTAAAAAAAAGAGAGAGGAAAAGGGAGGAAAATAGGAGGAGATAAGAGAAAATAGAGAAGACAAGAGGAGATAAGAGAAAGAAAGAAAAGTTTAACAGCCGTGAGGTAGCCCCCACAGAAACTAAGAAAAACACAGCAACAGACCAACCCTCAACCTCTCTCTCTTAGCCAACAACTACCAATAACACCCCCCAATCAAACTGCCTCTCGTTAGCCATCATTTTTGCAAGTGTCTGCCATCGTCCCTTGAAACAACGATCACCAGTTGCGTAGGAGTTCCAGCAGCATCGTTTTTTCTTGTCAGTTGCCAGATTAGTGTTCCATGCATTCCTCTTCACTTAGTAGCTTAATTATACCCTGTAGATGCATGAGGCAGCTTATGCATGCCTTTTGTTTGCCCAGTCGAGTCACTGGTTTAGGCAAGTGACCCGACTTTTTCTTTCTTTCTTTTCTCTTTCTAAAAACTATAAAATAAGAGGAAAAGATTTAAGATTTTGTACCATATTTAGTTTAGCGTATGTATTTTTTTTATTAATCTCATATTTAGAATACCCGGTTTTCGACGCGATGCGGCAAATATACATATATACCAAAAACAAATGTTTTAATGCATATGTACAATACGCTAACATGTCTTGAAAACCGGGTATTCTAAATATGAGATTGATATATTTTTTTACAATAAAAAATACAAATTTTAAAATAAATATGCCAAAAAATCATAAATCTCTTTATCTTTATTATATTTTTTTAGAAGAAAAAAAACAGAGAGAGCTAGGTAACTTGCCCAAACTAGTGACCCAATTGGGCAAACAAAAGGCATGTGTGAGCTGCCCCACGCATGCCTCCTTAGTTACTGTTCAAATGAATTATAACTCACTTGAATAGTAAAACAAATGCATGCACAATTCCTGCTCTCCCTGGCAACTAATGGGCAAAGATGATGATGATGTTAGAGCTCTTGCGCATGGCCGATTATCACTAGTTTTGGAGACAGTGACAACGCTAACAAAGCTAGTGTGTGTCTTAGTCTTTCTCTTCTTGCTGTAGACAATGAAGAAAATGAGAAAGGTGTGATGTTCTAGTTGAATGGACTTTCCTTCCCTACTTTTTTCTTGCTCTTTTATGTTTTGTTGGCTACCTCTATTTTGTCCTCATTTTTTCTTTCGTTCTCCCCCTTTTTATCCATTAGTAGGGGAGGTGTATATGTATAGCCTATACCTAGCTCTATTTAAGAAAGATTTAATACACTGATCTAGGATGTAAACCTCGAGTTACTTGCAATAACATAAAACAAAATAGGAAAACAAATATTCTTATTGATGCTCTAATGATTCTAAAGCAAAACAAAACATGATTTGCAGCTCAAAAATCAAGCGAGAGAATCATGAAAACCAACAGGAAATTGCAAAGAAAAAAAAGAATTTGCAGACAGGGGGGTTGTTCAAAATGACACTGAACAATATATCACACTAATTATATCACGAAAGGAATCTTTGTTCTTACATTAGACATTCAAATGGAAATATCTTGAGATTCTGATATTGAAATCAGGCGATTCAAAAACCCAAATTCATCCATACACATAGGACTACAACTTTAATGAAGGATACAAAGTGATAAAAATTTGTATTGAAGAATAGAATTTTCCTACAATCTGCTTTATCAAAAACCATTTTGAAGAACATAATTGCGACAGTGGTAAACTCAATTTTTTTAGTGCAAATTCTGAGGAATTTATCCAACCTTAAACCTATAATAAAAAATGGTATTATTGGTTTTATAAAAAAACAAAAGATAATCTTGTGCGGCAATCAAGTAACAAAAAATATTGTGATGTTTTATGATCCGTCCCCCTATTTTTTCTCAACAAGACTAATTAACTTTTCCAAATTTAAAATTGGTCTTTGATTATTCTGATAAATCATCAAAACATTAAATCGAGTCTCTCGAATAAGATCTGCAAAATCAAGTTAGAATCCTTCTCATGACAAGAATCTTTGCTTTTACACTAAACATTCAAATAATAATATCTTGAGCTTCTACTATCGAAATTAGGCGATTCACAAATCCAAATTTATCTATACTTATAGGACTACAACTTTCATAAAGGACCCAAAGTGAGAAAAAATCATTTTGAAGAACAGAGTTTACTGATGCGCCCATATTATTTGATAATTTCATCCATATTTACGTAGTGTTTTGCATATGTTTTATGTATAAAATGCCTTGATATTCTTTGTTTTATATTTTGAAGGCATTTTTGGATGAAAGATGCAAAAAGGAGGTAATTGGAGATGATTGACAGATTTGACCTTCAGTGGGTGTTTTGTGCAGAGTGGAAGATCTAGAGATCGAAATGAAGTGATTCCAGTGACATTCAAAAGCTAACATCCATAAATTTATGGAAAGCTAAGGAAAAGAAATAAAATAAGGAAGATCATGGAAATCGCAGCCTTCAAAGTCAAATCTTGCAATCTGCCGATATCGACCTTTGTCCATTACAAATTCAATATCTCGAGCTACAAAAGTCCGATAGATGCAAACTTAATTTTAGTGGATTCAGGACTCAAAGGCATATAAACGCTCCAAATTTAAGCTCAAAACGATGTGATATGAAGGCGATATGAATTTTACAAGGGACAACTAAATTCTGTCAACTTAAGGAAGGACTATTTTGTAAAATAGACACTAGGGTTTCTAAGCATATATAAAGGAGAAGAGGAGCAAGGAAGTGGCGGACAGCACAAAAGAAAACACAAAATCTTCCTCCTCCAAACCCTAAATCATGTGTTCTTCCATCTTTTTATTTAGTTGTTCAATAAACATGCAAGGCTAGACTCTTTTGCTTGGTTGCAAGGACACAAAAACCTTCGGATTTCAAGAACCGTGAGATTTATTCTTCCTTCTATTTTCAGTTTATGTTATGAATGAATATGATTGTTTTCCTATGCATATTTTCTATGATTGTTGTTGATGATTGCTATAGCGGACTCTAAGTTATTGTTGTGAACAATCTATTGCTAAGTTTAATATCAAAACTGGAGTTGTGATATATGAACTTGTGAAGCATCTAAGCTTGATAATTGTGGCGGAACTACATTATCGAACTTAGGGAGAACATTTGAATAAATTGACACAAGTTGCGGACAACTTGTATGTTAATCTTGATGAAATTATCTGGTTCTTAAAGCTACCATTAAATTGAATCATTAGTGCGGACACTTTGATTGTTTGTTGGTTAGGATTAGTTATACGGCGGATCCGTTAATTAATCACGTTAAGAAAAGATAAAATTTCAGAACATGAACTGCATTATTAGTTTCAAGGATCGGTTCTAATTTCCGTAGGTGGATGTATGCTTGTGACCAAGGTTTGTTTTCTTGATAAGTTTCGGTTTTAATTGATTTTGTTTGCTAGTTTAATTGCTGCCATAGTTTAGATAATTACAAACAAAATCCCCCCAATCACATAACATACAACATAAAAATCTAACTTGAAACTTCCTCGTGGGATCGACCCCTTGCTTGCTCTATACTATCTTGTGTGTTTTCAGCTAGGGTAATTAATTTGTGCGACCGCGACATCGCAACAAATTTTGGCGCCGTTGCCAGGGAAGTAATTTTAGTTGATTGTTGTGTTTGTACTGTTATTTTTATTTGCTGTGATTCAAAAAAAAAAGAAACAGAATTTTTGCTTGCGACGGTACTGTTCACTTGCGGCAACGGTACTGTTCAAAACAGAGTTTTTGGTGGAATTAGGTATCGATCTTTTGTTACCTAAAGGAAAAGGACGTTATGAGCAAGACTAGTGACAAATCACTAGCCCCACTCTATTGAGGCCAAATTCCGTTTTTTTCTAGTGTTTTTAGGTAGTTTTAGTTTTCTACCGTAAAATTTTCGTACAATTTACATTGTTTTCAATCTCTTGTGTGCTTGGTTTGTTTTGAGTTTTCTTTGCGATTTATGCCTGTAACCCATTCTGCTAATCAAAGTTATCAAGTGCAGGTTGATCTTGAAATAGAAAACACTTTACGCAGGTTACGAAAGGAAGCTCGCGTCAACATCATGGCTGGTGCACGACAACAAACACTCAAGGAGCTTGCTGCTCCTAACGTGTAAAACCAACCATTGTGCATAAACATAGACAGTAATGTGAACTTTGAACTCAAATCTGGTTTTATACATTTGTTGCCAACATTCAATGGTCTTGTAGGAGAAGATCCTCACACTCATCTCAAGGAGTTCCACATGGTTTGTGTTGGAATGAAACCGAATGGAGTTGAAGAGGAACAAGTTAAGTTGAAAGCTTTTCCTTTCTCTTTAAAAGGGGCAGCGAAGGCATGGCTTTTTTCTATTCTCCCAGGTTCCATTAACACTTGGAATGGCATGAAGAAGATCTTCCTTGAAAAATATTTCCCAGCATCTCGAGTTGCCAACATAAGAAAAGACATATGTGGGATTCGACAATCTCATGGAGAAACACTCGCTGAGTATTGGGAAAGATTTGAGCTATTGTGCATTCAATGCCCTCATCATCAAATACCTGATCAGCTGCTCATTCAATACTTCTATGAAGGATTGATGCCTACTGACCGTAGTATCATTGATGCTGCAAGTGGAGGGGCATTGGTAGATAAGACACCCGGTGCTGCACGCCAATTAATCTCAAACATGGCAACCAACTCGAAACAGTTTGGCACCCGTGGAGACTTCTCCAACAAACGAGTAAATGAGGTAAGTATTTCTAACCTTGAAAATAAAGTTAATGATCTTACTTCTCTTGTGCTTTCTTTGGCTTGTGGAAATGTACAGCAAATGAAAGTTTGTAGCATATGCTCCTTACAAGGACATGCTACGGATATGTGCCCAACAATGCAAGAAGATTACATTGAACAAGCTCATGCAATTGATGGAGCATTCAACGGACAGCCCCAGCGTAAGTATGATCCCTTTTCTAACACGTAGAATCCTGGATGGAGAGATCATCCTAACTTCCGCTACCGGAACCCACCTCAACAAGGCAATCAAGGGAGATAGTTCCATTCCCATGGATTTCAACCACAGCCCCAACAAAATTATCAAGCAAGACAACCCGCTCCATTCACTAACTCCAATGTTATGGGGACATCATCCAGTGATGATCTTCGTGAGATGATATAAACTTTGGCTTCTAACACTCTGACCTTGCAGCAAAATGTGATGTCTTTTCAACAGGAAACAAGGTCAAGTATTCACAACTTGGAGAAGCAAATGGGGCAAGTAGCTTCAAGTGTAGGGAAATTGGAAGCACAAATAAATGGAAAGTTGCCCTCCCAAGCATTGAATCCAAAAGAGAATGTTAGTGCTATCATGCTGCGAAGTGGGAAAGAACTTGAAGAGAAAAAGTCGAAACAAATTGAGATGGAGGAAGAAGAGATAGAAACTGAATTGAGTACAAAGAAAGAACATCCTCCTCCTCCACAAACTGAAACAAAGACCATCACTCCAAAGGTAACTTTTCACTCAATTAATTCCAGTTTTAAAACAAATCCACCCTTTCCTGTGAGTTCTTCTAGGTCAAAGAAAGAAGACAAAGAAAAAGAGATCTTAGAGGTTTTCAAGAAAGTGGAACTGAACATTCCTTTGCTTGATGCTATCAAGCAAATTCCCAAGTATGCAAAATTCTTGAAGGAGTTGTGTACTACCAAAAGAGCTTTCAAACTGAAAGGTCATGAAACGGTAAGTATGGGTGAAGTTGTATCTGCCGTTGTTCAAAAGAATCTGCCTTTGAAACAAAAAGACCCAGGTGCGTTTACTATCCCATGTGTTATTGGTAATGCTAGTTTTAAAAGAGCTTTATGCGATTTAGGTGCATCCATTAGTGTTATGTCCAAACATGTTTATGATTCTCTTAGTCTTGAGCCTTTGAATAAAACTAGCATTGTAATACAACTTGCGGATCGTAGTTTTGTTTACCCACTTGGTGTGATAGAAGATGTCCTAGTCAAGATTAATAGTTTGGTTATTCCATGTGATTTTTATATTCTTGATATGGAACATGATTCTTGTGATTCATCAACCAGCACTCCTATATTGTTTGGTAGACCATTCTTGAAAACCGCCAACACAAAGATTGATTGTGGTAAGGATACCTTGTCCATGGAGGTAGGAGATGAAAAAACTGAATTCAATTTTCATGATGCAATGAAATATCCTTATATCAATGTTTATTCTATCACATGCTATGATCAAATTGATAAGTGTGTGCAGTAAGTTTGTGATTTTGATTGCAAAGACGGATTAAGCATAGCTTTGAGCTATGGCTATGATTTCACCAAGATAGAAGAGATGGAGAGCCCCGTGTGTGTTCCCCAAAACGTGCACGAATCAGTATTGGCCTTACAAGCTTTGCAAACCGTTCCCCATGGTAATGTCTTTGTTGATTTAGTACTCTCACATAAAAAGCTTTTGCCATGTATTTTACAGGCCCCCGAGTTAGAATTAAAACCTTTGCCCGATAATTTGAAGTATGTATTCATTGGCGACAAAAATACACTTATTGTTATCATAGCAAAAGGTTTGACAAGTATGCAAGAGGAAAAACTTGTGAAGTTGTTGTGTGATCACAAGACGCCCATTAGATGGACCTTAGCCGACATCAAGGGCATTAGTCCCTCACTATGTATGCATCACATACTATTAGAGGACAATACGAAAACAACAAGGGAAATGCAAAGGAGGTTGAACCCACCCATGATGGAGGTCGTGAAAGCTGAAATTTTAAAACTGTTAGATGCAGGAGTCATTTACCCCATCACTGACAGTAAATGGGTCGCGCCAATCCATGTGGTGCCCAAAAAGACCGGAATCACATTGGTGAAAAATAGAGATGATGAATTCATTCCTACTCGTATCTCGAGTGGATGGAGAATGTGTGTTGATTACAGAAAGCTCAATCTTTCTACACTTAAAGATCATTTCCCATTACCATTCATGGATCAAATGCTTGAATGCCTAGCAGGTAAGTCTTTTTATTGCTTTCTTGATGGATATAGTGGATACAATCAGATTGTTATTAATCCTGAGGATCAAGAAAAGACTACATTTACATGTCCATTTGGTACATATGCATATAGGAGAATGCCTTTTGGTCTTTGTAATGCTCCTGCAACTTTTCAAAGATGCATGATGAGTATTTTTTCTGATTATGTTGAAAGAATAATCGAGGTTTTTATGGATGATTTCACGGTGTATGGTGATTCTTTTGATAGATGTCTAGAAAATTTATCTTTGATCTTGAAAAAGTGCATTGAAACTAACCTTGTCTTGAACTATGAAAAGTGTTATTTTATGGTAGATCAAGGAATAGTTCTTGGGCATGTTGTGTCTTCACGTGGATTAGAGGTTGATAAAGCTAAAATAGATGTTATTTCATCATTGCCTTACCCCTCATGCGTGAGGGAAGTTCGTTCTTTTCTAGGCCATGCAGGTTTCTATCGACGCTTTATCAAAGATTTCTCGAAGATTACGGCACCCTTGTGCAAACTATTAGCCAAAGAAGTGGATTTTGTGTTTGATCAAGCATGTAAAGATGCCCATGATGAGCTTAAGAGATGTGTCACATCTGCCCCTATCATCCAACCACCAAATTGGGATGAACCTTTTGAGACAATGTGTGATGCGAGTGACTATGCGGTAGGAGCTGTGCTTGGGCAAAGAATTGGGAAGAATTTGCATGTTATCGCCTATGCTTCTCGTATGTTGGATGGAGCACAATGCAATTACCATACAACTAAAAAGGAACTTTTTGCAGTGGTGTTTGCTCTTGAAAAATTCAGGTCATATCTACTAGGTACAAAAGTCATTGTTTTTACTGACCATGCAGCTCTCAGGTATCTTTTGAAGAAGGAGTCCAAACCAAGACTGATTAGGTGGATCTTGCTTTTACAAGAATTCGATCTTGAGATCAAAGAAAAAAAAGGTGCAGAAAACCATGTGGCTGATCACTTGAGCCGACTGAGGACCGAGTATATACAGATAGAAACAATAAGAGAGACATTCCCTAATGAGCAGTTGTATATGTTGCATTCCTCTACAAGACCATGGTATGCTGATTTGGTAAACTATTTAGCCACCAAAGAATTCCCTCCAATTTTGTCTAAACCCCAAAAAGATAAGTTACGAGCTGATGCTAAATATTATTTTTGGGACGATCCTTACCTTTGGAAATTTTGTGCGGATCAAGTAGTTAGGAGGTGTGTACCACAAAATGAATTTCATTCCATTCTCACTTTTTGTAATTCTCATTCTTGTGGTGGGTATTTTGGAGCAAAAAGAACAACCCACAAGGTACTTGAAAGTGGTTTCTATTGGCCTTCTATTTTTAAAGATGCATATCACTTCTGCAAATCATGTGAAAAATGCCAAAGAACAGGTAATATCACTCATAAGAATCAAATGCCTTTAACGAATATTCTTGTAAGTGAAATTTTTGATGTTTGGGGTATTGACTTTATGGGTCCATTTCCTTCTTCTTTTGGCAATCTTTATATTCTTCTTGCTTTTGATTATGTGTCTAAATGGATTGAGGCGAAAGCCACACAAACTAACGATGCTAAGGTTGTTTTAGATTTTGTCAGGACTCACATATTTGACAGGTTTGGAATCCCTAAAGCTATCATTAGCGATTGTGGCACTCATTTCTGTAATCGTTCCATGGAAGCATTGCTACGCAAATATCATCTGACTCATCGAACTTCCACAGCATATCATCCTCAAACGAATGGCCAAGCTGAAATTTCAAATCGAGAAATCAAGTCCATTTTGGAGAAAACAGTGCAACCTAATCGGCGAGATTGGAGTCTACATCTTGGAGATGCACTTTGGGCTTATCGGACTGCTTATAAATCACCTATAGGAATGTCACCTTATAGAATGATTTATGGGAAAGCATGTCATCTACCGGTGGAGCTTGAACACAAAGCTTTTTGGGCCATAAAAAAATGTAACATGGATTATGATGCTGCTGGGATTGCAAGAAAGTTGCAATTACAAGAGTTAGAAGAGATTCGAAATGACGCTTATGAGAATGCAAGGATTTACAAAGATAAGACTAAGAGTCTTCATGACCAAATGATTACAAGAAAAGAGTTTCATGTTGGAGACAAAGTCCTTCTCTATCATTCGTGTTTGAAACTTTTTCCTGGTAAGTTGCGTTCTCGTTGGATTGGACCCTTCATTGTTTCTAATGTTTTTCCTTATGGTGCAGTTGAAATTACGAGTTTAGAAACAAATAACGTACTCAAGGTCAATGGGCATCGCTTGAAACCTTTCTATGAAAGTTGGACGACAGAAATCACCGCTTCTGTGGAGATAGCTGAACCGATCTATGAATAATTAGCATACCACATGTCGAGCCAATGACACAAAACAAAAGCGCTTCTTGGGAGGCAACCCAGGACAAAAAAAAATCAGATTTGCTTTCCTTTTCCCTTATCTTTATTTATTTATTTATTTATTGCATTTTTGTCATTCTCTTATATCCCTTTTCTTTCATTTTCAACATTGAGGACAATGTTGTGTTTTAAGTGTGGGGGTATTGGGAAACTGTCAATTTTCTTATTATGTTTTTCTTTATTCTTTAAAAAAAAAAACAACAAAAAAAAAATCTATGATTGATCTTTTTAACTCCCATTGGTTTTTGAGAATATGAGTATTATGTATGAGAATTAAGTGAGATAGATGAATATATAAATTGAATGAATGAGTGTGCATGCAAGTTTTAATGTTTAATTGGTTTAGGGATTGACTCTGAAAATATGCCATGTTGACTTTATAGTGTTATACCAATGTAAGCTTTTGAGCCTTCAACATTATATTCTTTGATTGTTCGTTCTTTCAATGATATGTATCTCTAGAACTTGCTTCATATCTTATTGAAATTACATTCACATTACATAGATGCATGAAGATGATAAAGGCATTAGGAATTTTAACTACTTGAGCCAAAAAGCCAACCTAAAGCATATTATCTTTAGTGAGCTCCTTTTGAGCTTGTTTATCTTTTCTTTGCTTTATCCATGTATAAGCCTTAAACTTTTTATATGTTTTCCTCTTTTCCCCTGGCCAAGGATTAGTAGAGCATATACTTGTGATATCCCATGGAATTATGGTTAGAAATTATGTGAAAAGAAAGAAGAAGTGATGCTTGATGAAAAGATGGGCAAAGTTGCCAAAGGTGAAAAAGAACAAAAAAGAAAAAAAGAAAAAAAGAAAAAAAAGAACAAGAAAAGAAGAGACGAAAAGAAAAAAAAAAGAAAAGAAATAGAAAAGAGCTTGATATCGAAAGAAGCTAAGCATTGGTGCTTGAAGATTGAAAATTGATGTGTTTTGATGGAATATCTTGGTTGAAATATATATTTATTTATTTTCAGAATGCTCTACTTTCTTTGGTTTGAACCTTTTCTTCTACTCTCTTTTACCTCACCTTAATCTTAGCCCCATTACAACCGGAAAATAAGACTTTTTGATTCATGCATTGTTTGTAATATTTTAGTAATGGAGATGAGATTGAAGAGCAAGCTTATGGTAGAACATCTTCATTGATTGAATTTGAGAGATTTAAACACCTAAACCCTAAACACATGAGTGTTGGAGTGTATATCAATGAGAGGACCTATCATTTTGGCATGGCATAGATTTCTTTTAAATCCCGAAGAGTAATTGAGTTTTGAAGTTTGCATGTAAACAAATTCATGAAGATTTATGTTCTTTATCCTTCTCGATTGTATTCTTATTTATAATGCTTGAATTCTTGGATATTGATGGGAGATTAAGAGATTGGTCATGGTTATTTATTTTTTTAATTTAATTTTTTTACCTATCCTTTCTCGAGGATGAGCAAGAGCTAAATGTGGGGGTATTTGATGCGACCATATTATTTGATAATTTCATCCATATTTACGTAGTGTTTTGCATATGTTTTATGTATAAAATGCCTTGATATTCTTTGTTTTATATTTTGAAGGCATTTTTGGATGAAAGATGCAAAAAGGAGGTAATTGGAGATGATTGACAGATTTGACCTTCAGTGGGTGTTTTGTGCAGAGTGGAAGATCTAGAGATCGAAATGAAGTGATTCCAGTTAAATTCAAAAGCTAACATCCATAAATTTATGGAAAGCTAAGGAAAAGAAATAAAATAAGGAAGATCATGGAAATCGCAGCCTTCAAAGTCAAATCTTGCAATTTGCCGATATCGACCTTTGTGCATTACAAATTCAATATCTCAAGCTACAAAAGTCCGATAGATGCAAACTCAATTTTAGTGGATTCAGGACTCAAAGGCATATAAACGCTCCAAATTTAAGATCACAACGATGTGATATGAAGGAGATATGAATTTTACAAGGGACAACTAAATTCTGTCAACTTAAGGAAGGACTATTTTGTAAAATAGACACTAGGGTTTCTAAGCATATATAAAGGAGAAGAGGAGCAAGGAAGTGGCGGCCAGCACAAAAGAAAACACAAAATCTTCCTCCTCCAAACCCTAAATCATGTGTTCTTCCATCTTTTTATTTAGTTGTTCAATAAACATGCAAGGCTAGACTCTTTTGCTTGGTTGCAAGGACACAAAAACCTTCGGATTTCAAGAACCTTGAGATTTATTCTTCCTTCTATTTTCAGTTTATGTTATGAATGAATATGATTGTTTTCCTATGCATATTTTCTATGATTGTTGTTGATGATTGCTATAGCGGACTCTAAGTTATTGTTGTGAACAATCTATTGCTAAGTTTAATATCAAAACTGGAGTTGTGATATATGAACTTGTGAAGCATCTAAGCTTGATAATTGTGGCGGAACTACATTATCGAACTTAGGGAGAACATTTGAATAAATTGACACAAGTTGCGGACAACTTGTATATTAATCTTGATGAAATTATCTGGTTCTTAAAGCTACCATTAAATTGAATCATTAGTGCGGACACTTTGATTGTTTGTTGGTTAGGATTAGTTATACGGCGGATCCGTTAATTAATCACGTTAAGAAAAGATAAAATTTCAGAACATGAACTGCATTTTTAGTTTCAAGGATCGGTTCTAATTTCCGTAGGTGGATGTATGCTTGTGACCAAGGTTTGTTTTCTTGATAAGTTTCGGTTTTAATTGATTTTGTTTGCTAGTTTAATTGCTGCCATAGTTTAGATAATCACAAACCAAATCCCCCCAATCACATAACGTACAACATAAAAATCTAACTTGAAACTTCCTCGTGGGATCGACCCCTTGCTTGCTCTATACTATCTTGTGTGTTTTAAGCTAGGGTAATTAATTTGTGCGACCGCGACATCGCAACATTTACCCACAATCTGCTTAGTCAAAAGGATCTCCTAGTCTGATTTAGAAATTAAGAATGTCAAGCACCCTATCTAACTGATAGTCTAACATAAGGAAAATGGGATCTAGGACCCAATAAAAGCTTAGATCAATTTGCTATTAGAAAAGAACTATGACAACAAAAAATTAGTGCAGTTTCTATGAGTTGAACTCCTGCATTTTCTTCAAAAGAGATATATGCCATCTCCAGCGCGGCGGGGGGGGCGAAAATGAGTAACAATATTTAAAAAGAATCAAAAGTTCATCAATTATTTAAGTTGTATGTAAGTGCATTCGTTCATAGTTAATTAACAACATTGAAAATTAATCACAATCACAATAAATTAATGAGGTAGCATATAAAGCAAAATTTAAAGTTAATTAAGATAAATTCTGGATTTGAAATAAGGATGAAACTCACAGTGAAAATATTTTTTTAAGTTGTTGATTCCTTAACTTTTCGCAACATAAATCACTACATGAATGAGCTTTCAAAAGGAGATAAGGATGAAATGTTAGATCTAGCATTTCATAGCATAAAGAAATGATATTCATGTTGAATTATCAAGAATGTATAAGCTACATAAACTATAAAGCGGAAGCTTACATGAATCCATATCTGGAAGTCGCTATCTAGAGTCGTACGGATGACCTTCCAGATTAACACGTTCACCTTAGAGAGCCCTTTGATTCTCTCTTTACTTTAGCCTTATTTTCTCTCTTATAACGGGATATCAGTATGAGAATGTAACACGTGTAATCTGGGGACCATGACCATATATATAAGCAACCAAGTGCCTTTTGGTATTCATGCCTTTTGGCATTCCCACCCTTTGATATTTGTATTTTAGCCCATCACTAAAATAGGAATAACCCCGTAATCTCTACACATTAAAGGTCCACACCCTATTAGATACACCAAAACCCAATTGCCTAAAAATACTTAGCAGATCATTTTTAATTAGACTTCACCTTATTTTACAGTCCACAAACACATAATTATTCTCATATAAGCCCAACATTAGATTAATGATCCAACAATCTCCCACTTGGGCTATATGTATAACCTTATAATTATGTTTTGCAAAATAACCAGAATGAGCTCAATCTTTGCTGTCATTAACAAATGTATCTATAACCAATCCGGTCCAATAATCAACCAGCATAGGATCTAAGCGGTCTTCGTTACAATTATCGTAACTCAACCTATCAAAGGTCACGTATGCCAATACAACTAAATGACATGGATCATGATGTGGATGTGTAGCATGGAAATTTCATGCAATATGATCATAACATGCGTATTTCCAATTGGTCCACCCTTAAACCTTAGTGAGATCAAACCATACTAAAATCAGAGTGTAAATTAAACCAAAAACTTTATTTCTGCAGAAAATAACCTCATAAATATCCATAAACTAAAAAATTGTCTATATTATAAAAGCATCTGAAATTACAAACTCCCTTTAAAACTTAATACTATCAATTGCCAAAACACCCATACGAGCAGTATGCTCATGAAACATTTTGGGTGGCAATCCCTTAGTAAGCGGATCCGCAACCATGGAGTTTGTACCGATATGCTCTATAGACATCTGTCCACTCTGAACTCTTTCTTTAACAACTAGGAACTTGATGTCGATGTGTTTTGACTTCGACGAGCTCCTATTGTTATTGGAATATTAAAACTGCCGACTTATTGTCACAAAATAATTTTAGTGGTCTTTCAATATCATCCACTATGCGCAGCCCCATGACAAAATTCTGCAGCCATACTCCATGATTGGATGCCTCATAACATGCTATGAACTCAGCTACCATCGTGGAAGAGACTATAAGTGACTGTTTAGCACTCATCCAGGAGACACCACCTCCAGCTAGCATGTAAATAAAGCCTGATGTAGATTTCATGCTATCTTGGCATCCAGCAAAATCGGAGTCGCTATACCCAATGATCTCCAGATTAGCCAAACTCCGATATGTGATCATGTAGTCTTTTGTTCTCTATAAGTACCGTAAGACCCGTTTAGCTGCTTTCCAATGGTCTATTCCTGGATTGCTTAAATATCTGCCCAGTATCCCAGAAATGTACGCAATATCCGGACGTGTACAAACTTGAGCATACATTAGACTCCCTACTACTGAAGCATAAGGAATCTTCTGTATTTCTCTTTTCTCAAAATCATTCTTAGGGCACTGATTGAGACTAAATTTGTCTCCCTTGGCCACAGGGGTATCTCCTGGTCTACAGTCTTGCATGCCATATCTCTTAAGAACCTTTTCGATATAGCTCTTTTGTGATAATCCAAGAATACCTCGAGAGCGATCTCGATGTATCTGAATACCTAATACAAAAGAGGCTTCACCAAGATCTTTCATCTCAAAATTCTTAGCTAGAAATTTCTTGGTTTCGTGCAATAAGCCTATATCGCTGCTGGCAAGCAAGATGTCATCGACATACAAAACCAGAAAAATATATTTACTCCCACAGAACTTATGGTATATGCAATCATCGACCAAATTCATCTCAAAACCAAACGAGATGATCACTTGATGCAAACCATATTCTTTGGGTCTCCAAAGTTTTGTGGTTGCAACATATAGATCGTCTCATCAATGTTACCATTGAGAAACGCTGTCTTTACATCCATTTGATGTAACTCAAGATTGAAATGTGCCACCAATGCCATTATAATTCTGAAAGAGTCTTTTGAAGATACCAGAGAGAAAGTCTCTTTATAATCGATACCTTCTTTTTGTGTAAAGCCCTTTGCAACAAGACGTGCCTTGTAGTTCTCCACATCACCTTTCGAATCCCTTTTGGTCTTAAATATCCATTTACAACCAATAGGTTTCACACCTTCAGGTAATGGGACAAGATCCCACACGTTGTTGTCTTTCATTGACTTAATCTCCTCATTCATAGCATAAATCCACTTTTGAGAGTTAGAACATTCAATGGCTTGATGGAAGTTGATAGTATAATCTTCCATCACTCCAATATCTACCTCTTGTTCTTGGAGAAATACAATATAATCGTCTGATATTGTACTTCTCTTCTCTCTAGTGGATCTTCTTAATGGCATAGATTCTAGAGGTGCTCGAGGTTGTTCTTCTAGAACATTTTCTTGAATAGGAGGTGCTTCAACATTGTCTTGATTTGTTGTTTCTTCAACATGGTCAAAATTAGAATCTTGACCAATGCTAATGACACTTGTGGGAATATCAATATATTCCTCTTCAAAGACAAAGTCTTTATCTTTATCACCTCCCGCAAACTTGACATCCTCAAAGAATCAGGCATTTCCCGTCTCGAAAATCGACCTAGTTGTGGGATCATAAAATTTATACCCCCTGGATCTTTCCGAGTATCCAATAAAATAGCAACTTACCGTCCTAGAGTCCAGTTTCTTTTCATTAGGCCTATAAGGTCTTGTCTCAGCTAGACATCCCCAAACATATAAGTGTTTTAGACTAGGTTTCTTACCTGTCCAAAGTTCATAAGGGGTTTTGGTAGTGGCTTTAGTGGGTACTCGATTAAGGATATATGTTGCAGTCTTAAGTGCTTCTCCCCAGAGTGATTCTCTACTAAGGTAGAATGACTAATCATACTCCTTACCATGTCCTTAAGCATTATGTTTCGTCTTTTAGCAACACCATTCATAGTGGGCGAACCCGACATAGTGTACTGTGGGATGATACCGCATTCATCTAGGAATTTAGCAAATGGTCCTGGACGTTGTTCTCCTGAACCGTCATATCTACCATAGTACTCACCACCACGGTCAGATCTGACGCTTTTAATCTTTTTACTGAATTGATTTTCAACTTCAGCTTTATAGCTTTTGAACACATCCAGTGACTGTGATTTTTCACTTATGAGATATACATAGCCATATCTGGAAAAATCATCTATGAACGTTATGAAATATTGTTGATCATTCCAAGCGACCGTAGGAAATGGCCCACAAATATCTGTATGTATTAGTTCTAAGATATCCATAGTCTTGTTGGCTACAAATCTCCTTGTATTGGTTTGTTTACCCTTAATACAATTAACACAAATGTCAAAATTTGTAAAATCTAAGGGATCGAGAATTTCATCTGACACAAGTCTCTCTAATCTTTTTTTAGAGATATGACCTAATCGTTTGTGCCATAATACACCTGAATTCTCAATAGTTAATTTTCTCTTGGTACCTCGTGTACTTAATTGCAGGGATTCATTAAATGAAGCAATTGTATCAACCAAATATAGATTATCATAACCAGATAAAGAACCGGAACCAGATAATTTGGAATCATAAAACAAACTAAATTTTCCATTTCCGAATGAAGAAGAATAACCAGATTTGTCCAAAGCAGAAATAGAAATCAAATTCCATCTAAAAGACGGTACAATAAAAGTTTCGTTAAGATCCAAATAAAATCCGGTCTTTAACAATAATCTAAGTTTTCCAATTGCCTCAACTTCAACAGTCTTGCCATCGCCTACATAGATGTATCTTTCAACATCATTTGGCTTTCGGCAACTTAGGCAACCCTGCATAGACACACTGATGTGAGTTGTTGCACCAGAATCTAACCACCACGTGTGTCTAGGTACCGAAGTTAAATTAACTTCAGAACAAACCAAAGCAAGAAGCATACCTTTCTTAGCACGCCAAGCGTGATAGTTGGTGCATTGCTTCTTTTTATGCCCCTCAGCACCACAAAAGAAACAACTACTACCAACAGAATCATGTGATTTCGTTAATTGTTTCTTTTGAGGTACTGTACCTGCAGCATCCTTAACGTTCTTTCTTTTCCTTCCCTTGTCTTTAAAGGCAGAGGCTAAGTGAGCACTCTCTGTCTTATCTTGCTTAAGCCTTTCCTCTTCCTGAACACAGTGTGAGATGAGCTCATTCAGAGACCAAGTCTCTTTCTGACAATTGTAGCTCACCTTAAACTGGTTAAATTGTGCAAGAAGGGATATTAAAACCAGATGCACTAGCAAGTCCTCAGAGAGTTCAAGCTGAAGTGCTTTGAGCTCGGAAGCAAGATGAGACATCTCCAAAATGTACTCCCTTACATTGCCTTTGCCCTTATACTTCATTGAAATGAGACTTGTCAAGAGTGTACCAATTTCAGCCTTTTCATTCTTGACAAATCTCTTTTCAATATTGGCAAGGAATTCCTTAGCTGTAGAGATTTGATTAGAGATTGTGCCCCTGAATGCTTCTGGAATGTCTCTCTTCATGATCATCATACACATGCGATTTGATTTCTCCCACCTTTCCATATCCCTCTTTTCATCAGAGGTACTCTCATCCTTAAGAGGTGGGGGAGAATCAGTCCTTAACACAAGGTCGAGATCCATAACTCCAAGAACAATCAAAAGATTATTTTCCAAGATTTGAAGTTAGAGCCATTAAGCATAGGAATTGAGTTGATACTGACAGTTATATTAGCAGGATTAATCGTTGAAAAGAGAACAACAACAATTGAAACAAGCTCACAAACAAAACTTATCTTAAGAGCAAAAATTAATTCAAATAAAGGTAAAACCCATCTTAAGATATCGGGCACTCCATTAATATTTTATCTTTGGATAAAAGATTAATTTGTAAGTGATATCTTAATGTAGTAATCAAACATTAATAATAAGAACATGTCGAAAAATAAATTGGCCTTTGGGTCAATTGATTAGTCACATGTAAAACCAAATAATCATCACATGTTGATTACTACATGTGCGAATGCATTTACTTTAAATATTGACCTTCCTTTGGGCCGATCAATAAGAACATAAATCGCATACACATAACCCTTTATATTTCAAAATAAAATTAATCTCCACAAAAGAGGTCACTTTGGTGACATATTGTTTTAATTAACTTATTGCAAAATATATATCAATATACCAATATTTGAAAAATAAATTTGCCACTTGTAAACATACAATTTATTTCTTCAACTAGGGCTGCCAGTGTAATGCCAATGTAATATACATATACATATTGCATACAACACTGCATATTTTGATTAACTTTAACTACTGTATATTTTCTAAATAATTCAACATAAAGTGGCTCTGATACCACTTGTTAGATCTAGCATTTCATACCATAAAGAAATGATATTCATGTCGAATTATCAAGAATGTATAAGCTGCATAAACTATAAAGTGGAAGCGTACCTGAATCCATATCCGGAAGTCGCTATCTAGAGTCGTATAGACGGCCTTCCAGATTAACACGTTCATCTTAGAGAGCCCTTTGATTCTCTCTTTACTTTAGCCTTATTTTCTCTCTGATAATGGGATATCAGTATGAGAATGTAGCACGTGTAATTTGGGGACCATGACCATATATATAGGCAACCAAGTACCTTTTGGTATTCATGCCTTTTGGCATTCCCACCCTTGGTATTTCTATTTTAGCCCATCACTAAAATAGGAATAACCCCGTAATCTCTACACATTAAAGGTCTACATCCTATTAGATACACCAAAACCCAATTGCCTAAAAATACTTAGCAGATCATTTTTAATTAGGCTTCACCTTATTTGACAATCCACAAATACATAATTATTCTCATATAAGCCCAACGTTGGATTAATGATCCAACATGAAACTCACAATTGAAATCTTTCATCTTTCCCATCATAGATTTGCTGTTTATTCATGCGAAGAAACAAAAAACAGTAAAGAAAATAAAATGGGAGAAGCGAAGATAACAAGTATAATTTGTGCTATCAGAGCAACAAACTAGCCCAGTATTTGTTCTTGTAGATTCAATACGGAAAACTTGTTATATTCCGTTTGTTTGTTCCTGGATCTTTGCTTCAGGACCACTTCGATTACTAGAACCAAAGCGATGTTTCACGGCACGAACGTCTTTAGAGATCGTAGCAAGTTTAATGTAGAGTATTGAGAGAGAGAACTATATTCACTTATATGAATGACTTATATTTATTATGTAGAGGGAGGTCCCTATTTATACTAGTGGGAAGAAGTTACTTAGCGGTCACCAACAAGTAACACCCCTAGATAAATAGACTTGGTTCATCCCTCATGGGTGAACCATTGCCAAATCGCACCTCTAGATAAATAGACTTGGTTCATACCTCATGGGTGAACCATTGCCAAATCGCACCTCTAGATAAATAGACTTGGTTCATCCCTCATGGGCGAACCGGATCGATCCTAATAACCAACATCTCCCACTCGCCCATGAAGGGCTAGATTTATCTAATACATTATTTTACAAACTTGCATAGAAATTTCATACTTGACGAACGGACCGTGCGACCTGAAGCACACAGAGAAAGGAGCTCCAATCTATACAAACCTAATATAGGCCATATAGGAGACATCAACCTTATGATTAATTATTCCTTAGAGTGTACTCATATACCCCAAGCACTTTTAGTTACACATGAATAAGTACAATTCAATCCCTCAAGAATTTCGTACTCTATCCATCATGACAATTACATGTATTCTAAATCATATCAAATTTATTCAAATGATATGATCCCGGCCGGTGAATACAAGTAACAAGTGTAGAACTAAAATTACTTTTTCTTTCACACTCACATCACTTAGATCTGAATTAACTCGCTTTCCTAAGAGTATTCCTTCAAGTCGAATCATTCCATGACCATGGGATATACTCCTAAAGTAGCGATCATTTATTCATCACCTCATGATATAGTCAAAAGTCACAAAGGGTAAGATTTTGAGATCTTAGATATGATCTCCAGGACTCACATAATAAAGAAGCAGGGATCCATTCTTTACTCCTGTAATGGTCGTCAGCACATGTAGTATGAAATACATGTTATAGTGGAGCGTACTCTTTTCCTTTTCCAAAGACAAAGAGTGTATGTCGTTGCTCTCCTTGTTAGAGGAAATACACTATACGAGTTTTAGTCTTGTCACCAAACAAAGACTTCAAATCAGAAATTCTCATTTGCTCATCGTCATTAATGACAAATGAATAATTTTATACTCGGCTTCAATCATAATAGACACATGAATGGTGGGAATTCATTCATGTTGATTCTTTTATTTAAGAATCTCATCTTGGTTCCAACCAAGGCAACTCTTTAATAATCATTTTGAGTTAAAATCGCTCCCACTAAGCCCAAGTCGCCTTTTGAGCATTAAAACTCAATTAGTCTCATCTCCAAGCATCTTACAAATGCTAGAGGCGATTGCTCATGTGAGTGAGCCAATCTTAGTCTATTGACATACTTTAACAAATTGTAATAAACTGTCCCATTTTGCATGTAAATGCAGGCGCAGTTATTTCTCTCCAATTTCAAATTTTACTATTAACTACCATTCGGCAGTTAATAACAAATGAAGAAGACACACGAATGTGGGTCTTCTCTCTTAAATAATAAACTGCCACACATTTTTTTTAAATATATGTAAAAATATAATAAACTGCCATTTGGCAGTTTAGTTTCATGCCCATATTCGGCATCCTTCTTGTCCATTGGACTCAATTTGGCAGCAACATTTAGAATAAAAAAGATTTGGCAACTTTTGACTCTCGACAATTAATTAATTTAAACATAACAATTCATTTGGCATTTGTCGGTGACATGTATAATCACAATAAAAATGCAAGCACAATACTTTGACATGAATAATCGAACATCATGTATTTTTCTAATATTATTATTTATTTGTACTAATCGAACAAGCACAATAATAATTTATAGAATTAAATACATAACTAATACTATTCTAATAATATTCATGTATATGCATGCATTTATTACATGATCATTTAATTATAAAAATATATGATCTAGGCTCTGATACCAATGTAGATTCAATACGGAAAACTTACTTGTGATATTCCGTTTGTTTGTTCCTGGATCTTTGCTTCAGGACCACTTCGATTACTAGAACCAAAGCGATGTTTCACGGCACGAACGTCTTTAGAGATCGTAGCAAGTTTAATGTAGAGTATTGAGAGAGAGAACTATATTCACTTATATGAATGACTTATATTTATTATGTAGAGGGAGGTCCCTATTTATACTAGTGGGAAGAAGTTACTTAGCGGTCACCAACAAGTAACACCCCTAGATAAATAGACTTGGTTCATCCCTCATGGGTGAACCATTGCCAAATCGCACCTCTAGATAAATAGACTTGGTTCATCCCTCATGGGCGAACCGGATCAATCCTAATAACCAACAGTTCTCACAATTGTTAACAATGGCCAAAGAAGAATGTGAGCGAATTATGCGGGAAAACAACCAAAATTAATCTAAATGAATCATTTTCTATGAATAATTTCAGTAGAAAATTTTAAAAAACAATTCGATTCAATTTTGTTTGGGTTTCATACTCTAGAGACCGACCAGGCAAATCAGACCAAATAAATTAAATTGAACAAGAAAAATACATTATAAATTAAAGGTATGCAACTCATAGCGTATCTAAAGACCCGTTAATTCAAATTGAACTTATTTGATTTTAATAAATATAAAACTAAAACAAACTAAATTGATTAGTTTGGTTTTTCACCCCGTTTAGATCAGTTCAATTCAATAAAAGAAACAATATGAATTTGATTGAATTTGACAAGTCTCACACGAGGCATCGTTGCACATTCAATGCTAGAGCTTCATCTCCACCTCCCTCTCCCCCCGATAGGCTTTAATGAATAATGAGGTTGGATTCCATTGTGCCCAAATTAAATGAGCCTGATGGGGTAGCAACAGCGATCACCAAGTAGAAGACAAATTATGGATAATCAAGGTGGCCCTCAATAGGATTTCATACATTTTCGCAGCAATGTGGACCAAAACGAGGCACTAAAAAACAAGCACCACTAAAGCTGCGGACCACTCTTCCCTACCTTCTTCTCACCATGTATCCTTGCTGCTCAACTATTTTGTTGTGATGGGCGGTTCAAACACATCCACGTAAGGATCTCAATCAATGTCCTCGTCCTAGTTCATTTTCCAAAATAAATAAATAAATAAAATCACACGACTATCACAGATGCAGCTACCATGTTATCGCCATATAACGAGCTGACTTGCCCGCGCGTTGCGCTAGGCTTTTTTCTATGTAGAAAACTAATTGATTTTTTACGTGTTGTGATTAGTATTTTAAAAAAAAAAATAGTTTGGACATCAGTACATCAAAATCATCTAGAAACAACTTTTTTAATTTAAAATTTTAAAAAATTAAAATTTGTTCAAAAGCGATTTCCAGACGCATTACCAAACACTCCTGTCATCTCTCACCAGAACCACAGTTCAATTCACTTTTTTAAATAATAATGAACAACGAAAACCACAGTTCAAATCACTGTTTATTACTGTTTGAAATTGCGATCTCCTTTGGTTATCTATAAAATAATAGTCATGGTGCACGTAAGCTAGCTTAGACATTCTAGTTATAAAAAAATTATAAGTTGAAAAAAAAGAAGAAAAAACAATGTCCAAGGATTAATCGTGGCGCGTGTAACCTACCCCGGTTATAAAAAATATATATATGTGAGAAAAAATTGTGGTGCCGTAAATTGACCCGGACACCGCGATTATCAAAAAAACCAAAAAAAATAGAAGCTCGAAAAAAAGAAGGGGAAAACACATTTTCAAACATTAATAAACAGTTAAAATTGTAAAAAAAAATTAAGTTCAGAGATTTATTGTGATACTCATAAGCTGACCCGGTCACCCCAGTTAAAAAAAAGGACTGAAAAAAAAACATGTCAAACACTAATGAACAGTAGAAAACACTGTTCTTTACTAAAAAATCATTTTCGGTGGCAGGGGGATTCGAACTCCCGCGCCCCGCCCCGGACATGCCACCATTACCACTCGGCCAAGTGACTTCTTTTGTCAGTTGTAGGATACAAATAATTATAATATGTTATATTTTTAACTATTCCAAAAAGTCGTTGCCACAGAGATTCGAACACCCGTGGCCTGCCTTGCTTGGGCGCGCTCCTACCACCCAGCCAAGCAACCTTTTTAGTTAGTTGTAGGATACAAATAATAATAATATAATGAAGGGGAAAACACATTTTCAAACATTAATAAACAGTTAAAATTGAAAAAAAAATTAAGTTCAGAGATTTATTGTGAGACGCATAAGCTGACCCGGACACCCCAGTTAAAAAAAATGACTGGAAAAAAAACATGTCAAGCACTAATGAATAGTAGAAAACACTGTTCTTTACTAAAAAATCATTTTCGGTGGCAGGGGGATTTAAACTCCCGCGCCCCGCCCCGGACATGCCACCATTACCACTCGGCCAAGTGACTTCTTTTGTCAGTTGTAGGATACAAATAATTATAATATGTTATATTTTTAACTATTCCAAAAAGTCGTTGCCACAGAGATTCGAACACCCGTGGCCCGCGTTGCTTGGGCGCGCTCCTACCACTTAGCCAAGCAACCTTTTTAGTCAGTTGTAGGATACAAATAATAATAATATAATGTTGTAATTTAATTATTCCAAAAATTCGTAGCTATAGAGATTCGAACTCCCGCGCCCTCAGGCCAAGCAATTTATTTGTTTAGTTATAGTGTACAAATAATAAAAATATTATTGAGTAATTTGAGTGCTCCGTTCACAATGATCTGTGTCTAGGTGAACAGTGCAAAACACTGTTAAAATCCGTGAGCTCTTTTAGCTTTTAAGATAATTAATAATTGATAATAATTAATAATAACGCTCTGAAAATAATTAATGAAGAAAAGAGAGCGAGAGAGGTTAAGAAAAAGAAAGAAAGAAGTGATCGAGATTAAGACGGAGAGAGTTACAAAGAGTGTCGACATAATCGTGCTCATTCTCAACAATTAAACTGGCAACTGTAGAAGCCACCGCTTTGCATACCCTTGGGTTTCGTCAAACAATGTCGAAACTCTCTTAATCCCCGTGAAAATATTCCCATTCTCGCTTTCAATTACCTATTTCTGCAATCCAACAATGGCACTACACGCAAGCCAAGACCTCATTCTCTCTTTTTGATCGCGTCTTCTGCTACTTTTCTCTTCTTTATATTTGGGGTTTGTGTTTCCCCATCATTTTTCAACCTCCTTATTTATATTCCCCGTATTCTCCTTCCAGATTTCCATGTTAGTCATCAATATAGTAACTAATATATTTTCCTTTTGTCCTATAAAATACCTGATCGTTTTGTTGATTTTGGCTTCTTGGGATTTGTATTCCAATCAAAAGCTCAAGCCTTTTCTAGTAATTTCTTGTAAATCTTTTACCTGTTCAAGCGAAGCAGAATTTTGTGTCTTGGGTTTTGTTTATTTATGTAGTGTTAATTTCCTGTGTATCCTTAATTGAACCCAGTTCTGTTTAACACTTCGAAATTGTGAATACATGCTAGCTTTAACCTCTACTATTTTCTTTCCATTCCTTTTGTTTCATTGTTATTTGTTGCGTTGTAGATCTATAATTGAGGGAACTCTCAAACCTGCTACCGAATCCATCGTCATTTTCCCCACGGCTCTATGTAACAGATGAGTGGAAATTGTAGCTGACAAAGCTCTCCACTGCCACCGATTTCACCGGTAGACAAAACCCAGTGATGGTTTCTTTCCGCTTTTGACCATGAAGCAGATGATGACACTGGGTAGCAGACTCTCTGCTTTGGTCAATCATGAATTGATGCTCTCTTTCCGCTTTTTTTGACAAAAACCGCCCGCACTGTTCATGCATGAACATTCGCAGAAGTTAAATGAAGAAGGGAAATACTATTCAAGTCCACACTTAATTCAGTTAATTCAGTCTGGGTGAACAGGGAATTCACGACCTCATTTAGCTTTTAGTATAATATAATATGCCAACAAATGGCGTTGGTCACGCTTCAAGTACACATGCTAAGTGCTCCTTTTCCATTTAATATCTTTAATTTTAATAAAAAAAACAAAAGCCATAGAAGACATGCCAAAAACAAATCTCAAGAATTTCAAATAAAAACAAAAATGATATCCCTCTTACTAAAACTCATTTGTCTCGTTAATGTGCTCATTGTTTTTTGACCAATACATATATTTCCTAGACAACACTCCTATTATTATTCCAAAAATACCATGTAGCTAAATTTGATGCCAGTTGATTAAAACATTAAGAATGTAATGCTTGCATTTTGTTGTGGGAAATTGTTTTGGTGGTGTCATCAAACTCAACATAGTGGCTCAATATTGAAACCTTCTAACCCTACTTTTTAGCTAGCCCAAGTTTCAAATTAAATTGTGCACTTGCTAAACTTGACAAATTTAAAGACAATCATGACTACCAATTAAAACTCAATTTAATCTAAGAAACTTTCTACATGAAATCTTTTTTTTTTAATATTAAAATGTTAACATCTTAAATTGATTCAAGTTAACGCAAGTTAACCAGCAACTAAGGTCATAAACCCAGCTGAGCCTAATAACTTCTTTTTTTAAATAATTAATTATAAGATAACCAAAATAAATTTTCATATAAATGGAAATCAAGAGAATAAAAAATATATGATGGGTTGTACAAAAGCAAGCATGCTAATATTATTAAAGAAAAAAAGTTATTAGCTTATTCTAAAATAAAGAGAAAATTGAATGATATTTAATAAAATATATTTCTAAGTAAATTAAGAATTTGATGAAATAATATATATATATATATATGTATTATTTTAAATAAATTTAACTAAAAAATGGTCGAGCATGCGGGTTTGGATGACCTAACATGCATGAACCATTCAAAATAAGGCTAAGCGTAGGCTACGACAAATAAGTGTGAGGCTAGAATATGTAGGATTTGGTTTAATGGATAGAGGAACGACTAAAATTATGAAGGAAAAATAAGAGAGGCTAGAATTTAAGGATTTAATTATAAGTCTTGAATTGAATAGAGGTGACTGAATAGCTAATGACTGTAACTGAAAATATAGGTTTGAGTCTTGAATTCTTTTTAGTTGAATTGGTTGAAATTATGGTTAGTTAAAGCCTCCATTTTTTCTATCTTTTTCATTATAGTCCATAACTTTCAAATTTTTAGTTTTGAGACAAAAAAAAATGATGAAATTAACAAATTATTAAAATGATTTATTGAAATTAATTGTTTTTTGAATATGCTTAATTGAAAGTAAAATAAGTAGACAATGTGTAGTGTGTTTGCCTAATTTTCACTCATTATAGAGGTTGATAAAAAAAATAAGTTGGGGTTTTGAGGGTTGAAAAACAAAAACTTGACCTATTTCCCCCTAAAAATACCTAAAAACACTCCTACAAACTCAATAAACTCATTACTCAACTAAAACAAAACCAAATAAATTCTAAAACACAAAATTCATTCAGAAAAATTCTCTCAGCCTATTTTTTTTGGCAATATGGAAGGCCAAAAACACCTCCATAATAGTTCCCTCTTTAAGAGGAATATTTTAACACCAATCTTGGTTTTTTTGTTAACATAATCTCGTCATTGTTTTCTAGTGATTTTCTTTCTCTTCTGACAAACATGGGAATTGATATTTGAACAAAATAAAGTTTGGATAAAAAGTACAACTATCAAAGTAAAAAGAACCAAAAAAATTGAAAACATTATGAATTTATTTCCCAAAAAAATTGAAAACAACACAATAAAAAAAGGTTGTATTTTTTTCTCAATTTTAATTTTTATCCTGACATGATGTGAACTTCTAGATCATGTGACAAACAACTCACACTCAAAGACACTAATTACTGGAAAGTCAAGTAAATCGGGTTTGATATGAGTGTGACATAGAAATAACTCATGTTGAGGCACCAACATTATTGAAATAGAACCCTCACCAAAGGAATATTGATTCGCAAATGAAAAGTATAAGGATAGCGTTACGAAGTAAGTTGTTATTCGATAAGTCATTTTTAGTCTTTTAAGGCCCCGTTTGTTTGCTGGAAAGTGGTTTTCTTTTGGAAAGTGAATTCCGGGGAAAGTGAATTCCTGAAAAGTGAATTCCGATGTTTGGCAGTGTTATGGAAAATGAACTGGAAAACACTTTCCAGTGTTTGTTTGTGTTATGGAAAATGAACTGGAAAATAATTTATTAATAAATTAATTTTTTTTCAAGTTTATTAAAATAATGAGGAACAAATCTTACAAATTAAAAAGTTGAATGAGAATGAAATTGATAAAAAATATAATTTCATAAATTATCTCAAATAAAATAAATAATAATCAAAATAATAGAGATCAAATCTAAAAATTTAAAAAAAATGAAAGGTGAATAAATTAAAATAATAATAATTAACATTTCATAAATTATTTCAAATAAAATAAGTAACAATAAAAAAAATGAGGACCAAATTTGATAGATAAAAAATTTCAATAAAAAAAGGATAAGAAAAAAGCAAATAGCAATTATAAAAATAAGGACCAAAATTAATATAAAAATTAAATTTTAAGAGATGGAATTGAAAAATAAATATTCAAAAACAAATTATATATAGCAATCAAAAGTTTGAGGATCAAATTTGATATAATCAGCAAATAATGACATTTCTAAATTTTTCACAACTTCCGGAAAGTGTTTTCCGCTCAAATTTTCCGGAAAACACTTTCCTGAAAACCAAGCCAAATTTTTCTTTGACTGGAAAGTGTTTTCTGTTGACCAATTTTCCGGAAGGCAAACAAATACAAGAAAGTTTGGAAAGTGGTTTCCCGAAAAGTAAATTCCAGGAAACAAACGGGGCCTAAATAACCAAGGAAATGAGAATATCTCACTAAGAAACAAAACAAAGTTTGCAGCAAAAACAAGTTTATTATTATAAAATCTAATTGATACATGTCCCATAAGAAAGTTATAAATACTAAAATTTAAACTTTTAAACTCTAATAGACCCAAGTTGTGGACTTATATAAGAATTGCTTACAATCAGACTCAAACCCTTAATTATACAAGCCTAAAACACAAAAACAAAATTAAAATAAAAGATAATAACTCTGATTTTCCTGGTTTATAAGGTGTTATAGCTAAATAAACCTTCCTTGCATGCTTAAGAAGAGTTGCCGACTTTATAAATTCCAAAAAGACTAGAAAAATGAATTATGACTTGGAAATCCTTGCTGCCACCTCTAGCTTTTCCTTGTATAGATTGGTTTCCTTGTTTTACTTGAACAAAAATAATGATTCTCTTCCTTCTTAGTTGATGAATTAATTACTTTCTTTTATATACTAGGAGAATCATAAAATAATAATTTTAGATTAATGAAATAAATTTGTTGCCTGTTAGTTTTCTTGGTGGGTTAGGAAACGTTTTCTTTTGAATGATGATAATTCTCTCCTCTTAAAGATCAAATCTAACCAAATTACCTTGCACAAATAGGAGAATAATTGTTGATTTTTAATCCTTGTAACATTAGAAAAAATAAACTCAAACAAGGCTGGATTTTAGGTGGAACACATGAACCCCTATCAGGACTTGGATTAGATAAATCAAGGACTATAATTCATGCTCCTTTGATGCTCCAAGCTTCTCTAGGTGCATCTTGATCCATATGTTTTTAACAAGTTCATTGAATGCTTTTTTTTACCGTGTTGACTCACTTGATACCTCTAATGGTCATTGGTGGGATTAAGAATGGTTTTGGATTGATCCTCATCACTTTATTGTCAATTTTTTGCAAATAATAAAACATAATTTAATTTTGCAAAAGCAAACAACAATCCAATATTGAAATGTTGTATTAAATTGTGATAACGCTTAGAAAACAAATCAAAATAATCTATAAATTTAGTTTTTAGTCAACACAAAATAAAAAATTAAAATTGAAATGAAAAAAAAATCGAAGGATTAAAAAATACTATTTTAATCTTTAGTGTTTGTGAGATGATGAATAATCTATTTTAAGTTTTTTAAAAAATATATATAATGTTATGTAATAAATAAAGATGTCCCACTTCATTTATACTATTTTGATGTAAGCATTTTTTGTTATTATCACCTTGTGGGGACAGGGTTTCACACTTGAATGCTAACATGTGTTCTTTCTTATACGAATTTTATGAGCCTCAACTGTCTCTTCTAAAACCTTAATTATACCACGACCACAGAGAGAGAGAGAGAGAGAGGTATTCGGTATTCCATTCTTTATGATCATCAGCTTCCTTCCCGGATCTTGAATCCTTCAGATTTGCAGATTATTGAAGCAAACCTAAGAACTTAAGCTAGCAAGCAAATCCCAAAATGCCAAGCGATGAGCAGGAAGTATCTCCACAATCAATTGAAATCAAACAAAACGACAAGTTCTTCACAAGGATCATGTCAAAAGAATCCTCCATTGCCAATTCTTCAAACAGGGTATATTATGGAGGTGCTTCAGGTGCAATTCCATTCATGTGGGAATCGAGTCCAGGCACTCCCAAGCACACACTTGCCGATACCTGTATCCCTCCCTTGACGCCTCCTCCTTCATATCATTCGACTTCCAAATCAAATTGCATGCACAAGAATGCAAACCCTAATATCTTGACCACTATATTCCGTAGGCTCACCCCAAAAAGGACTCGTATGTCGCCATCATCTTCAATGTCTTCCTCCTCATCGACGTCATCTCGTTCATCATTTCATTCACCCCAGTCAACCCTCATGAATTCAAAATCTAAAAAATGCTACGGTTTTTCAAGTGCCAGATCGCCGATCTGCTGCACGGTTGATGACAGTGAGGACGACGATGATAATGGTGGACATGGCCTTAGATCACCCACTTCAACTCTGTGTTATGATGCTAAACGTAAGCCCGTGAATGGGTGCCATTTCATGGGAAACATGAAGAATGCAGTTTTGTCACGCGTGCGGCAGGGATCATTGGGGTAGGCTACTTCTTAATTCTTATTTTAGCATGTTACATATTATCAAAATGAACTCGAAATCAAGTCTTGCTCATCCCACCACTGTCAAATCTTTCCTGTTAACAGTGATTAATCATTTTCGTTTCGTGTTTTTCGTTAGGAGGCAAACTGACGATGAATATTCTTCTTTTAAAATAAAAAAAATCCGTTTTCAACTCGTAAAAAGATAAAATATCGGTTGAGCTATGCTTTATTGACATTATTGTTCGTCACTATCAAAGCTGCAATAGTTGTAATGTTTTCGAGTTTGAAAATAATAAGATAAAATATATATTGCAATAAATATAAGTTTCTATTCTTTTTAGGAACTAAATAGTAAATTTTCTTATTGAAGATAACAAAGTACTTAATTTTCCTGAAAATTATACTTGATTACACGTAATTCTCAAATTATTGCAGTCGCCAAGATAACAAAACTGTGTAGGATGATGCAATGAGGCAATCTACAAAATAATTCTTAAATCACTTGCATAAATTATAATTATAAAAGAAACTAAACATCAAAACAAAACAATTGTAAATCAAGACATGGATTTTCTGTGAATTGTATTAATAATATTGCACATTTTTTGCCACTCATGTTTTTTTTCTTAAATTTTTATCCTTTGAAATTGGATATATTTGAGATTGGACTTGGTGTATTTCTTCAATTGACTTCATGTTGGGTTATAATGATGTTGAAAAAAAATATTGATGCTCAATTTGACAAAATACAATTTGATTTTATTGATATTAAACAATTAAATTTCTAGATATCAAATTTGAAATTGAAATTAGTGTTGAGGGATTGAATAAAATAGAAAGACATGATTGTCACATGCAACCCATGGGTCAGAGTATGAGAAGGTTCATTGCACTTCGGCGGCACGTATGACGGTCATTGTCATTCATTGGTTAACCTAGGTTGTGAGTTTGACAAACTAATCCTAATTGACTTTGATTTTTTTTTCCTGTAATTTTTTTTTTGTCTATTTTCATTCTTCAACTCTCGATGGAGAAATGGGGTTACATAAGTCTTTTTTTAGTTTTCCTTTGATAGGGTTATTTCATTCTCATAATCTAAATCACGAGTTTAGGAGGTTAATCCAAGTTAGCTTCTATATATTTTTTTAAAGTGAATATTTTTTTCAATCTCATCTTTAAATATTTTGTTTGTTGGGAATTTCAATTCTCATAACCAAAAATTTTATTTTATATGGGATTATTATGATCTCATGACTCGAGTTTTGAATATGATTTGTTATACTATGTTAGCACAGGTTAATCTAATAGGTCTTGATCAAAGTATTTAGTTTTTTTTTATTAAATATACTATTGTGATGTCCAATGTGCGTCAAGTCTTGAATTCATAATAAGAAAAAAAAAAGTTAAGCTACATGTTAACAACACTAGAGACATTTTATTTTTACCCTAAAAATGTATCTATTTTGCCTTTCATTAGTAGTATCTATTTTCTTTTCTACATAAAAATATATTTTTCAAGTATTCTATAATATTTATAGCTAATTAAGATTCTAAAAAGAAATTAAAGTCCTATTATAATTCTACTAATTTTCTTAGGTCCAATTTATTTAGTTGAAGATTATAATCCTAACGTCAACAGAACAACCTCATACAAATGTATGATTTAAATTGGGCTTCTATCCATTCTATAATAAAAAAGAAGTCTTTAGACGCAACTTTGGATGACCCTATTTAAAATATACACAACGGTCGTTACATTTCCATCTCTCCGGAGCAAACTTAACATCACCACCCCTCAATCAATTTGATTCTTCTAATTCTCTCCTCCACCACTAATTACAAATCCCCGCTCAATTCCCTCGCCTAATCAATCACCTCGCAATCATTCTTCTCACTATCATCACAACTCAAACCTCCAACAATTAGCCCTCTAATTCTATCAGATCCTTTTTTAAACAACATCCATATGTCATATGCAAAAAAAATTAATTAAAAAAGAAATCAGATTGTATTGATTAAATGGGGGGGGGGGGTTGTTTTGGTTAAAATAAATGTTATAATTTACACTTTATATATTATATAGAAACGGATATTATTGTCATTGTCTCATGTTGTTTTATCTAGTCTAATATTTACCAAATACAAAATAGAACAATTTTTTTGGTAGAATCCAATGTGTGTCAAAAACAAGAAAAGTCAATTATTTATTTAGTATAATCCGACTTTGTTTAGGGCACTCCAATCCAATTAATAATATCAAGCATAACAAACACTATCTAAAAACCTTTCCTATCACCTCACCTTCAATAAGATAATTTTTATATGCTTAGCATATAAATGTAGCTTAAAATTAATAGAATATATATTTCTTGTCATGATTGATTATTTGTTGAAGCAATTGTTTAGAAATCTCATTATTGTCAAGAATAAAAAGTCTTCTAATCTATATATTGATAGAGGACATAGACTTTTAACTAATCACTTTCTGGCTAAACCAAGAACCTTTTATATATAGTATAAGTTTGTACCTCAACTATCATAGATATGTTTAACCCACTACTAGAGTTAAATGGGCTCTAAACTTAAATCGTTATTTAATTTAAAATCCACATAGCATACGGACCATCTTAAAAAATATTTTTCTAGCATTCTCTCTCTTAGTCCTTATGACACCATCTAAAAAGTGAATTTATATTTGTCTGAGTTAAAAATATCTAGTAAGTGGATACACTTACACTTAAATCAATAATATAACATAGAATCATAATATTCAAACTTTTTAATCAAATACTTCCTTCCATTAATTACAATATATTGCATCCTCGTAATAATAACTTAATGACAAAATAAACTTTATTAATGAACTTCAATAAGTCATTCGAGTCCGACTTTATATATCTTAATATATATAGAAAATAATACTTATTGCACAAAATATTACTTTAGTCTTGTAAAATAACATAAATTGTTTCTCCATAATCAACTAAAAGAAAATGAAGACAAACACCAAATGGGTTAGCTGACTCAAACAATCTACATGATCTCTATATTGTTTTATTAACAATATTTTAGTCATGTTCCTTCACTTTCTCTCCCAAAATGAGATACTTGATATTGATATGCTTATTTTAGCTTTCAATCTTCTTCTTTTTATATAAATAAAAAAAATATTTGAATTGTCACAATACACTTTATTAGCCTTGTTATGGAATTGACAACCTTAAGACTATCAATCAAATTTCTTAACTATATCATCTATGTCATAAAAGTTGAAATAATAATACTCTGTTTAATACTTGTTTAAGATACAACTTTACCAGAATTAAGGAAAATGAATCTTAAAGTATATTTTTTTGTTTCTACATAACCAACAAAATTCAAGTTTGAATAACCAATCTCCTTAAAGTGACCAATATGATTATAAGTTAACCTGTAATCCTTAGTTCCTTGAAGGTTCCTAATGACTTAGTGTCTTTCCAATTGTCCATTCCAAAATTGCTTTATAACCTTCCCAACATTCCTACTCCAAATGTCAAGTTAGGTATTATATAGACTTGCACATACATTGAATTGCTAATTATAGATTTATAGGGAATGTTACTCATCTACTCTCTTTTTTCTCCAATACATCTTAAGTGTATTGATTTTGATTGAATTTATCCCCTTTGACAATGAGTGATACTGAAGGTGCACAATTTGACAGCCTAATTCTTTCCAAACTTTTTCAATATAAGTCTTTTGAGATAATTTTAATGCCCTTATAGATCTGTTGTTGTGAATCTCTATGCTAATAATATAAGAGTTTTCACTCAAATTTTTCATATCAAAGTTTTTAGAAAAAAAATGCTTTCTCATATAGCAAACCAAAATCACTACCTTCAAGTAAAAATACCATCTACATATAAAACAAGAAAGATATATTTGTTTTCTCTAATCTTAAGGTATATACATTGATCAAGAATGTCCCAATAAAATCTTAATATCATCTACATATAAAACAAGAAAGATATATTTGTTTTCTCTAATCTTAAGGTATATGCATTGCTCAAGAATGTCCCAATAAAATCTTATAAGATTATATCATTATGAAATTTAATATACCATTGTTGGGAGGCATGTTTAGTCCATATATAGATTTCTTTAGCTTACAAAACAAGTAGCTATGTGTGTCATTATAAAAATCTTAGGTTAATTTATATATACCTCTTCCAAATCTCTATTTAGGAATGTTGTTTTCACTTCCTTATGATATAACTCTAAATCAAAATAAGTTATTACTACCATTTTTATTCTAAATTATTCCTTTTTATAAAATAGAAAGAATGTTTCATGATACTCTATACCTTTTTTATGTATAAACTTTAGCAATAAGTTTAGTTTTATATTGCTCGATACTATAAGTATCTTTTTTGGTTTTAGAAACCTATTGACAACAAATGACTTTAGATCCTTCTAGTAATTTGATAAGTTCCAAACTTTATTTTTAAACATACTTAGTTATTTCCTAGATGGCATTATACCATAATGAATGTGGATCATTTTTAGGTCCAATATCAAACTCTTAAAGGTATATAATATAGTCATTAAAATGTTGATCTCCTTAATTCAATTTCATAATATGGGTTTACTTCATCAAGAATTAATTGCTCTTAAACTAATTACCTTTGAATTGGTTGTTGTTCTAAATTAAATGGATTTCTTGAAAAATAACCAATTGTCTTTTATCTTTAACTCAATTGAATTTTGTTTTCCTTAAATTGAATCTTTTTTTGGAAAAATAGTCCTACAAAAATTTAAATTCTCAAAGAATTTACCATTTCTTGCCTCTTCTACTATTGTACTACGAGAAGAAGAATAAAACCTATATCCTTTAGTGCTCATTGCATATTCAATGAATATCCATTAGTTTTTCTTGGGTCCAATTAATTTAGTTGAGGATTATAAATCTTTACCTCAACAAGATAACTCGTACATAAGTATGATTTAAATTGGGCTTCCGTCCATTTTATAATTTAAAAGACGTCTTAAACATAGGTTTGAATGAAACCCTATTTAAAATACACACAACAATCTTTAGTACTTCACTCTATAAGAATAATGGTAAATTAGAATTAATAATCATTCTCCTTCCATGGGGCCATCAATATGTGGTCCATTCTTTCAACTGCACTATTTTGTTGTGGTGTGCATATATAAACACTAAGAAAAAAACTTTTGCATAAATTAAAAATGAAATACTGAGAAAAAATTGTAACCAAAATGGGTTATCAAATTTTGGCAATTGAAAAACGTTTTCAAATTTATTAGTAACTATAAGGAGTTACTTGATTAAAAGCAATAGAGAAATTGCTGAATTTATGGGTAATTAGTAAGGGATTACCAATATTTTTTGCAATTGAGGTAATTATCAAATTTATTGATAACCATGAGGGTTTTTTTGGATTATAGGCTAGCATTTAATTTATTTATTTTTTTGAAAATCCATTCAAGGATTAATAAACTAATGATAAATAGTTAAATATTCTATACAATGAATTGAGTATGTGTTGTGATGTTAAAAAATAACAAAATAATAATATAGTAAATAGATTGTTAATTTTTATAGCCTGTATGTTTGTTTTATAGGACCTTCGCATATCAAACAAGAGTAATAAGGGGTGAAGTGGTAAATTCCATAGTTATATATTAAATTAATATAATGTAATTAACTTTAAAAAAGACCTCATAGTTATAAACTAAGATAATGAAATGCAAATAGCCCTATTGAACTTTTAGTATCCTAATTACAAGTGTTTTACTTTCGGAAACAAACAAAAGCTATAAAAACCTTATTGAACTTTTAAGATCCTAATTACAAGTGTTTTACCTTCAGGAACATTGAAATGTTACCTATATTGGAAGAATATGACATGATCTTGAACTTTCTGAATAAAATCCATAAAATCTACATTAGACATTTATTAAAAAAATATAGCTTCTGATGTAATTAGATTGTTATGCCTAGAAAAAGTTAGCTAATGTAAGGTAGCTAATAGGGGATTTAGATGGAGTGTCATTGAAGTCAGAATGAGAAGAAGGTCGAGGAAGGAAAACAAGGAAATTAATGTACAAAATAGTAGTTTTTTCCATATTTGATCTAGTTCTTTTTTCATCTAAACTTATGGTCATTACTCTAGAAGCTATAAATGCAAATGTTATCACTCAATCATTATAGTATGTATGGGAAAAGTTCTTTGAGGTGCTATGTTCCATTATTACATATATGGACTATCAATCAAATCAAAACACCATGAGATATTTTCAATAACTTTTGATGGTTTGATCTTTGATCATTAAAGATATAATAGATGAGTTATGGTACCAAGATATGAGTTGCTCTAGTTGGTGTAATTGGATACATTAGTTATGCATTTGTGCTTGTAGTAAAGTAGTTTGGTGGAATTCAGTGTGTACCAAGAACTTTAAGATTAACATATTTCATTGGTCTATTTAGGCATCAATCATCAATTAAAGAAATTGAACAAAACTTAGATAACATATAAGAAGTCATATTAAAGTAAAGCACAAAGAAAAAAGCAAGGCAGCAGTGCACAAATTGACAAAGTGATGCGACCATATTATTTGATAGTTTCATCCATATTTACCTAGTGTTTTGTATATAAAATGCCTTGATATTCTTTGTTTTATGTTTTGAAGGCATATTTGGATGAAAGATGCAAAAAAAAGGTAATTGGAGCTGATTGACAGATTTGACCTTCAGTTGGTGTTTTGTGCAGAGCGGAAGCTCTAGAAATCGAAATGAAGTGATTCTAGTGACATTCAAAAGCTAACATCCATAACTTTCTGGAAAGCTAAGTCAAAAGAAATAAAATAAGGAAGAGCATGGAAATCGCAACCTTCAAAGTCAAATCTTGCAATCTACCGATGTGGACCTTTGTCCATTACAACTTAAATATCTCAAGCTACAAAAGTCCAATTGATGCAACTCAATTTTCATGGATTTAGGACTCAAAGACCTATAAACGCTCCAAATTTTAGATCAAACGATGTGTTATGAAGGAGATATAAATTTTACAAGGGACAACTAAATTATGTCAACTAGGGTTTCTAAGCATATATAAAAGAAGAGAGGAGCAAGGAAGTTTCGGCCAGCAGCATAGAAAACACAAATCTTCCTCCTCCAAACCCTAAATCATGTTTTCTTCCATCTTTTTATTTAGTTGTTCATTAAACATGCAAGGTTAGACTCTTTTGCTTGGTTGCAAGGACACGAAAACCTTCAGATTTCAAGAACTGTGAGATCTATTTTTACCTCAATTTTTCAATTTATATGATGAATATGTTTGTTCTCCTATGCTTATTTTCCTATGATTGTTTATTTAATTGCTAAGAGCGAACTCGAAGTTATTATTGTAGACAATCGATTGCTAAGTTTGATATCAAAACCGGAGTTGTGGTATATGAACTTATGAAGCAACTAAGTTAATAATTATAACGGATCTATGTTATTAATCTTAGGGAGAACATTCAATCGAACTAAACATATATTGCGGACAATTATGTTTCTTAATTGATTAATTTATCTAGTTTTTAATGCTGCCATTGAATCAAATTACTAGTGCAGATACTATAGTTGTTTAATGGTTAGGGTATGTTATACGGCGAATACGTTAACGAACCAATTTTAAGAAGAGATAAATATTCAGAATATAAATTGATGTGTTGTTTCCATGATCAGTTCTGATTTCTGTAGGTGGATGCTGACTTGCGACCAAGGTTTGCTTTATTGATAAATTTCAGTTTTATATAATTTTTGCTTAGTTTGCTTTAACCTAGCCTAGACAATTTCCAACCCCCTCATTTGCATAACATATAGCACGAAAATCTGAACTAAATCGTCCTCGTGGAATCGGCCCCTTGCTTGCTCTATACTATCTTGTTTGATTTGTTTTAAGCTATGGTAATTAATTTGTACGACCGTGACATCGCAACACAAAGTAAATAAGCAAAGAAAAAGTGTGAAGCACATAGCACAAAAGATAGTGAAACAAAAGAAAGCAAGGTAAGAAATGGGTTAAATTAACAAAACTTACCAGGAAAAAATAACCTAACAGTTCAACCAAATCACCCACTATCTTAGAATAAACTAAAAATTCTCCACGTTACAAAAGGATAGCCTCCAAACAATAATATCATGCAGTCATTTAAGAAGTCAAAGTTAATACCCGGCCTCCATAACTACTGCAACAACTAAAAACAAAGTTAACCCTACCACATCATATGGATAACAATGAGCTAATGTCAAACTTGTAAGAAAAAAAACTGAATCAAAGAGAACCTCAACACAAAAGGACAAGAAGTTTATTAGGAACAGTCAACATACAAGAGAAAAAATAATTATGCAGCAAGAAAATAGAAAAACTAATATAACAGGGTTGGATACTTAGTAATCAACAAGAGGACTACACAAGGCCTGGGATACACAGTAGAATGACCCAATTTCTATGGTAACTAGCCATCTTAAGATCATTTATTCAATTTTAAAGAGAGCATTATAGTGTAAGTTAGGTAACATGTGAAGTGTCCGTAATACAACACTAGTTTGAATATAAAGGCCCCTTACCATGTCCAAACAAGATGATAATTGATGTATTCCTTAAAATTAGTCTTTTCACTAAAATTATATCGATTGCATAACAGTGACGCAACATAAACACCGACATGAACCTACTTACGAATTAAATCTCTTACAATTTAAAATATCAACACCATATCCCAAAATCAAAATTTCAAAAACCTAACCTTAGTACCAATCGTAAGTGGTTAGGAGATCAAATAATATCATTTGTTATGTTGCATCACTGATATATATTTTGCTTTGTCTGGTGCATTCACGAAGTAATTACATGTTCAGTCAACTAGGATTTCTAGTTATCTTAGTTGTTTAATTGAAGAATATGTTTTTGAAACCCTTGATAATATAATATAATATAATATATGTTATAAATGTTACCAGATTAGGCAATATTTTATATTAAAAAGATCTTTGTGGTTGGTAAAGCAATGTTAGGGATTTATATAGTTAGTTGAGCAATGTTAGGGATTTATGTGGTTGGGCACCATACCCTTGTAACACAAGACATTTTGTGCTCATCCCCCTCGACAATCTTAACTTACCAATACCCAAACCTCAAATCCAGTTTAGAGAAGACAAAAGATCCACTCAACCTATCCATCAAGTCCTGCCCCAACAACACTAGATACTTGTGCTTGATCGTCACATTATTTAGTGCATGATAGTCTACTTGAGTGTTTTGTTCCATCTAAGTTTTGGATCAAAGCTTTGTCTATTGTAGTTTATGTAATTAATAGACTTTCATCTCAAGTGTTAAACTACCATCTTTTCCATTTTCATTGTGTCTGCTTTATGCACTTACCATCTCATAAGCGTCACTCTTAAATGTGCTTTTATGGTTTATAGTGTCTCAAAAAGTTTTTGTTTGTTATGTTTTATGTTCTAACAGATTTCATGTTTCTCAAAATGTTATTTTCTTTGAGGATCAATACTTTTTTCCTACTCATGTCGAGTCATCCCCTATAATGACATTTTTTTCTACTTTTGATGACTTGACCTCTCCTCTTGAATAGTCCAAGTCTGGTTTTGTGTATAAACAACGACAACCAACTATATCCCTTCTAGAGATTGATCTATCACCTGAGCCTGTTTAGACAACTTCTCGACATTCTACCAAAATCTTGCATCCTTCAATATGGTTTTCCTTATACATCTCTCACGGCTATTTTACCAAATATTTCAATTCCTTCATGTTACTCCAACATTATCAAACATGAGTGTTGGGGAAAAAAGCAAGGCAAGAGGAACTTCATGCTCTTCAAGAAAATCATACATGGGACATCATTCCACGTCCATTTGCTATTAAGCTCACTAGGTGTTAATGGGTTTACTGAGTTAAGCTTTGTTCTAATGGCACATTGGATTGCTAAAAGGCAAAACTAGTTACTTTCAGTAGTAATAGTAAAAAATATAGAATTGACTATTAGAAGACATTTGCTCCTATGAAAAAAAATGACTACAATACCTAGAATTATTGTCATTGTTGCTTGTAGAATTTACCACATCACCAAATAAATGTCAATTGTTTTTCTTCATGTTGATCTCTAGGAGGATGTTTATATGACTCCTCCACCTGATTTATTCTCTACCAGACCTTAAAAGTGTGGAAGTTAAACTAGTATTTATATGGATTAAAACAAACTCCTCAAGCGTGGTATAAAAAGTTCTAGTCTACCTTAAATTTTCATTTGTATAAAGTCAGTATGAGTCGTTTTTGTTTATTTGCAAGACCTTCACTAGCATTGTTTACTACTCGTTTACATAGATGACAGTGTCATTGCTTGTGGTTTGAAAAGTTATGGTCTACCTTACTTAAATTTTTATTTGTGCAAAGTTAGTGTGACCTGTCTTTGTGATCCACAAACTCAGTAACCATCAACACAAAATTTAATAGTGATCGCCAACTAAGAGGCAAGCAAATTTGAACTTGGTCTACCGAAGTAATCTCATCCACAAACTCGGCAACCATCATCACAAAAGTTAAAAGTAATTCCTCACTAAGAGGCATACGAAATGAAATTGACATTGGTCTACCAAAACAATCTCATCCACAAACTCAGCAACCATCAACACAAAAGATAAAAGTGATCCCCAACTAAGAGAAATGGATCAAAAACCAACCCAATAGAAAAAAGCAGCAAATAATGCCTCGCTTATCCTTTTAATGCATAAAAAACCCAAAAAAAGAAAGCAACAACACATAGCAATTTCATCCACAAACTCAACAACCATGAACACAAAATTTAAAAGTGATCCCCAACAAAGAGGCAAACAAAATTGAACTTGGTCCACCGAAACAATCTCATCCACAAACTTAGTAGCCATCAACATAAAAGTTAAAAGTGATTCCCAACTAACAGCAATGGATGAAAAACCAAACCAATGGAAAATAAAGCATCAAATGTGGCCTCACTTATCAACCTAGGATGCACAACAAAATAGAGAACCATACTTTAAATTAAAAAAAAAAACACAAATAAAAGAAAGAAACAACACATACTAATTCCATCCACAAACCCAACAACCATCAACACAAAAGTTAAAAGTGCTCCCCGTCTAAGAGGTACAGAAATTGAACTTGGTCTATCGAAGCAATCTCAACCACAAACTCAGCAACTGTCAACATAAAAGTTAAAAATGATTCCTATCTAAGAGGAATTGATGAAAAAACCAACCGAATGGAAGGGGGGAAAAACAGCAAATAAAGCCTCACATAGCAGCCTAGGAAGCACAACAAAACAGAGAAATAACCTTTAAATGCAAAAAAAAAAACCATAAAAAAGAAAGCAACATCACATAGCAATACCATCGTTGATTCCTGCGTCTTTATAGTTTCAAAGACTTACATAAAAAACAAGCACCACTATTAGTCCATCTATTAACTAAAGAAACTATTTAAATGAAAAACCAAGAACATTTCAATTTATTCTTGCAAATCCAGATAAACTAACTTGGAATCCTTAAAAACCCAAAGAAAACACCAACAAAAAAATCCAATTTCAAAACCTAGCAAAAACACCACAAACCCTATTTTCGCCTCCATGACATATTTTATACCAACCCAAAAGGTGGACCTACTAGAAACATAAGAGCACCAAACCGGCCACTAAAGAAGCAGCAAATGCATACATTTTTAGCATAAGCAAAAACCCAAAAAGACAAAAGGCTTTAAACAATGAAACAAGATGAAATTTTATAATAAAGAAAGATAGAGGATTTGAGGTGGAATTAGAAGAAAAAACCAGCATTTTAGTGCAACCAAACACGTTAAAACAAATAAAGCACCTTGCAAAGAAAAGAAAATCTCTAAGTAAAACCGGTATATTATCATAACCTCATTTTAGTGCATTCCATCTTATAGGAAAAGAAAGGAGATAGACAGAACAATGACAGCATAGAAACCTGAAACCTATCCCCGAAGATAATGAATTCAATGTATTATTTTAAGCTCTACGGGAAAACCCAAGAACTATGTAGATTTTTTAATTGAATTTAAAATGAAAAAGAAAAGTCCATCTAGATCACCATTGTAATAACTTGCTTTCATGTTCCATTTTGAAAATGTTTTTTAAAAACGGAGGACTTTCAGATTGACCTAAGTTAGGTTTCTTTGAGCATCCATATTCATACTTTCTAGATTCAAGCTAAGAGATTGTCCCAGGTTAGTTGTTGAGAGTCCACATTCATGTTTTCTATTTTTGAGCTAAATTTTAACTAAAATAGCTAAAAAGGCATTTTGGTTTGCTCCCTAAAAATTATTATCAAATCCATGCCCTAACATGGAGTCAAGCACACTTTATTAATACCTTTGAATTGATTGAAATTCAAAAACTATAACAGCTATATTTTACCGACTATATTTCAATAATATATCCTTGAATTGCAGACAAATTAAGCCAACAACAAACTTAATAAAAATATTAAATGTCGCATCATTTGCAATTAGCATGTGGAAAACATGTCAAGCCAAGAGGTGTAGAAACAAAATCTAGGGCCAAAAAGAAGACAAATAACTTATGAAATAACAACAACATGACACAACTCTTATTGCAAGGAAAATGCAATGTCAATGCAAGATGATAACCATGATGATAGATCAACTTTTCTTATCCAACATCCATAAAATTCTCTTAAGCCAACATTAAAGGAACAACTTTTTTTGATACTGCTTATGCAAGAAAAAACATTTCAAATCAACCATTTGGATCACATATAAGTTTGACACAACAAGTGCAGAAAGTCAGAAAGAGATGGTGGGAATTTGGATTCCATCAACTTACAAAGTGAAAACCAGATACCCATTCCAAATACAGTAAAAACTTCATTTAAACACTAGCAAAATAAAATCTGAAAACACGATTTCATAATTGTCAAAGAAAATACCAACACGAAATGTGAAAATTACCAACCTTTCTTCAAAATAACAATACCTTAGAGTTGTAGACGTGGGATATGTGCATCTAGAGACTACAATTGCATATTACAAAAGTGATCCCGAACTAAGAGCAAACATTATTGAACTTGGTTTAGCGAAGCAATCCCATCCACAAACTCAACAACCATCAACATTAAAGTTAAAAGTGATCCCAACTAATAGTAATGGATGAAAAAACAAATCAATGGAAAAAAGCAGCAAATATGGTCTCATTAGTAGTGTAGGATGCACAATAGAGAAACATCATTTAAATACAAAAAAAAAAAAAGCAACAACACATAGGAATCGCATCCACAAACTCAGAAATCATCAACAAAAAAGTTAAAAGTGATCCCTAACTAAGAGGCAAACAAAATTGAACCTGGTCTACCAAAGCAATCTCTTCCACAAACACAACATAAAAGTTAAAAATGATCCCCAACTAACAGCAATGGATGAAAAAACCAACCCAATGTGAAACATCCTTTAAATACAAAAAGAAAACAACAACACATAGGAATCTCATCCACAAACTCAGAAATCATCAACACAAAATAAAAAGTGAACCCTAACTAAGAGGCAGAGGAAATTAAACTTGGTCTACCGAAGCAATTTCATCCATAAACTCAGCATAGAAGTTAAAAGTGATCTCCAACTAACAACAATGGATGAAAAAACCAACCCAATGTGGCCTCACTTAGCAGCATAGGATGCACAACAAAATCGAGAACAATCCTTTAAACGCAAAAAAAACCCCAAAAAAAGAGAAACAACACAAAACTATTCTATCCACAAACTCAACAATCATCAACACAAAAGTTAAAAGTGATCCCGAACTAAGAGGCAGACAAAATTAAACTTGCTTTGACAAAGCAATCTCATCCACAAACTTGGTAACCATCAACATTAAAATTAAAAGTGATCCCAGCTAATAGCAATGGATGAAAAAACACAATCAATGGAAAAAAAAAGCAACAAATGTGGCCTCATTAGCAGTGTAGGATGCACAACAAAACAAAAAACCATCCTTTAAATGCAAAAAAAAAAAAAGATAGCAACAACACATAAAATTTCATCCACAAACTCACAACCATTAACATAAAAATTAAAAAGTTATCCCCAACTAAGAGGCGAACGAAATTGAACTTTGGTCTACTAAAGCAATTTAAACCACAAACTCATCAACAATCAATATAAAAGTTAAAAGTGATCCTCAACTAACAGCAATTGATGAAAAAAGCAACCCGATAAAAAAAAGAAGCAAATGTGGCCTAACTTACCAACCTAGGATGCGTAACAAAACATAGAAACATCCTTTAAATACAAAAAGAAAACAACAACACATAGGAATCGCATCCACAAACTCAGAAATCGTCAACACAAAAGTAAAAAGTGATCCCTAACTAAGAGGCAAACGAAATTAAACTTGGTCTACCGAAGCAATCTCATCCATAAACTCAGCATAGAAGTTAAAATTGATCTTCAACTAACAACAACAGATGAAAAAACCAACCCAGTGTGGCCTCACTTAGTAGCATAGGATGCACAACGAAATCGAGAACCATCCTTTAAACGCAAAAAAAAGAGAAACAACACAAAACTATTCTATCCTTTGGGTATTGTTCCTATATTTGGGGAAATCTAGTAACCTGGAGAAGCAAGAAACAATCAGTGGTCTCCAGAAGCAGTGCAGAATCAGAATTCAGATCCCTAGCTCTTGGGATTTGAGAAGGAATGTGGATACTAAGACTACTCAAAGAACTGCATTTAGAACCAGGAAGTCCTATCAAACTGTTTTGTGATAACCAAGCTGCCATAAGCATTGCTAAGAATCCTGTCCATCATGACAGGACTAAATACATTGATATAGACAGACATTTCATCTCAGAAAAGATTGACAAAAGCATCATCCATCTAGACTACATCCCTACGAAATTGCAAATTGCATACATCCTTACCAAAGCACTTCCAAGGCCTAACTTTGAAGAACTTAGTCACAAGCTGAGTATGCACAACATCTACAACTCATCCTTTATAACTCAGCTTCCGGGGAAGTGTTGAAATTTGAATCTAAGTTAGGAATTTACTAAGATAGTCTTAGTAAATATCAAAAAGGAAATCTGGTTGTTTGTTCCCATTTAGGAAAGATTGTTTTTCTAGTTGGGTTGCTTTCCTAGTTAAACTCTATTTCCTAGCATAGTTATTTAGTTAAACTCTAATTCTTAGAAGATGTGTATATATATAGATAGGGATGTATCATAAAAGAAGAAGAAGAAGAAGAAGAAGAAGAAGAGAAATTCATTCTCTCTCTCTCAAAATTTCACATGTACCATTGTAATTTTCATTATATGACCCATAAGGTCAAAAAACAAAACCCATCAAGCTGACAAAATGGCATAAATCTAACTAAAAACTGCTAATAAAAAGCATCGATTCAAATTCTATCAGAAAAATGCCTCAAATCATATGCTCTACGTTAAGCCAACAACAATTAAAACTTACAGTAAAAAAATAGCAGTGGACACAGGGCCAACTACACGCAAAAGACTAGGGTTATGAACCAAGAGCGGAGTTTTGAACCAAGAATAGATGTTTTACCTTGACTTCTTGTCGTGATGCATTCGACAAATAATTGTTGATCCAAGTTGAAAGCCTATCGGAGTACCTACGAGAAGCAGGTCCTATAAGCATGCCATCAACAAGTTTTCTGTGTTGTAAACACATTGTGTAGAATTCACATATTACATTAGAGAAAGTAGAAAAAAATAGTTAGAGAGCATTATGAAAAATCCATGTGAAATGAACTTTCCTTTATGTGAAGATATTTTCTTGAAGATTTGAATGTGGTGGACAATCCTAAACCAAAAGCTGGTAAACCAGAGAATAACGTCAAATGAACATTCCAATGCGGTTGTTTTTTAGCAATTGATAAAAGATTGTCACATTCAAAGCTAAACGTTTAAAACTTGATAACAACAAATATTCCCCACACGTGGTGAAATAGCAATAATGATTGAATGTACTCAAGATTGGTATCAAAACAATAAACCTTAGGTTGATATGTGGACAAGCGCAAATTATATAAGTCAGTTTAGAAGAGAAATGAAGTTCAGGCAAATATTGGGCTCGCGTCCTTCTTTCCTCCCAATCGCTGCAATTAAAAGAGAGATCTAAGATAATTTGTCAAAACACAATACTCGCTACTATCATCACCACACTAATTGAAGAGGGCTACAGTACTCGGTACAAAAGTATTGTTCACAAAGCTTGGTTGAAGACTCGTTTGAGAAGCAACAATGCTACGAGTTAAAAACAATTCAGCAGCCCAGCCAATTTACAGGATATAGTCCTCTTCTTCCCCTATAAACCCAAAGTAGAACAACCCTAGAATTAACATATAATCAAAACCTTGTGTGTCAATCTTGTGTGTCAATCCTTACATATCTATACAGCACAGGGGCAAAAAATCTATCTATGAAATATACAAAGGGCATATGAAGGTAGTGTTAGTCAGTGGGACTAGTCAGATAAGAAGTGCCAAATAAAACGAATGGAACATAAAGAAACTAATGTAAATGAGATACATTTACAAAACATATCAATGAAACAAGACTCATAGCTGAGAGTTTTAGCTCTCTATGGTAGCAAAGAAACATGTGGTCAATATTCTTCGAAAATTCCTCTTCAATTTAATTTTTTTCCAGTTCACTGATATTTTAAAAAATCCCTACAAATCATCTCAATAAAAATATAATATTTGCATATATGACTGTGAAAACAAAACAAAGAGCTTGCCATAATATGAAAACCAATGAAAATACACTATATACATGTAATCTTGTCATCTTGGGAAACAAGGATCAAGGAACTATTTCCACATCAATCTTAATATATTGTACCATCATTACGATTGGATCATAAAGTGAGCAACCACCATAAAATCAAGAAAACAACAAAATTCTTGCAAAGACATCATATACATACACTAGCTATGTTACTCACGCTCAACTGCTGACAATACTTTTCAATGTGCATGAACATAAATTTGAATGGTGTTTCTGTGATGAGAAATGGAAGCAAGTGTAAAATGAAACTTCATTTTATATTGTTCGACAAATAAAACCCAACAATGACATTTGTGATGCCAAAAAGAAATCCTAATATCTTGAAACATGAAATTGCAGCTGAGAGATCACAAGTAAAGTCTATGTGGTTGTTTGGCGATTTTGAAAGATTGGACAATCAACAATAAAAACAGAAAACTGTATCTGTCAAGTCATGATAGCAATTTGAGCGCAGAAAATTTCAAGATAGTAAATTGCAGCAATAGAATGGTAAATGGCTTACAGGATAAGCACCCGAAAGAAGTTTTAATTTAACCCTAATCCAATTGCAGCATAAACAAAGTGAAAATAAAGCAAAGCAACCATCGAGGGGCACTGTATAAAACATAAAATGCAACGACAAACACAAGGACTCAAAATTTAAATAGCACAATAACAACTTTCTTGTAATAATGGAGGGGGGAAAGGCCATCCATATCAAAGTTTTTAACAGGGCTGTTTTGCAAACATACCTTCTTGAAACGTGTAGCGGCTGGGTCAAGCGAAGTAAAAAGCTGAAAAATGTCGTTTTTTTGATACTGCTTATGCAAGAAAAATCATTTCAAATCAACCATTTGGATCACATATAAGTTTGACACAACAAATGTAGAAAGTCAATGAAGAGGCGGTGGGAAGTTCATCAGCTTACAAAGTGAAAACCAGATACGCATTCCAAGTATAGTAAAAACTTCATTTAAACACAACAGCAAAATAAAATCTGATAACATGAGAATATGATTTCATAATTGCCAAAGAAAATACCAACACGAGATGTGAAAATTACCAACCTTTCTTCACAATAACAATACCTTAGAGTTGTAGACGTGGGATATGTGCACCTAGAGACAACAACTGCATTTACAGAAATATACAAAACAACAAGAGACGTAGTGCAACCAAAAGATAATTGAGTTAAAAGATGGGTGGATGGTAGGACTTTGACTTACTTTGACAGGGGCAACACTAGTTGTGCAGTTCCTGGAAAATCGTAGCTCGTAATAGATTGGAGCTTCTTCTGGAAGTAGTTGTTAACAACAAAGCTGCATTGATCTTTTACACTGCTGGGCTGGTAAGAAGCACCTAGCTAGTAACAATGACCCATTTGAAGGATTTGGCTACAATCAACTCTGAGTTCACAAGCATAATCCAAGCTCTTAAATTTTGTTATTAACAATGACCATTAAAAATAGAGCTCATTATAGTGCGTAACTTACAATTTCAGCCTCAACTTGCATCACCTTAAATTTTGCAACCAATATTTCACGTCTTGTTGATTCTTGCATCTTTATAGTATCAAAGACTTACATAAAAAGCAAGCACTACTATTACTCCATCTATTAACTAAAGAAACTATTTAAATGTAAAAGGAATTTACGAGCATGTAAAAATTGAACACAAGGATTCAGGACAGTCCGTACCATTGTAATTTTCATTATATGACCGAAAAGGTCAAAAAACAAAACCCATCAAGCTGACAAAATGGCATAAATCAACTAAAAACTGCTAATAAAAAGAATCAATTGAAATTCTATCAGAAAAATGCCTCAAACTCATATGCTCTACTTTAAGCCAACAACAACTAAAACAAACAGTAAAAAAACAGCAGTGGACACGGGGCCAACTACATGCAAAAGACCAGGATTTTGAACCAAGAGCAGGGTTTCGAACAAAGAACAGATAAACCTACCCTGACTTCTTGTCGTGATGCATTCGACAAATAATTGTTGATCCCAGTTGAAAGCCTATCGGAGTACCAATGAGAAGCCGGTCATATAAGTATGCCATCAACAGGTTTTGTGTTGTGAACACATTATGCAGAATTCACATCTTACATCAAAGAAAGTAGAAAAAAATAGTTAGAGAGCATTATGAAAAATCCATGTGAAATGAACTTTCCTTTCTGTGAAGACATTTTCTTGAAGATTTGAATGTGGTGGACAATCCTAAACCAAAAGCTGGTAAACCAGAGAATAACGTTAAATGAACATTCCAATGCGGTTGCTTTTTAGCAATTGATAAGAGATTGTCACATGCAAAGCTAAACATTTAAAACTTGGTAACAACAAATATTCCCCGCACGTGGTGAAATAGCAATAATGATTGAATGTACTCAAGATTGGTATCAAAACAATAAACCTTAGGTTGATATGTGGACAGGCGCAAATTATATAAGTCAATTTAGAAGAGAGAAACGAAACTAAATGAAGTTCAAGCAAATATTGGGCTCACGTCCTTCTTTCCTCCCAATCGCTGCAATTAAAAGAGAGATCTAAGGTAATTTTTCAAAACACACAATACTCGCTACTGTCATCACCACACTAATCGAAGAGGGCTACATTACTCGCTATAAAAGTACTGTTCACAAAGCTTGGTTGAAGACTCATTTGAGGAGCAACAATGCTACGGGTTAAAAACAATTAAGCAGCCCAGCCAATTTACATGATATAGTCCTCTTCTTCCCCTATAAACCCAAAGTAGAACAACCCTAGAATTAAGATAGTGAACGATCAACGATCCAACAATGAAAAATGAAAATTGTATCTGTCAAGTCATGATAGCAATTTGAGCTCGGGAACTTTCAAGTAGTGAATTGCAGCAAAAGAATGGTAAATGGCTGAGAGGATAAGCACCCGAAAGAAGTTTGAATTTAACCTCAATCCAATTGCAGCATAACAAAGTGAAAATAAAGCAAAGCAACCATCGAGGGGCACTGTACAAAACATAAAATGCAACGGCAAACACGAGGACTCAAAATTTAAATAGCAAAATAACAACCTTCTTGTAATAATGGAGGGGGAAAAGGCCATCCATATCAAAGTTTTTAACATGGTTGTTTTGCAAACATACCTTCTTGAAATGTGCATTGACTGGGTCAAGCGAAGTAAAAAGCTGAAAAATAGTCACATTAGATCATCAAATCTGGTTTTCTTTCATTAATTTAACAACCCAATAAAAAAAGAAAATAAAGAAAAGCTAAGCTGAAATGTGGATGATGTTTGACTACCCAACATTATGTCACCAATCAAACACAACTAGATAGCAATTACTCTAGTAAACAAAACACATGTAAGAAATTTAGGAGAAACAGAGAAACTTTCCAAACAACAAAACAGGAGTTGTGTTAAACAGTGGATGAAGTCCTTATTGTATCACTAGGCGCTTGCAATCCTGTGCAAATCCAATAGGCAAATCTGTAAACCATAAGACACTAAACAACAGCCAAAATGCAACAAAAAACCTCAGGAGGTTTTGGGGTAAAAGAAATACCTCTAAAATAGACCTACAAAGACCGCCAAAAACCAAGTATGCAATAAACCCTTATGCCCCCTCAAAAACCTAAAGCAAAACAACTCTAGAATAAACGGATTGTAAAAGAGGAAAACAAAATATGGCAGCTAATCATTTCAAGAGCCACATGAAGCGGAAAATACCAACCGAAAGGCAAACAAAACTGAACTTGGTATACCTAAACAATTCCAATGGCAAACTCACCAACCATCAAAATAAGGGGGGGCAATGATCCCCAACTTTTAGAAAAAAAACTAAAGTGTTGCAATCAAAGAAAATAAGGGTAATGACCAATGAAAGGATCTACGACTCCAAGAACAAGTATACCGAATAGTTGAGACAAGCAGCATGGAAGGTAAAAATTTAGAAAAGATTTTACGAGTTTTGATTGCTGATTTTTTTATTAAAAAAAAGAACTCATAACTCGCCATCATTTTTGGCTATTCTAGGAGCTTCATATGTTTTATCACAGGATACTAGTCAAATTCTCTTTATTAGATAAGATATTAGCTTACTGTGAATAGTCAAACCTTGAGTTAGCAATAAGAATTTCAAGAATTAAATAGTTAGCAATAAGAATTTCAAGAATTAAATAGTAGTTACTGAAGAACAGCAAGATAGCTGAAGAAATTGGAATTCAAATTCATGAATTCCAAGCCAAACATGTTAGAGGTGATAGTATCATTTAAAAAGCCAAATTTGAACAGATTTGCGTGTCTTGAGATTGCATAAATGAAATGCTTACAGTTTTTAAGTTGTTGAATAATTTGAACTGCTCTTGCTTGATGATAACTTGACATTTATTTATTGGTGCCTCCTGCAATGCCATCCCTCTTCCATACCTTTCTCCTACAAACACTTGTTGGAGTTCTGGCTTTTATATATATATTTTTTTTATTGGTATGGGATGAAGGAATTTGAAAAGACACCCTCCAAATCTTAGAAAATTAGTCATGAGTAATTAATCAGCAAAAAAAAATTGAAATACACTCTGAAAAAATAAAACATTATGTAATATGCATGCTCACATATATATTTATTTGAAACAAACTTCATTTACCTAAAGAATACCCAGAATGATAAAAAATTGAAATACACTCTGAAAAAATAAAACATTATGTAATATGCATGCTCACATATATATTTATTTGAAACAAACTTCATTTACCTAAAGAATACCCAGAATGATGGATAACCTTGAAAACTTTTAGTCACAGACCAACTAGCTAAGAATTATTATTGAAGTAACAGTGGTATCTAGAGGACTGAAATAAACATGAATGCAGTGTTATTGTCAGCAGAAAAATTCACACACTAACTTGCCAAAAGTATCATAAATTTATCTATACAATCTAGATATTTGAAAAAATCACGAGTTCACATAGCAGAAACAATCAAAATTCCACACATGTTTCAGCTCATCAATCAAAGTGGTCCAGGCAAACCTGAGTTACACCTTCCCTACAGCTTCTTAAATACCTAAATTATCTAAAACAATAGTTCTCACTTCCTAGTCATCCATTAAAGCAATATTCTTTGATGCATAACAACATCCTCACCGCCATAATTACATTGCTATAAGAAACAATTCAAACCATGTTCCACTAAACCATCATAGGCAAGAAGCAATTAAGAAAAACTTGAAACATAGTTATGCAGAAAACACATGATCATAACACAAATAACCCACATAACACGCACAAGGCAGGTCCCTTGTTTTTACAATAGCCTGCAAGGTTGGACACCTTAGTAATTAGTTGGAAAATTCACAAACAAACAAGCTAGAAAATATTATTGAAGCACCAACAGCATCTAAAGTCTGAGATGACTACAAAAGCAGTATTAGTGTGGCAGCAACATGCAAGCTGTAACAAGTAGGCTATCACTCTTCCGACAGCAAAAATCCCACCTCATGACTCTTGTTGTACAGCCAAACAGGAATCATACTCCCTTGATTATCTAAGCCCCCCAACCCCACCTTGTTTCTGACTAAAAGTTCATTTACCTAATGATGGCATAATTTGTGAACATGCAAGTAAACTAGTTCATGTGGCACGATTGTGTAGAGTTCAATATATTGGGCTCGCGTCTTTCTGTCTTCCTAATCGCATGAATTAAAAGAGAGATTTGTGGAAATTTCTCAAAAATAAAAAACACGCGCGCGAGAACAAATTAATGTTGAGACATCAAGATTTCACTGATTATCTTAAAACCTTGTCTAAAATCTATCTCAGCACATTGAAAAACTCTCATCAGATGAAAAAATGGGAACCTTACAAAAGATAATAATCAAGATCGATATAAAGATAGCCCGTGAACTAACCTTGTCTTTATCATCAATGCCATCTCCAGAATTATCCTAAACCACGACCACCATCTCCGCCACCTCCACGAGAGAACCAGTAAGCCGCCATCACAAATATCACAACCATCAATTAGTTTAAACCAATCCGCCTCGCATTATCACCTCTCCCTCTCTCTCTCTAATTTTCGTTGATAACAAAGATGAATTAGGGCGTTAAATAATATGAGAGAGCCAGAGAAAGCATGAGAGAGCGAGAGGAAGCAAGAGAGAGCGTTTTGAAGAGTCCTGTCCGATCGAGAGGCACGTATCGAAGGGAATGAGGTTGGGAAAGCTCTTCCGGAGAGAGGGTTTTTCTTCTCTGTTATTTAAAGTTTTCTTGGAAAGAGATCCGTTGATGTTAATAGCAACGGGAAGAAAGCACAACTTTAAAAATCAATGGATTACTTGATCCTTTTAAAATCAATTTTTTTTTTTATTTCCATTCATCTCATATCAATTATTTAAACATAACTCTATTTTTCTCTTTTGTCTATATTTGACGAATTATGGATATGTTTACTTTCATAAAATAGTTTTTTTAAAATGCCATCTCTAGTTTTTTATTTATTCTAAAAAAAACATTTTATAAAAAACCTAATTTTTTTATTCCTGCATTTATTAAAAATATACATTTATTTTTATGAGAAACATTTTTTAAATCAAAAATTAATTATGATCATAAAAACAAGTTTCAAATAAAAAATAAATGAACATGAAACGATCATTTTCACGCATCTATATAAAAATATAAGAATAGTATATTTGAAAAAATAATATAAAAAGTACAATAAAAAATAAAAATAAAAATTGATGTTTTTTTCTCATTTAATATTAATAAATTCTACATATTAGACTAATATATAACTATTGATTAAGTAATTGATAATATATATAAAATTTACTCTTCAATATAATTGGATATTCACTTAAATACTATTTTAATAAATTCATTTAAAGATAAATTTTTAAGAAAAATAAAGTTAAAATTAAAAAATATTTAAGAAAAAGTTTAACCGCATACGGGTATTAAAGGAAGGGAGCTGCATGCAGGGTTTTTTTAACTAATAAACAACCCTTATCCACCCATAATGTTTTTTTATAAATAAAATATTAGTTGACACTTCAGTCTTTTTTGGCATTGCATTTCAAAAGTGTTTCTGAAAAAATTAAAAAAAAAATATTTTTATTTTTTATATTAAATTTAAAAAATGGTGATTTTAGATCATTTTCTTGTGTTGCTGTTAAAAATAAATTTAAAAAAATCAATATGATTTATTTTTAACCGAAAAACACTTTTAAAAGCAACCTCAACTACAGTATCAAATAGACACTTCATTATTGGCTAACTTTGTTGGCTACTTCCCATGCCTGTAAATTGAGGTCTCTATCTTTTAAATTGATTTTATATATAAAAAATCTATAATAACTTTAAAAAAACAGAATTTAATTGAATAAAAAAGAATTTTATAAGTTTTTATCTAATTTTATGATATGTTCTAAAAATAACATTATTTCAATTGAGTCCCCCCCCCCAAATTTATTGACACTAAAATAGTTTTTTGATGGCTAAATATGATTGACCAACTATTTTTTCTCTTTTCTTCTATTTTTTTGTGAGTCTCTCCTTTTTCTTTCAAATTTTTGGGACTAAAACATTAAAAAAAATTAAGTTTAGAAATGTAACCTGAAACCCTCAAACATCATGGATCTAAAAATAAAAAATCATTTGACCAAACTAAAGTTTATTATGCACTATGAACAATAAAAAAAATGTGGTTTTTTTATGTGTCAAATTTGATCCTTGTTGTTTTAAATTTTTTAACCAATGAAATTAAATTTTATTTTACAAAATTGAAAATTAATTACTTATTGTTGCCATATTTTTTTACATCAAAAAATACTATGTAAAACGTGAACTAAAACTAGTTAAAAGGTTTAAAATTGCACAAACATTGTATGGAAGGATGATATTAAAAAAATAATAATAAACTAAACTAATAATTGTTTAAGAGAAAAAGAGGGGCTAAAATCATGTGAATGGTAGTAATCCATGTTAATATTAACATTAAAATATTTTTTCTAGAAGTGCACCTAAATTTAAGAAACAATTAAAGAAATATAGTATTTTACCGTTTTCTTTTAGTTTACTAAACGAGTTATCTTGCCCGCGCGTTGCGCTGGGCTTTTTTAATGTAGCAAACTGATTTATTGCTTTTCTTGTTTTTATTGCTTAATTAAAAATATAATTAGTCAAATGATAATTAGTCAAAATAGTTTAAAATGAGTAATTTGCTGTATTTATCGAACTGGTTAATTGCTGTCATTGTTTGACCTGTTTGGATGATAATTTAATCGGCATCTTGCAAAATTGCAATCGATAAAATCTATTTAAGATAAGTCAAAGGACAAAAATATTGAAAGTGTATAGCTCTTATACGATAAAACAGTTATATGATTAGAGTTGTAAACTATTTCATTCATCATATCTTACATCCAAAATAGTAAATGGATTAGCTTACTGATTCAAGAGTTGAAAGCACAACAAAAAAAACATATTAATTTATTATAACAAAATGATGTTAGAGCAATGTCATAGAGTATCATCGCTTTTAAAGAGAGGATAGTGGCCTTGAAACGGCGCATGGAGGCATGCAAAATGAGCAGAGACGGTGTTCATCGGGAGTTCCTATGAATGAAAAAAATAATTGACATTGATAGTGATGCTTATGAAAAAAATCATGACACCCATAGAAGGTAATTTTGTTAGCATATGAATTGATTTTATGAGTTTTAACATCTTGTCTTTATATTGTGTATCTTGAAAGAAAAAAGATGAGAATAAATTGTAGTGCAATATAAGCTTACCTTGCCATCAACTAAAAGGCAATTAAAACTGTTTGTTTGTCCATTGATCTTAGGAATCCAAACACGACAAACTCTTCCATTCAAGTATGTGTAGAAGTTGTATTTCTTTATGCTTTGGATAGATAGCGCCATGACCTTGAGAGGAAAGATAGAAACAACAAAATAAGAATTATTAATTATAAATACAAATGAAGTGCAACCCAAAATGTACAAACATGTATAAAATGTTATTACTATATGTAAAGTTGACTAAATCTTACAAAATAATAAATAAGGTTGATCAACAGAGCAACATATAAAGGGAATCCAAGAAACACTTCCAACAGGAAAGTTTAATTTTGATGATCTGCAAATATTTATAAGCAAACAATGAGTGAACTTTTATTTTGTTTGATGTTTATGGTGATAAAAAAAACACAACCTCTTGGAAGAGCGTTGATAATGTCCTTGTAGACAATATTTTTTGCATGAAGGACGCCCTTCATTGTCACATGAAATGATCTTTAAACCTTTTCTTGAGAGAGCGACATAAAGTTGGCCATGAGTGAAAACTTGTTCTTTCAGAAAAATACCAACAGTTTTTAAGGATTGTCCTTGACTTTTATTTATTGTCATGGCATAAAATGGTTTTAAAGGAAATTGACGTCTTTTGATTGTGAAGGGACATCTGTTTTCATTGACCAGGAAGATAATTCTTGGTATGAAAACTTTGCTGCCAATGTTTGATCCAATTATTATTTGTACCTGGATGACCTTTGATGAAAGCTGTGTAATTATAAGCCTAGTCCCATTGCACAGACCAATAGATGGGCTAATATTTTTGAGTAACATAACAGTGTTCCAATTTTGAGAGCAAGTGTGTGAGATGGGACACCATTGAATTCAAGTTGGTTTATGTATTCTAGTGGATATAATGAGCTTGCATTGTCACTTTCTGTTAACGATGTGGAAATAGAATCAATACTAAGATAGACATGTTTTTTTCCAGGTGTGATGCGAAGCACAAAGTCATAGATTTCAGCAACAATTGTGTTTTTTGTTGTCATTATATCTCTCTCTTTAAAATAGCAGGGGTCAACTTGAGCTTCTGAAATATTTGGATAAATTGTTGAGACAATTGTTGAAATGGGATCACATGAAGGCTGAAGGAGAAGATCTGAGGGAACAGCTACGAAATAATCATCGGGTTCATTGAGTGAAGGCAAATCAGACATGTCACCATTGCCAACACTTAATATCCATTTGGAGAACTCATGAATATTAGCCTTTTCTTTAGAAGTTTGGCCATTTGTAGAGAGACGCATGTTTTCTATAAGAGTCAATACAGTGAACCTAGACCACAAAGCTGAGCTGGTTAAAGAAGCATTGATTATTTGCTCTTTTGTTCCACCAGGAATAACTGGAAATATTTGACAAAAATCACCACCAAGTAAAATTGTTTTTCCACTGAATGGGAGATCATTGTTACAGTTGTCACCCTCTGAAATCACATCACGTATTGAACGATCAAGGGCTTCAAAACAAAATCTGTTAATCATTGGTGCCTCATCCCAAATTATAAAAGAGGTTTTTTGAAGAAGGTTTGAAAGATGAGTGTTTTTCTTAATGGCACATGTTGATGACTCATCAATAGCAAGTGGGATTTTGAATATTGAATGGTCTGTGTGACCATTTGGGAGCAAAAGAGATGCAATACAAGATGATGCTACTGCAAGGACAATCAAACCCTCAGATTTGACACGATTTATGATTGTGTGCCATAGGTTTTGCCAGTTCCGCCATGTCTATGCACAAAGATCAAAGCCTGTTTTCTATCGGAGATGGCTGTAATAACTGAATCATATATAACTCTTTGCTGATGGTTGAGCGAGGTGAAATCCAAGGAATGCTGACTTTTAAGTTCAATCAAACCATAATTAAGTTCCTCCCTTAGAAGCTTGTTTGTAATTTCTTTCAGTAATTCCCCATTAGGCATCGGCAAGTTATGATCCTGAAGTGTTGTTGCAAAAGCATTAAAAAGATGCTCAAGCTCATATAACACATAATTTTTAAGTTGATATAGTATAATCAAGTTTGGCATTCTAAAAGATATTCTCAACTTATGAAGGATGTCATTGTGCATCGATTGCCAAAACTGATTGAATAAAATCAAAGGGTCAGCAACCTGGCAGAATAAAATAATACTAACAAAAAGCTCTCTAAGTTGAGGTGATGATGCAGTTGCAATCGCCTCACAAAAAGCTTCAGACCATTCTTTGTCATCCCCTAGAAGCTCGTATGCCTTGCAAGCAAGCTGGAATGTTGGGTAAACAATTCCATGAATCGTTTTTAAATCTGCAAACCTAGTTGATCCTTTAATATGGTTCAAAAGCAGCCTAAAAAAATAAAGCTCACCAGCAGCAGGATGCACATATGCCATACCCCCAAGGCTCAACCCTTTGGACCTGATAACCCACTCTTTTTGACCAAAATCCCAAACATATTTGTTTGGAAATATTGAGTAATATAGATCTTGTGCACGAGAATTTTTTTTGTTGCATTCAAACCATTCAGTAAGCATTGTTTTCCTGATGCCTGGCCTTCTAAGAACAAATTGAAGAGACTCGTTGCCTAAGAAAACAATATTCTGTTGAAAAGACAAATGTATTTGCAGTCTTTCAACTGGAGGATATCTTGAATGAATTGGGAATTGAAAAATCCGTCAAACAGCTTCATAAGGGCAAATGAAGCGACAATTAAGATATGCTTGTATTTTATCATTTGAGTCATTCTGAAGCACGGCGCGACACCTGTTGGGGCCTTTGCTTACATACTTGAACAATTACTTGATGAGCATTGACTGACAACATATCTCAATATTTATATGTGCATTATAACGCATCAAAAGTTCTCTATTGTATGGAACAACATAGTCATTGAATAGTATAATTCCATTCTTGAGCACAAAATTATCACGGAATTCACACCGTCTATAATAGACAAATCTATTTTCACCCAAAGTAGTTGAGCTTCTGAATTTTTTTGGAAATGATTTTATACAAACATTTCCAGACATGCATTGTGCACCTGGTTTTGCAAGACCGCATGGACCATGTATCATGAACTTAGAGACAATCTCATGACATAAAGGATCAATGTTTTTATCTGGCATTTTAGCTGAGACCACTGAGTCAATATCATTAGAAGTTCTGAATTTGAATTCAGGGCCAAGCCAAATCAAAATATGTGTATGTGGAAGGCCTCTTTTTTGGAACTCAATTGCACAAACATCTAAAAAAATGCCAAATGAAGTCATTAGTTGTTTGATAGATGAAACAACTTAAATAATAATTTGTGATGATTGCATTACCAACAATTGTGTTGCCAAAGAGGACACCAGATTTGATGAACTTTCACATATCAAGAAGCTTTGCGGATTGGATTGAAATTCCGGATTGGGTTGAAATTCCTTAATATGTTCGGTATAGAGGTTTTGATTTTTTCAATTTTGTCATTTGATGGAAATTGTTTATATATTCTGTTTGCATTTTAGCCCTTATACTTCTAATTTTTTATTTCAATTTATTTATTACTTTTTTATATTTCTTAAATTATCCCTATTTTTTGTCATGCTTACATATATATGCTCTTAGTTTTGGTTTTTAATTTTTATTATTCTCTCTTTTGTTGAGGTAATATTTAACATTTAGTTTGTGATTGTGATCATTTAAAAATTGATAATTTTTTTCCTTTGTTCTTTCTTTGAGTTTTTTGGTTTTTTTTTATTTGGTCTTCATGTCAAATGATGTTTTTCATCTAATTATATTTAATTTTGTTTTCTCATTTAGTTTTTTTATTGCTCTTATGTTAAATTTTTTAATTTTTATTTTATTCTTTGATATAATTTTCTTCTTTCCATTATTTATCTTATAATAATAATAGCTTTATTTTTTTCTTACTTACTCTTATGTTAAAAAATTTGGGTTTTTTTATTCCTTAAGGTAATTTAATAATTCTTTTTATTTTAGCAGTAATTATAATGATAATTTTATTTATTATAGTCATGATAATAATAGAAATTGTTATTTATTATAATGGTTATTGTGCTTATTGTGTTGATAATTATGCCTTTTATGGTAATAATAACAATAACTCATAAAATAATATAGAAAATATCAATAATGACAAAGAAATAATAATAATAATAATAATAATAATAATAATAATTATTATTATTATTATTATTAATACAAATAAGGGTGCTGATTATTGTGATGATTATTGATATAATAATGACAATGATTATAACAATAAGATGGTGTTAGTGATAGTATTGCCAATAATAAACAGAATATTAATTATTTACAATAAGAGATATGATATTAGCTATAATAATGGGGGCTATTTAACAAAATTTTAATAATTATGATAGTAACAATGAAAATAAAACCCAAATAATTCATTAGTCGATATTGTTGTTGTGAAAAAATGACTTTTACAACTTTTTAAGTATGATATCCTGATTTAATATCACGTAAACAAAAAATATACAAAGTCACACATAGACAAGATGGGTAGAAAAATTGGGTCAAATTATCTACTATGAAAAAATATATGAGTCACTTACACGCACTTCGCTAGAACCAAATTTGTAAACATGTGAAGAAAATGTTGATGGATCTATATTTTCTTTATTATGCTGAGCGAAATAATCAACCTATAAATTTTTTGATTATTTGGTTTTTTTATATATTCATTTTATTATGAATAATTTGTTCAAAATAATGATAACGATTATTTTATAGGTATTTTTTCCCTATATTTTCTTTATTATGCTATACATCTGAGTGAAATAATCAACCTATAAATTTTTTGATTATTTGGTTTTTTTATATATTCATTTTATTATGAATAACTTGTTCAAAATAATGATAATGATTATTTTATAGGTATTTTTCTTAAAAATTAAGAATTATTATATATTTTGATATATATATATATATATATATAATATATATATATATAAATGAACTAAATTGTTTTGAAAAAAATTCAAATTTAATTTAATCTAACTATTCTAATATCACGTAAAATATAATAATATGAAAAATCAATCTTAAGAAACTAAAAACAAATAATCTCATTTATTTTTATAACAATAATGATAGTGACAACGATGGTATTGCCACTAATAATTAGAATATTAATTATTTAAAATAATGATTATAATGACAGTTTTAATAATTATGATAATTTAACAATCATGATGCTAACAATAAGAATAATAATTAAAATAATTGATTAGTCGATGTTATTTTTTTGAAAAAATACTTCAGTGGCTTTTGTATGTATAATATTTTAGATTTAATATCATGTCAACCCAAAATATACGAAACCACACGTTGACAAAACAGGTAAAAAAATCGTTCCAAATTATCTACAATGAAAAAATATACAAAACACTTGTCATACGCTTCACCGCAACCAGAACTTTTTTATAATGTTGTACATCTGAGCTAAATAATGAGTTGTCTACCAATTAAATTATTAACCAAGTAGTTAAAACAAAACCATCAATCAAATTATTTTCTGTGTAAAATAAATCACTCATCTATGCCAAAATTCATCGATTGTAATTTTACTATTTGCTAATAAAATAATTTATCAAATAAATAAAACATACACAACAATCAATCAGTGTGTTACACGAAGCACATGACTCATTTTTAATGAATTTTATCAATTCCAATTGTACAATCTACCAATTAAATAACTATCAAAAAAGTTTTAACAATAGTATCATTCAATCACTTTTAGATGAAAAATAACTTATTTCTAACATATTTTATCGATTATAATTTTACTAATTAAATATTAAGATAACTAATTACAACACACACAAAATCAATCAGTTTCTTATATAAAAAAAAGTTCAGCACATCGCGGAAGCAAGTAACCCCGTACTAACGAGACAATAGCTATACACACGCACATGGAGGTTGTTAGTTTTTTCATTATATTTTAATTTTAAAATAAAGGAAGTTGAGACTTAATTAAAGAATTGTTGGTGATATTTTATTACTATTTGAGATAAAAAAAAACAATTACAAAAAATAGTGGGGACCTCAACTTGTTTCATTGAGAAACAAAGATATAAACATAAATATAAATCTATCCTAGGATAATTTTAAAGTAATTTTTTGTATTTTTAAAATAAAAAATACATAGAGGACATGTCTTAAGATACAATATTTATTATTTTATCCCTAAAATATCCATGAAAAAAACTCTTAATTCTAAATTTGTTCAACTAAAGCAAAGAAGGATAAAAGTAGCTATTATTGTAGCTTTGAAACCCGATCCAGAAAAGAACTAGGTCACGGGTTGGGAAAATCAACCTATTTTTTTTAAATAATCAAAACAACATTGTATTGATTAAAAAAAGTCAACATGCTTTGACTTTATGTCGATCTGGTCACATATCGACCCAAGTTTTTGATGACATAGTCAAGTTTGGTCAATCCTTTCTCTTTTTTTCTTAAACTCGAACCGGTTCAAATCTCATGTTGACCCTCTTAAACGATTTTAGTTTTATAAAATTGGTTATTATATTATTAATAATTGTAGCACCTCATATGAGCTATAGTGGAAAAAATATCTAATTATTTTTTAAAACATGTAAACTTAATATCTAATTGACTATTTGGGTATTAAAAAGAATTGAAACCCTTTGGGAAATTGTTGAAGCTCCAAATCCATTGTCAATGTTCACTAAAACAATGTAATGACTTTTTACCCCTCCACCCAAAAGATGTAATCATGTTTTTAAGGGCATTGAGGTCTTTTGGCATGACCCATTTGTCATTGCCAAGTAGATCGGGCATAAATAAGTATTTTCTCATTTTGACTGCATAATAAAATAGCTCAAATACCCTTAAAAGAAAAGAAAAAATTTAACATTGGATCAAAGGGTATTTTAGTTTTTTTTTTCTATAATGATTCTTTTGCTATTATAATTTAAGCTAATAGGCACTTTGGTATTTGCACTAATATAAAAAATAATAAACAATTAAAATGCACAATAAAACTAGGAAAAATACCTGTAAAATAAATTAAAAAATTTAAGCATGAGGTCAATACATGTTTTTAGTTTCTTATGATGTTTTTTTAATTACAAAGTCAACTTAAAAATACAATTTTATATTGACTAAATATTAAAAAAGTAAGCGAGCAAGGGAGGCGCCCACACCTTTTTAGTAGCTCAGGCAACATCTATTAACATAAAAAAAATGACCTTTTGTCGTGTTTTTGAAAGCGTCATTGTGTCTTTGTTTTTTTGGGTGTGGCTTATGTTGCCATTAGTTATCCGGTTTGGCATTGATGGACCTTTCTTTCTTTTTCCTTCTTGTCTCTCTCCCTCTAAAAAAATATTACTTCTACCTCTTGGTTGCTGACATTATACAATGGATGTGTTAACTAACTAATGTGAAGAAAAGATAAAATATTATAGTATAAATTGAAGTTTCATTTCAGTGATCGATTCTGATTTTTGTAGGTGGATATTTACTTGCGATCAACGTTTATTTCTTGATAAATTTCAGTTTTATTTAATTTTGCTTGATTGTCTAATTGTCTTAGTCTAGATAACCACCCCCCCCCCCCCCCCCTCCAATTGCATGAAAATCTAAACTAAACTTTCCTCGTGGGATCGACCGCTTGTTTACTTTATACTATCTTGTGTGTTTCAAGCTCAGGTAATTAATTGTGTCATCGCGACATAGCAACATTGATCCCCTACTATTAGATAAAAAAGATGACCAATATATTTTCCAATACATTCCTTATTTAACCATCCAATATGCGCCTCTACATAACACTTTATGGATATTGTAATGTAGTTGAACGAATTGAACATGCTATTAGAGTTGGAAAAATAATGGATCTAAATGAAAATAAAGGATTCACTAGAAACAATAAGGAAAAAATATAAACAATATTAATAAATCAAGTTATTATAGTTCCTATCAAAATCCCTCCCTGGCATCCAATGTGAACTTCTCTACACCTTTTCTTAAAACTTGACCTAAAACTTTAAAAAACCAATAAGACATTCTAACTGAAAGAACATACCACCCTTAAAATCAATATAAATGATGAGCAATTTCTTCCACTCCCGTAAACGTAAGCCCGTGAATGGGTGCCATTTCATGGGAAACATGAAGAATGCAGTTTTGTCACGCGTGCGGCAGGGATCATTGGGGTAGGCTACTTCTTAATTCTTATTTTAGCATGTTACAGATTATCAGAATGAACTCGAAATCAAGTCTTGCTCATCCCACCACTGTCAAATCTTTCCTGTTAACAGTGATTAATCATTTTCGTTTCGTGTTTTTCGTTAGGAGGCAAAATGACGATGAATATTCTTCTTTTAAAATAAAAAAAATCCGTTTTCAACTCGTAAAAAGATAAAATATCGGTTGAGCTATGCTTTATTGACATTATTGTTCGTCACTATCAAAGCTGCAATAGTTGTAATGTTTTCGAGTTTGAAAATAATAAGATAAAATATATATTGCAATAAATATAAGTTTCTATTCTTTTTAGGAACTAAATAGTAAATTTTCTTATTGAAGATAACAAAGTACTTAATTTTACTGAAAATTATACTTGATTACACGTAATTCTCAAATTATTGCAGTCGCCAAGATAACAAAACTGTGTAGGACGATGCAATGAGGCAATCTACAAAATAATTCTTAAATCACTTGCATAAATTATAATTATAAAAGAAACTAAACATCAAAACAAAACAATTGTAAATCAAGACATGGATTTTCTGTGAATTGTATTAATAATATTGCACTTTTTTGCCACTCATGTTTTTTTTTCTTAAATTTTTATCCTTTGAAATTGGATATATTTGAGATTGGACTTGGTGTATTTCTTCAATTGACTTCATGTTGGGTTATAATGATGTTGAAAAAAAATATTGATGCTCAATTTGACAAAATACAATCTGATTTTATTGATATTAAACAATTAAATTTCTAGATATCAAATTTGAAATTGAAATTAGTGTTGAGGGATTGAATAAAATAGAAAGACATGATTGTCACATGCAACCCATGGGTCAGAGTATGAGAAGGTTCATTGCACTTCGGCGGCACGTATGACGGTCATTGTCATTCATTGGTTAACCTAGGTTGTGAGTTTGACAAACTAATCCTAATTGACTTTGATTTTTTTTTCCCTGTAATTTTTTTTTTGTCTATTTTCATTCTTCAACTCTCGATGGAGAAATGGGGTTACATAAGTCTTTTTTTAGTTTTCCTTTGATAGAGTTATTTCATTCTCATAATCTAAATCACGAGTTTAGGAGGTTAATCCAAGTTAGCTTCTATATATTTTTTTAAAGTGAATATTTTTTTCAATCTCATCTTTAAATATTTTGTTTGTTGGGAATTTCAATTCTCATAACCAAAAATTTTATTTTATATGGGATTATTATGATCTCATGACTCGAGTTTTGAATATGATTTGTTATACTATGTTAGCACAGGTTAATCTAATAGGTCTTGATCAAAGTATTTAGTTTTTTTTTATTAAATATACTATTGTGATGTCCAATGTGCGTCAAGTCTTGAATTCATAATAAGAAAAAAAAAAGTTAAGCTACATGTTAACAACACTAGAGACATTTTATTTTTACCCTAAAAATGTATCTATTTTGCCTTTCATTAGTAGTATCTATTTTCTTTTCTACATAAAAATATATTTTTCAAGTATTCTATAATGTTTATAGCTAATTAAGATTCTAAAAAGAAATTAAAGTCCTATTATAATTCTACTAATTTTCTTAGGTCCAATTTATTTAGTTGAAGATTATAATCCTAACGTCAACAGAACAACCTCATACAAATGTATGATTTAAATTGGGCTTCTATCCATTCTATAATAAAAAAGAAGTCTTTAGACGCAACTTTGGATGACCCTATTTAAAATATACACAACGGTCGTTACATTTCCATCTCTCCGGAGCAAACTTAACATCACCACCCCTCAATCAATTTGATTCTTCTAATTCTCTCCTCCACCACTAATTACAAATCCCCGCTCAATTCCCTCGCCTAATCAATCACCTCGCAATCATTCTTCTCACTATCATCACAACTCAAACCTCCAGCAATTAGCCCTCTAATTCTATCAGATCCTTTTTTAAACAACATCCATATGTCATATGCAAAAAAAATTAATTAAAAAAGAAATCAGATTGTATTGATTAAATGGGGGGGGGGGGGTTGTTTTGGTTAAAATAAATGTTATAATTTACACTTTATATATTATATAGAAACGGATATTATTGTCATTGTCTCATGTTGTTTTATCTAGTCTAATATTTACCAAATACAAAATAGAACAATTTTTTTGGTAGAATCCAATGTGTGTCAAAAACAAGAAAAGTCAATTATTTATTTAGTATAATCCGACTTTGTTTAGGGCACTCCAATCCAATTAATAATATCAAGCATAACAAACACTATCTAAAAACCTTTCCTATCACCTCACCTTCAATAAGATAATTTTTATATGCTTAGCATATAAATGTAGCTTAAAATTAATAGAATATATATTTCTTGTCATGATTGATTATTTGTTGAAGCAATTGTTTAGAAATCTCATTATTGTCAAGAATAAAAAGTCTTCTAATCTATATATTGATAGAGGACATAGACTTTTAACTAATCACTTTCTGGCTAAACCAAGAACCTTTTATATATAGTATAAGTTTTTACCTCAACTATCATAGATATGTTTAACCCACATAGCATACGGACCATCTTAAAAAATATTTTTCTAGCATTCTCTCTCTTAGTCCTTATGACACCATCTAAAAAGTGAATTTATATTTGTCTGAGTTAAAAATATCTAGTAAGTGGATACACTTACACTTAAATCAATAATATAACATAGAATCATAATATTCAAACTTTTTAATCAAATACTTCCTTCCATTAATTACAATATATTGCATCCTCGTAATAATAACTTAATGACAAAATAAACTTTATTAATGAACTTCAATAAGTCATTCGAGTCCGACTTTATATATCTTAATATATATAGAAAATAATACTTATTGCACAAAATATTACTTTAGTCTTGTAAAATAACATAAATTGTTTCTCCATAATCAACTAAAAGAAAATGAAGACAAACACCAAATGGGTTAGCTGACTCAAACAATCTACATGATCTCTATATTGTTTTATTAACAATATTTTAGTCATGTTCCTTCACTTTCTCTCCCAAAATGAGATACTTGATATTGATATGCTTATTTTAGCTTTCAATCTTCTTCTTTTTATATAAATAAAAAAAATATTTGAATTGTCACAATACACTTTATTAGCCTTGTTATGGAATTGACAACCTTAAGACTATCAATCAAATTTCTTAACTATATCATCTATGTCATAAAAGTTGAAATAATAATACTCTGTTTAATACTTGTTTAAGATACAACTTTACCAGAATTAAGGAAAATGAATCTTAAAGTATATTTTTTTGTTTCTACATAACCAACAAAATTCAAGTTTGAATAACCAATCTCCTTAAAGTGACCAATATGATTATAAGTTAACCTGTAATCCTTAGTTCCTTGAAGGTTCCTAATGACTTAGTGTCTTTCCAATTGTCCATTCCAAAATTGCTTTATAACCTTCCCAACATTCCTACTCCAAATGTCAAGTTAGGTATTATATAGACTTGCACATACATTGAATTGCTAATTATAGATTTATAGGGAATGTTACTCATCTACTCTCTTTTTTCTCCAATACATCTTAAGTGTATTGATTTTGATTGAATTTATCCCCTTTGACAATGAGTGATACTGAAGGTGCACAATTTGACAGCCTAATTCTTTCCAAACTTTTTCAATATAAGTCTTTTGAGATAATTTTAATGCCCTTATAGATCTGTTGTTGTGAATCTCTATGCTAATAATATAAGAGTTTTCACTCAAATTTTTCATATCAAAGTTTTTAGAAAAAAAATGCTTTCTCATATAGCAAACCAAAATCACTACCTTCAAGTAAAAATACCATCTACATATAAAACAAGAAAGATATATTTGTTTTCTCTAATCTTAAGGTATATACATTGATCAAGAATGTCCCAATAAAATCTTAATATCATCTACATATAAAACAAGAAAGATATATTTGTTTTCTCTAATCTTAAGGTATATGCATTGCTCAAGAATGTCCCAATAAAATCTTATAAGATTATATCATTATGAAATTTAATATACCATTGTTGGGAGGCATGTTTAGTCCATATATAGATTTCTTTAGCTTACAAAACAAGTAGCTATGTGTGTCATTATAAAAATCTTAGGTTAATTTATATATACCTCTTCCAAATCTCTATTTAGGAATGTTGTTTTCACTTCCTTATGATATAACTCTAAATCAAAATAAGTTATTACTACCATTTTTATTCTAAATTATTCCTTTTTATAAAATAGAAAGAATGTTTCATGATACTCTATACCTTTTTTATGTATAAACTTTAGCAATAAGTTTAGTTTTATATTGCTCGATACTATAAGTATCTTTTTTGGTTTTAGAAACCTATTGACAACAAATGACTTTAGATCCTTCTAGTAATTTGATAAGTTCCAAACTTTATTTTTAAACATACTTAGTTATTTCCTAGATGGCATTATACCATAATGAATGTGGATCATTTTTAGGTCCAATATCAAACTCTTAAAGGTATATAATATAGTCATTAAAATGTTGATCTCCTTAATTCAATTTCATAATATGGGTTTACTTCATCAAGAATTAATTGCTCTTAAACTAATTACCTTTGAATTGGTTGTTGTTCTAAATTAAATGGATTTCTTGAAAAATAACCAATTGTCTTTTATCTTTAACTCAATTGAATTTTGTTTTCCTTAAATTGAATCTTTTTTTGGAAAAATAGTCCTACAAAAATTTAAATTCTCAAAGAATTTACCATTTCTTGCCTCTTCTACTATTGTACTACGAGAAGAAGAATAAAACCTATATCCTTTAGTGCTCATTGCATATTCAATGAATATCCATTAGTTTTTCTTGGGTCCAATTAATTTAGTTGAGGATTATAAATCTTTACCTCAACAAGATAACTCGTACATAAGTATGATTTAAATTGGGCTTCCGTCCATTTTATAATTTAAAAGACGTCTTAAACATAGGTTTGAATGAAACCCTATTTAAAATACACACAACAATCTTTAGTACTTCACTCTATAAGAATAATGGTAAATTAGAATTAATAATCATTCTCCTTCCATGGGGCCATCAATATGTGGTCCATTCTTTCAACTGCACTATTTTGTTGTGGTGTGCATATATAAACACTAAGAAAAAAACTTTTGCATAAATTAAAAATGAAATACTGAGAAAAAATTGTAACCAAAATGGGTTATCAAATTTTGGCAATTGAAAAACGTTTTCAAATTTATTAGTAACTATAAGGAGTTACTTGATTAAAAGCAATAGAGAAATTGCTGAATTTATGGGTAATTAGTAAGGGATTACCAATATTTTTTGCAATTGAGGTAATTATCAAATTTATTGATAACCATGAGGGTTTTTTTGGATTATAGGCTAGCATTTAATTTATTTATTTTTTTGAAAATCCATTCAAGGATTAATAAACTAATGATAAATAGTTAAATATTCTATACAATGAATTGAGTATGTGTTGTGATGTTAAAAAATAACAAAATAATAATATAGTAAATAGATTGTTAATTTTTATAGCCTGTATGTTTGTTTTATAGGACCTTCGCATATCAAACAAGAGTAATAAGGGGTGAAGTGGTAAATTCCATAGTTATATATTAAATTAATATAATGTAATTAACTTTAAAAAAGACCTCATAGTTATAAACTAAGATAATGAAATGCAAATAGCCCTATTGAACTTTTAGTATCCTAATTACAAGTGTTTTACTTTCGGAAACAAACAAAAGCTATAAAAACCTTATTGAACTTTTAAGATCCTAATTACAAGTGTTTTACCTTCAGGAACATTGAAATGTTACCTATATTGGAAGAATATGACATGATCTTGAACTTTCTGAATAAAATCCATAAAATCTACATTAGACATTTATTAAAAAAATATAGCTTCTGATGTAATTAGATTGTTATGCCTAGAAAAAGTTAGCTAATGTAAGGTAGCTAATAGGGGATTTAGATGGAGTGTCATTGAAGTCAGAATGAGAAGAAGGTCGAGGAAGGAAAACAAGGAAATTAATGTACAAAATAGTAGTTTTTTCCATATTTGATCTAGTTCTTTTTTCATCTAAACTTATGGTCATTACTCTAGAAGCTATAAATGCAAATGTTATCACTCAATCATTATAGCATGTATGGGAAAAGTTCTTTGAGGTGCTATGTTCCATTATTACATATATGGACTATCAATCAAATCAAAACACCATGAGATATTTTCAATAACTTTTGATGGTTTGATCTTTGATCATTAAAGATATAATAGATGAGTTATGGTACCAAGATATGAGTTGCTCTAGTTGGTGTAATTGGATACATTAGTTATGCATTTGTGCTTGTAGTAAAGTAGTTTGGTGGAATTCAGTGTGTACCAAGAACTTTAAGATTAACATATTTCATTGGTCTATTTAGGCATCAATCATCAATTAAAGAAATTGAACAAAACTTAGATAACATATAAGAAGTCATATTAAAGTAAAGCACAAAGAAAAAAGCAAGGCAGCAGTGCACAAATTGACAAAGTGATGCGACCATATTATTTGATAGTTTCATCCATATTTACCTAGTGTTTTGTATATAAAATGCCTTGATATTCTTTGTTTTATGTTTTGAAGGCATATTTGGATGAAAGATGCAAAAAAAAGGTAATTGGAGCTGATTGACAGATTTGACCTTCAGTTGGTGTTTTGTGCAGAGCGGAAGCTCTAGAAATCGAAATGAAGTGATTCTAGTGACATTCAAAAGCTAACATCCATAACTTTCTGGAAAGCTAAGTCAAAAGAAATAAAATAAGGAAGAGCATGGAAATCGCAACCTTCAAAGTCAAATCTTGCAATCTACCGATGTGGACCTTTGTCCATTACAACTTAAATATCTCAAGCTACAAAAGTCCAATTGATGCAACTCAATTTTCATGGATTTAGGACTCAAAGACCTATAAACGCTCCAAATTTTAGATCAAACGATGTGTTATGAAGGAGATATAAATTTTACCCCCCCCCCCCCCCAAAAAAAAGGACAACTAAATTATGTCAACTAGGGTTTCTAAGCTTATATATAAGAAGAGAGGAGCAAGGAAGTTTCGGCCAGTCAGCATAGGAAAACACAAATCTTCACCTCACCCTTAATTCATGTTTTTCTTCCATTTTTTATTTAGTTGTTCATTAAACATTGCATGGTTAGATCTTTTGCTTGGTTGCAAGGACACGAAAACCTACAGATTTCAAGAACTGTGAGGTTCTATTTTTACCTCAATTTTTCAATTTATTGTGAATATGTTTGTTCTCCTATGCTTATTTCTATGATTGTTTATTTAATGCTAAGATCGAAATCGAAGTTATTATTGCTCACGTGGATTAGAGGTTGATAAAGCTAAAATAGATGTTATTTCATCATTGCCTTACCCCTCATGCGTGAGGGAAGTTCGTTCTTTTTCTAGGCCATGCAGGTTTCTATCGATGCTTTATCAAAGATTTCTCGAAGATTACGGCACCCTTGTGCAAACTATTAGCCAAAGAAGTGGATTTTGTGTTTGATCAAGCATGTAAAGATGCCCATGATGAGCTTAAGAGATGTGTCACATCTGCCCCTATCATCCAACCACCAAATTGGGATGAACCTTTTGAGATAATGTGTGATGCGAGTGACTATGCGGTAGGTGCTTCTCGTATGTTGGATGGAGCACAATGCAATTACCATACAACTGAAAAGGAACTTTTTGCAGTTGTGTTTGCTCTTGAAAAATTCAGGTCATATCTACTTGGTACAAAAGTCATTGTTTTTACTGACCATCGCAACTCTCAGGTATCTTTTGAAGAAGAAGGAGTCCAAACCAAGACTGATTAGGTGGATCTTGCTTTTACAAGAATTCGATCTTGAGATCAAAGACAAAAAAGGTGCAGAAAACCATGTGGCTGATCACTTGAGCCGACTGAGGACCGAGGATATACAGATCGAAACAATAAGAGAGACATTCCCTGATGAGCAGTTGTATATGTTGCATTCCTCTACAAGACCATGGTATGCTGATTTGGTAAACTATTTAGTCACCAAAGAATTCCCTCCAGGTTTGTCTAAACCCCAAAAAGATAAGTTACGAGTTGATGCTAAATATTATTTTTGGGACGATCCTTACCTTTGGAAATTTTGTGCGGATCAAGTAGTTAGGAGGTGTGTACCACAAAATGAATTTCATTCCATTCTCACTTTTTGTCATTCTCATTCTTGTGGTGGGCATTTTGGAGCAAAAAGAACAGCCCACAAGGTACTTGAAAGTGGTTTCTATTGGCCTTCTATTTTTTAAAGATGCATATCACTTCTGCAAATCATGTGAAAAATGCCAAAGAACAGGTAATATCACTCATAAGAATCAAATGCCTTTAACGAATATTCTTGTAAGTGAAATTTTTGATGTTTGGGGTATTGACTTTATGGGTCCATTTCCTTCTTCTTTTGGCAATCTTTATATTCTTCTTGCTGTTGATTATGTGTCTAAATTGATTGAGGCGAAAGCCACACAAACTAACGATGCTAAGGTTGTTTTAGATTTTGTCAGGACTCACATATTTGACAGGTTTGGAATCCCTAAAGCTATCATTAGCGATCGTGGCACTCATTTCTGTAATCGTTCCATGGAAGCATTGCTACGCAAATATCATGTGACTCATCGAACTTCCACAGCATATCATCCTCAAACGAATGGCCAAGCTGAAATTTCAAATCGAGAAATCAAGTCCATTTTGGAGAAAATAGTGCAACCTAATTGGCGAGATTGGAGTCTACGTCTTGGAGATGCACTTTGGGCTTATCGGACTGCTTATAAATCACCTATAGGAATGTCACCTTATAGAATGATTTATGGGAAAGCATGTCATCTACCGGTGGAGCTTGAACACAAAGCTTTTTGGGCCATAAAAAAATGTAACATGGATTATGATGCTGCTGGGATTGCAAGAAAGTTGCAATTACAAGAGTTAGAAGAGATTCGAAATGACGCTTATGAGAATGCAAGGATTTACAAAGATAAGACTAAGAGTCTTCATGACCAAATGATTACAAGAAAAGAGTTTCATGTTGGAGACAAAGTCCTTCTCTATCATTCGCGTTTGAAACTTTTTCCTGGTAAGTTGCGTTCTCATTGGATTGGACCCTTCATTGTTTCTAATGTTTTTCCTTATGGTGCAGTTGAAATTACAAGTTTAGAAACAAATAACGTACTCAAGGTCAATGGGCATCGCTTGAAACCTTTCTATGAAAGTTGGACGACAGAAATCACCGCTTCTGTGGAGTTAGCTGAATCGATCTATGAATAATGAGCATACCACATGTCGAGCCAATGACACAAAACAAAAGCGCTTCTTGGGAGGCAACCCAGGACAAAACAAAAATCAGATTTGCTTTCCTTTTCCCTTATCTTTATTTATTTATTTATTTATTGCATTTTTGTCATTCTCTTATATCCCTTTTCTTTCATTTTCAACATTGAGGACAATGTTGTGTTTTAAGTGTGGGGGTATTGGGAAACTGTCAATTTTCTTATTTTGTTTTTCTTTATTCTTTCAAAAACAAAAAAAACAAAAAAAAAAATCTATGATTGATCTTTTTAACTCCCATTGGTTTTTGAGAATATGAGTATTATGTATGAGAATTAAGTGAGATAGATGAATATATAAATTGAATGAATGAGTGTGCATGCAAGTTTTAATGTTTAATTGGTTTAGGGATTGACTCTGAAAATATGCCATGTTGACTTTATAGTGTTATACCAATGTAAGCTTTTGAGCCTTCAACATTATATTCTTTGATTGTTCGTTCTTTCAATGATATGTATCTCTAGAACTTGCTTCATATCTTATTGAGATTACATTCACATTACATAGATGCATGAAGATGATAAAGGCATTAGGAATTTTAACCGCTTGAGCCAAAAAGCCAACCTAAAGCATATTATCTTTAGTGAGCCCCTTTTGAGCTTGTTTATCTTTTCTTTGCTTTATCCATGTATAAGCCTTAAACTTTTTATATGTTTTCCTCTTTTCCCCTGGCCAAGGATTAGTAGAGCATATACTTGTGATATCTCATGGAATTATGGTTAGAAATTATGTGAAAAGAAAGAAGAAGTGATGCTTGATGAAAAGATGGGCAAAGTTGCCAAAGGTGAAAAAGAACAAAAAAAAAAGAAAAGAAAAAGAACAAAAAAAAAGCAAAAAAAAGAACAAGAAAAGAAGAAAAGAAAAGAAAAAAAAAGAAAAGAAATAGAAAAGAGCTTGAAATCGAAAGAAGCTAAGCATTGGTGCTTGAAGATTGAAAATTGATGTGTTTTGATGGAATATCTTGGTTGAAATATATATTTATTTATTTTCAGAATGCTCTACTTTCTTTGGTTTGAACCTTTTCTTCTACTCTCTTTTACCTCAACTTAACCTTAGCCCCATTACAACCGGAAAATAAGACCTTTTGATTCATGCATTGTTTGTAATATTTTAGTAATGGAAATGAGATTGAAGAGCAAGCTTATGGTAGAACATCTTCATTGATTGAATTTGAGAGATTTAAACACCTAAACCCTAAACACATGAGTGTTGGAGTGTATATCAATGAGAGGACCTATCATTTTGGCATGGCATAGATTTCTTTTAAATCCCGAAGAGTAATTGAGTTTTGAAGTTTGCATGTAAACAAATTCATGAAGATTTATGTTCTTTATCCTTCTCGATTGTATTCTTATTTATAATGCTTGAATTCTTGGATATTGATGGGAGATTAAGAGATTGGTCATGGTTATTTTTAATTTAATTTTTTTACCTATCCTTTCTCGAGGACGAGCAAGAGCTAAGTGTGGGGGTATTTGATGCGACCATATTATTTGATAATTTCATCCATATTTACGTAGTGTTTTGCATATGTTTTATGTATAAAATGCCTTGATATTCTTTGTTTTATATTTTGAAGGCATTTTTGGATGAAAGATGCAAAAAGGAGGTAATTGGAGATGATTGACAGATTTGACCTTCAGTGGGTGTTTTGTGCAGAGTGGAAGCTCTAGAAATCGAAATGAAGTGATTCTAGTGACATTCAAAAGCTAATATCCATAAATTTATGGAAAGCTAAGGAAAATAAATAAAATAAGGAAGATCATGGAAATCGCAGCCTTCAAAGTCAAATCTTGCAATCTGCCGATATCGACCTTTGTCCATTAAAATTTCAATATCTCGAGATACAAAAGTCCGATTGATGCAAACTCAATTTTAGTGGATTCAGGACGCAAAGGCCTATAAACGCACATGATATTCCCGTTTGAATGTATAGTTTCGCTTGGTTTTAAAGAAACATATTGCGGCAGATTCTCATCTTCAAAACTGTTCTCTGTCGTATTGGATCACTCGTCAAAGCTGTTGTCCTGTAAGCATTGATGACTCTGGATTTTTCAATCGCCTCGTTTCTCTACGAGCAGCACATGATATTCCCGTTTTAATGTCTACTTTCGCTTGTTTTTAACGACGCAGATTGCGGCAGATTATCATCTTCAAAACTGTTCTCTGTCGTGTTGGATCACTCGTGAAAGCTGTTGTCCTGTAAGCTTTGATGACTGTGGATTTTTCAATCGCCTCGTTTCTCTACGAGCAGCACATAATATTCCCGTTTTAATGTCTACTTTCGCTTGTTTTTAACGACGCAGATTGCGGCAGATTATCATCTTCAAAACTGTTCTCTGTCGTGTTGGATCACTCGTGAAAGCTGTTGTCCTGTAAGCTTTGATGACTGTGGATTTTTCAATCGCCTCGTTTCTCTACGAGCAGCACATGATATTCCCGTTGGAATGTCTAGTTTCGCTTGGTTTTAAAGAAGCATATTGCGGCAGATTCTCATCTTCAAAACTGTTCTCTGTCGTGTAGGATCACTCTTCAAAGCTGTTGTCCTGTAAGCATTGATGACTCTGGATTTCTCAATCTCCTCGTTTCTCTACGAGAAGCACATGATATTCCCGTTTGAATGTCTAGTTTCGCTTGGTTTTAACTAAGCAGATTGCGGCGGATTCTCATGTTCAAAACTGTTCTCTGTCGTGTTGGATCACTCGTCAAAGCTGTTGTCCTGTAAGCATTGATGACTCTGGATTTTTCAATCGCCTAGTTTCTCTACGAGAAGCACATGATATTCCCGTTTGAATGTCTAGTTTCGCTTGGTTTTAACGAAACAGATTGCGGCAGATTCTCATCTTCAAAACTGTTCTCTGTAGTGATGGATCACTCCTCAAAGCTGTTGTCCTGTAAGCATTGATGACTCTTGATTTTTCAATAGCGTGGTTTCTCTACGAGAAGCACATGATATTCCCGTTTTGATGTCTACTTTCGCTTGGTTTTAACGAAGCAGATTGCGGCACATTCTCATCTTCAAAACTGTTCTCTGTCGTGTTGGATCACTCGTCAAAGCTGTTGTCCTGTAAGCATTGATGACTCAGGATTTTTCAATCGCCTGGTTTCTCTACGAGAAGCACATGATATTCCCGATTTAATTTCTAGTTTCGCTTGGTTTTAACGAATCAGATTGCGGCAGATTCTCATCTTCAAAACTGTTCTCTGTCGTGTTGGATCACTCGCCAAAGCTGTTGTCTTGTAAGCATTGATGACTCTGGATTTTGCAATCTCCTCGTTTCTCTACGAGAAGCACATGATATTCGCGTTTTAATGTCTAGTTTCGCTTGGTTTTAACGCAGCAGATTGCGGCTTATTCTCATCTTCAAAAATGTTCTCTGTCGTTTTCGATCACTCGTCAAAGCTGTTGTCCTGTAAGCTTTGATGACTCTGGATTTTTTAATCGCCTCGTTTCTCTACGAGAAGCACATGATATTCCTGTTTGAATGTCTAGTTTCGCTTGTTTTTAACGAAGCAGAATGCGGCAGATTCTCATCTTCAAAACTGTTCTCTGTCGTGTTGGATCACTCGTGAAAGCTGTTGTCCTGTAAGCTTTGATGACTGTGGATTTTTCAATCGCCTCGTTTCTCTACGAGCAGCACATGATATTCCCGTTTTAATGTCTACTTTCGCTTGTTTTTAACGACGCAGATTGCGGCAGATTATCATCTTCAAAACTGTTCTCTGTCGTGTTGGATCACTCGTGAAAGCTGTTGTCCTGTAAGCTTTGATGACTGTGGATTTTTCAATCGCCTCGTTTCTCTACGAGCAGCACATGATATTCCCGTTGGAATGTCTAGTTTCGCTTGGTTTTAAAGAAGCATATTGCGGCAGATTCTCATCTTCAAAACTGTTCTCTGTCATGTAGGATCACTCTTCAAAGCTGTTGTCCTGTAAGCATTGATGACTCTGGATTTTTCAATCTCCTCGTTTCTCTACGAGAAGCACATGATATTCCCGTTTGAATGTCTAGTTTCGCTTGGTTTTAACTAAGCAGATTGCGGCGGATTCTCATGTTCAAAACTGTTCTCTGTCGTGTTGGATCACTCGTCAAAGCTGTTGTCCTGTAAGCATTGATGACTCTGGATTTTTCAATCGCCTCGTTTCTCTACGAGAAGCACATGATATTCCCGTTTGAATGTCTAGTTTCGCTTGGTTTTAACGAATCAGATTGCGGCAGATTCTCATCTTCAAAACTGTTCTCTGTCGTGTTGGATCACTCGCCAAAGCTGTTGTCCTGTAAGCATTGATGACTCTGGATTTTGCAATCGCCTCGTTTCTCTACGAGCAGCACATGATATTCCCGTTTTAATGTCTACTTTCGCTTGTTTTTAACGACGCAGATTGTGGCAGATTATCATCTTCAAAACTGTTCTCTGTCGTGTTGGATCACTCGTGAAAGCTGTTGTCCTGTAAGCTTTGATGACTCTGGATTTTTTAATCGCCTCGTTTCTCTACGAGAAGCACATGATATTCCTGTTTTAATGTCTACTTTCGCTTGTTTTTAACGCAGCAGATTGCGGCATATTCTCATCTTCAAAAATGTTCTCTGTCGTGTTCGATCACTCGTCAAAGCTGTTGTCCTGTAAGCTTTGATGACTCTGGATTTTTTAATCGCCTCGTTTCTCTACGAGAAGCACATGATATTCCTGTTTTAATGTCTACTTTCGCTTGTTTTTAACGAAGCAGATTGCGGCAGATTCTCATCTTCAAAACTGTTCTCTGTCGTGTTGGATCACTCGCCAAAGCTGTTGTCCTGTAAGCATTGATGACTCTGGATTTTGCAATCTCCTCGTTTCTCTACGAGAAGCACATGATATTCGCGTTTTAATGTCTAGTTTCGCTTAGTTTTAACTAAGCAGATTGCGGTGGATTCTCATGTTCAAAACTGTTCTCTGTCGTTTTCGATCACTCGTCAAAGCTGTTGTCCTGTAAGCTTTGATGACTCTGGATTTTTAATCGCCTCGTTTCTCTACGAGAAGCACATGATATTCCTGTTTTAATGTCTAGTTTCGCTTGTTTTTAACGAAGCAGATTGCGGCAGAGTCTCATCTTCAAAACTGTTCTCTGTCGTGTTGGATCACTCGTGAAAGCTGTTGTCCTGTAAGCTTTGATGACTGTGGATTTTTCAATCGCCTCGTTTCTCTACGAGCAGCACATGATATTCCCGTTGGAATGTCTAGTTTCGCTTGGTTTTAAAGAAGCATATTGCGGCAGATTCTCATCTTCAAAACTGTTCTCTGTCGTGTAGGATCACTCTTCATAGCTGTTGTCCTGTAAGCATTGATGACTCTGGATTTTTCAATCTCCTAGTTTCTCTACGAGAAGCACATGATATTCCCGTTTGAATGTCTAGTTTCGCTTGGTTTTAACGAAACAGATTGCGGCAGATTCTCATCTTCAAAACTGTTCTCTGTAGTGATGGATCACTCGTCAAAGCTGTTGTCCTGTAAGCATTGATGACTTTGGATTTTTCAATCGCCTCGTTTCTCTACGAGCAGCACATGATATTCCCGTTTTAATGTCTAGTTTCGCTTGGTTTTAACGAAGCAGATTGCGGCAGATTCTCATCTTCAAAACTGTTCTCTGTCGTGTTGGATCACTCGTCAAAGCTGTTGTCCTGTAAGCTTTGATGACTGTGGATTTTTCAATCGCCTCGTTTCTCTACGAGCAGCACATGATATTCCCGTTTGAATGTCTAGTTTCGCTTGGTTTTAAGAAGCAGATTGCGGCAGATTCTCATCTTCAAAACTTTTCTCTGTCATGTAGGATCACTCTTCAAAGCTGTTGTCCTGTAAGCTTTGATGACTCTGGATTTTTCAATCTCCTCGTTTCTCTACGAGAAGCACATGATATTCCCGTTTGAATGTCTAGTTTCGCTTGGTTTTAACTAAGCAGATTGCTGCGGATTCTCATGTTCAAAACTGTTCTCTGTCGTGTTGGATCACTCGTCAAAGCTGTTGTCCTGTAAGCATTGATGACTCTGGATTTTTCAATCGCCTAGTTTCTCTACGAGAAGCACATGATATTCCCGTTTGAATGTCTAGTTTCGCTTGGTTTTAACGAATCAGATTGCGGCAGATTCTCATCTTCAAAACTGTTCTCTGTCGTGTTGGATCACTCGCCAAAGCTGTTGTCCTGTAAGCATTGATGACTCTGGATTTTGCAATCTCCTCGTTTCTCTACGAGAAGCACATGATATTCGCGTTTTAATGTCTAGTTTCGCTTGGTTTTAACGCAGCAGATTGCGGCATATTCTCATCTTCAAAAATGTTCTCTGTCGTGTTCGATCACTCGTCAAAGCTGTTGTCCTGTAAGCTTTGATGACTCTGGATTTTTTAATCGCCTCGTTTCTCTACGAGAAGCACATGATATTCCTGTTTTAATGTCTACTTTCGCTTGTTTTTAACGAAGCAGATTGCGGCAGATTCTCATCTTCAAAACTGTTCTCTGTCGTGTTGGATCACTCGCCAAAGCTGTTGTCCTGTAAGCATTGATGACTCTGGATTTTGCAATCTCCTCGTTTCTCTACGAGAAGCACATGATATTCGCGTTTTAATGTCTAGTTTCGCTTAGTTTTAACTAAGCAGATTGCGGTGGATTCTCATGTTCAAAACTGTTCTCTGTCTTTTTCGATCACTCGTCAAAGCTGTTGTCCTGTAAGCTTTGATGACTCTGGATTTTTTAATCGCCTCGTTTCTCTACGAGAAGCACATGATATTCCTGTTTTAATGTCTAGTTTCGCTTGTTTTTAACGAAGCAGATTGCGGCAGATTCTCATCTTCAAAACTGTTCTCTGTCGTGTTGGATCACTCGTCAAAGCTGTTGTCCTGTAAGCTTTGATGACTCTGGATTTTTCAATCGCCTCGTTTCTCTACGAGAAGCACATGATATTCCCGTTTGAATGTCTAGTTTCGCTTGGTTTTAACGAAGCAGATTGCGGCAGATTCTCATCTTCAAAACTGTTCTCTGTCGTGTTGGATCACTCTCAAAGCTGTTGTCCTGTAAGCATTGATGACTCTGGATTTTTCAATCTCCTCGTTTCTCTACGAGAAGCACATGATATTCCCGTTTGAATGTCTAGTTTCGCTTGGTTTTAACGAAGCAGATTGCGGCAGATTCTCATCTTCAAAACTGTTCTCTGTCGTGTTGGATCACTCGTCAAAGCTGTTGTCCTGTAAGCATTGATGACTCTGGATTTTTCAATCGCCTCGTTTCTCTACGAGAAGCACATGATATTCCCGTTTAATGTCTAGTTTCGCTTGTTTTCACGAAGCAGATTGCGGCAGATTCTCATCTTGAAAACTGTTCTCTGTCGTGTTGGATCACTCGTCAAAGCTGCTGTCCTGTAAGCATTGATGACTCTGGATTTTTCAATCGCCTCGTTTCTCTACGAGAAGCACATGATATTCCCGTTTGAATGTCTAGTTTCGCTTGGTTTTAACGAAGCAGATTGCGGCAGATTCTCATCTTCAAAACTGTTCTCTGTCGTGTGGATCACTCGTCAAAGCTGTTGTCCTGTAAGCATTGATGACTCTGGATTTTTCAATCTCCTCGTTTCTCTACGAGAAGCACATGATATTCCCGTTTGAATGTCTAGTTTCGCTTGGTTTTAACTAAGCAGATTGTGGCAGATTCACATCTTCAAAACTGTTCTCTTTCGTGTTGGATCACTCGTCAATGCTGTTGTCCTGTAAGCATTGATGACTCTGGATTTTTCAATCGCCTAGTTTCTCTACGAGAAGCCCATGATATTCCCGTTTGAATGTCCAGTTTCGCTTGGTTTTAACGAAGCAGATTGCGGCAGATTCTCATCTTAAAAACTGTTCTCTGTCGTGTTGGATCACTCGCCAAAGCTGTTGTCCTGTAAGCATTGATGACTCTGGATTTTTCAATCTCCTCGTTTCTCTACGAGAAGCACATGATATTCGCGTTTTAATGTCTAGTTTCGCTTGGTTTTAACGCAGCAGATTGCGGCATATTCTCATCTTCAAAACTGTTCTCTGTCGTGTTGGATCACTCGTCAAAGCTGTTGTCCTGTAAGCTTTGATGACTCTGGATTTTTCAATCGCCTCGTTTCTCTACGAGAAGCACATGATATTCCCGTTTTAATGTCTAGTTTCGCTTGGTTTTAACGAAGCAGATTGCGGCAGATTCTCATCTTCAAAACTGTTCTCTGTCGTGTTGGATCACTCGCCAAAGCTGTTGTCCTGTAAGCATTGATGACTCTGGATTTTGCAATCTCCTCGTTTCTCTACGAGAAGCACATGATATTCGCGTTTTAATGTCTAGTTTCGCTTGGTTTTAACTAAGCAGATTGCGGGGATTCTCATCTTCAAAACTGTTCTCTGTCTTGTTCGATCACTCGTCAAAGCTGTTGTCCTGTAAGCTTTGATGACTCTGGATTTTTTAATCGCCTCGTTTCTCTACGAGAAGCACATGATATTCCTGTTTTAATGTCTAGTTTCGCTTGTTTTTAACGAAGCAGATTGCGGCAGATTCTCATCTTCAAAACTGTTCTCTGTCGTGTTGGATCACTCCTCAAAGCTGTTGTCCTGTAAGCATTGATGACTCTGGATTTTTCAATCGCCTGGTTTCTCTACGAGAAGCACATGATATTCCCGTTTGAATGTCTAGTTTCGCTTGGTTTTAACGAATCAGATTGCGGCAGATTCTCATCTTCAAAACTATTCTCTGTCGTGTTGGATCACTCGCCAAAGCTGTTGTCCTGTAAGCATTGATGACTCTGGATTTTGCAATCTCCTCGTTTCTCTACGAGAAGCACATGATATTCGCGTTTGAATGTCTAGTTTCGCTTGGTTTTAACGCAGCAGATTGCGGCATATTCTCATCTTCAAAAATGTTCTCTGTCGTGTTCGATCACTCGTCAAAGCTGTTGTCCTGTAAGCTTTGATGACTCTGGATTTTTCAATCGCCTCGTTTCTCTACGAGAAGCACATGATATTCCCGTTTTAATGTCTACTTTCGCTTGTTTTTAACGAAGCAGATTGCGGCAGATTCTCATCTTCAAAACTGTTCTCTGTCGTGTTGGATCACTCCTCAAAGCTGTTGTCCTGTAAGCATTGATGACTCTGGATTTTTCAATCGCCTGGTTTCTCTACGAGAAGCACATGATATTCCCGTTTGAATGTCTAGTTTCGCTTGGTTTTAACGAAGCAGATTGCGGCAGATTCTCATCTTCAAAACTGTTCTCTGTCGTGTTGGATCACTCGTCAAAGCTGTTGTCCTGTAAGCATTGATGACTCTGGATTTTTCAATCGCCTCGTTTCTCTACGAGAAGCACATGATATTCCCGTTTGAATGTCTAGTTTCGCTTGGTTTTAACGAAGCAGATTGCGGCGATTCTCATCTTCAAAACTGTTCTCTGTCGTGTTGGATCACTCGTCAAAGCTGTTGTCCTGTAAGCATTGATGACTCTGGATTTTTCAATCGCCTGGTTTCTCTACGAGAAGCACATGATATTCCCGTTTTAATGTCTAGTTTCGCTTGGTTTTAACGAAGCAGATTGCGGCAGATTCTCATCTTCAAAACTGTTCTCTGTCGTGTTGGATCACTCCTCAAAGCTGTTGTCCTGTAAGCATTGATGACTCTGGATTTTTCAATCGCCTCGTTTCTCTACGAGAAGCACATGATATTCCCGTTTGAATGTCTAGTTTCGCTTGGTTTTAACGAAGCAGATTGCGGCAGATTCTCATCTTCAAAACTGTTCTCTGTCGTGTTGGATCACTCGTCAAAGCTGTTGTCCTGTAAGCATTGATGACTCTGGATTTTTCAATCGCCTCGTTTCTCTACGAGAAGCACATGATATTCCCGTTTGAATGTCTAGTTTCGCTTGGTTTTAAGAAGCAGATTGCGGCAGATTCTCATCTTCAAAACTGTTCTCTGTCGTGTTGGATCACTCTCAAAGCTGTTGTCCTGTAAGCATTGATGACTCTGGATTTTGCAATCTCCTCGTTTCTCTACGAGAAGCACATGATATTCCCGTTTGAATGTCTAGTTTCGCTTGGTTTTAACGAAGCAGATTGCGGCGGATTCTCATCTTCAAAACTGTTCTGTGTCGTGTTGGATCACTCGTCAAAGCTGTTGTCCTGTAAGCATTAATGACGCTGGATTTTTCAATCGCCTCGTTTCTCTACGAGAAGCACATGATATTCCCGTTTGAATGTCTAGTTTCGCTTGGTTTTAACGAAGCAGATTGCGGCAGATTCTCATCTTCAAAACTGTTCTCTGTCGTGTTGGATCACTCGCCACAGCTGTTGTCCTGTAAGCATTGATGACTCTGGATTTTGGAATCACCTCGTTTCTCTACGAGAAGCACATGATATTCCCGTTTGAATGTCTAGTTTCGCTTGGTTTTAAGAAGCAGATTGCGGCAGATTCTCATCTTCAAAACTGTTCTCTGTCGTGTTGGATCACTCTCAAAGCTGTTGTCCTGTAAGCATTGATGACTCTGGATTTTTCAATCGCCTCGTTTCTCTACGAGAAGCACATGATATTCCCGTTTGATTGTCTAGTTTCGCTTGGTTTTAACGAAGCAGATTGCGGCATATTCTCATCTTCAAAAATGTTCTCTGTCGTGTTGGATCACTCCTCAAAGCTGTTGTCCTGTAAGCATTGATGACTCTGGATTTTTCAATCGCCTGGTTTCTCTACGAGAAGCACATGATATTCCCGTTTGAATGTCTAGTTTCGCTTGGTTTTAACGAAGCAGATTGCGGCAGATTCTCATCTTCAAAACTGTTCTCTGTCGTGTTGGATCACTCCTCAAAGCTGTTGTCCTGTAAGCATTGATGACTCTGGATTTTTCAATCGCCTGGTTTCTCTACGAGAAGCACATGATATTCCCGTTTGAATGTCTAGTTTCGCTTGGTTTTAACGAAGCAGATTGCGGCAGATTCTCATCTTCAAAACTGTTCTCTGTCGTGTTGGATCACTCGTCAAAGCTGTTGTCCTGTAAGCATTGATGACTCTGGATTTTTCAATCGCCTCGTTTCTCTACGAGAAGCACATGATATTCCCGTTTGAATGTCTAGTTTCGCTTGGTTTTAACGAAGCAGATTGCGGCAGATTCTCATCTTCAAAACTGTTCTCTGTCGTGTTGGATCACTCCTCAAAGCTGTTGTCCTGTAAGCATTGATGACTCTGGATTTTTCAATCGCCTGGTTTCTCTACGAGAAGCACATGATATTCCCGTTTGAATGTCTAGTTTCGCTTGGTTTTAACAGCAGATTGCGGCAGATTCTCATCTTCAAAACTGTTCTCTGTCGTGTTGGATCACTCGTCAAAGCTGTTGTCCTTTAAGCATTGATGACTCTGGATTTTGCAATCTCCTCGTTTCTCTACGAGAAGCACATGATATTCCCGTTTGAATGTCTAGTTTCGCTTTGTTTTAACGAAGCAGATTGTGGCGGATTCTCATCTTCAAAACTGTTCTCTGTTGTGTTGGATCACTCCTCAAAGGTTTTGTCCTGTAAGCATTGATGACTCTGGATTTTTCAATCGCCTGGTTTCTCTACGAGAAGCACATGATATTCCCGTTTGAATGTCTAGTTTCGCTTGGTTTTAACGAAGCAGATTGCGGCAGATTCTCATCTTCAAAACTGTTCTCTGTCGTGTTGGATCACTCCTCAAAGCTGTTGTCCTGTAAGCATTGATGACTCTGGATTTTTCAATCGCCTGGTTTCTCTACGAGAAGCACATGATATTCCCGTTTGAATGTCTACTTTCGCTTGGTTTTAACGAAGCAGATTGCGGCAGATTCTCATCTTCAAAACTGTTCTCTGTCGTGTTGGATCACTCCTCAAAGCTGTTGTCCTGTAAGCATTGATGACTCTGGATTTTTCAATCGCCTCGTTTCTCTACGAGAAGCACATGATATTCCCGTTTGAATGTCTAGTTTCGCTTGCTTTTAAAGAAGCAGATTGCGGCAGATTCTCATCTTCAAAACTGTTCTCTGTCGTGTTGGATCACTCCTCAAAGCTGTTGTCCTGTAAGCATTGATGACTCTGGATTTTTCAATCGCCTGGTTTCTCTACGAGAAGCACATGATATTCCCGTTTGAATGTCTAGTTTCGCTTGGTTTTAACGAAGCAGATTGCGGCAGATTCTCATCTTCAAAACTGTTCTCTGTCGTGTTGGATCACTCGTCAAAGCTGTTGTCCTGTAAGCATTGATGACTCTGGATTTTTCAATCGCCTCGTTTCTCTACGAGAAGCACATGATATTCCCGTTTGAATGTCTAGTTTCGCTTGGTTTTAACGAAGCAGATTGCGGCAGATTCTCATCTTCAAAAATGTTCTCTGTCGTGTTCGATCACTCCTCAAAGCTGTTGTCCTGTAAGCATTGATGACTCTGGATTTTTCAATCGCCTGGTTTCTCTACGAGAAGCACATGATATTCCCGTTTGAATGTCTAGTTTCGCTTGGTTTTAACGAAGCAGATTGCGGCAGATTCTCATCTTCAAAACTGTTCTCTGTCGTGTTGGATCACTCGTCAAAGCTGTTGTCCTGTAAGCATTGATGACTCTGGATTTTTCAATCGCCTGGTTTCTCTACGAGAAGCACATGATATTCCCGTTTAATGTCTAGTTTCGCTTGGTTTTAACGAAGCAGATTGCGGCAGATTCTCATCTTCAAAACTGTTCTCTGTCGTGTTGGATCACTCGTCAAAGCTGTTGTCCTGTAAGCATTGATGACTCTGGATTTTTCAATCGCCTGGTTTCTCTACGAGAAGCACATGATATTCCCGTTTGAATGTCTAGTTTCGCTTGGTTTTAACGAAGCAGATTGCGGCAGATTCTCATCTTCAAAACTGTTCTCTGTCGTGTTGGATCACTCGTCAAAGCTGTTGTCCTGTAAGCATTGATGACTCTGGATTTTTCAATCGCCTGGTTTCTCTACGAGAAGCACATGATATTCCCGTTTAATGTCTAGTTTCGCTTGGTTTTAACGAAGCAGATTGCGGCAGATTCTCATCTTCAAAACTGTTCTCTGTCGTGTTGGATCACTCGTCAAAGCTGTTGTCCTGTAAGCATTGATGACTCTGGATTTTTCAATCGCCTGGTTTCTCTACGAGAAGCACATGATATTCCCGTTTAATGTCTAGTTTCGCTTGGTTTTAACGAAGCAGATTGCGGCAGATTCTCATCTTCAAAACTGTTCTCTGTCGTGTTGGATCACTCGTCAAAGCTGTTGTCCTGTAAGCATTGATGACTCTGGATTTTTCAATCGCCTGGTTTCTCTACGAGAAGCACATGATATTCCCGTTTGAATGTCTAGTTTCGCTTTGTTTTAACGAAGCAGATTGCGGCGGATTCTCATCTTCAAAACTGTTCGCTGTCGAGTTGGATCACTCCTCAAAGTTGTTGTCCTGTAAGCATTGATGACTCTGGATTTTTCAATCGCCTCGTTTCTCTACGAGAAGCACATGATATTCCCGTTTTAATGTCTACTTTCGCTTGGTTTTCAAGAAGCATATTGCGGCAGATTCTCCTCTTCAAAACTGTTCTCTGTTGTGTTGGATCACTCCTCAAAGCTGTTGTCCTGTAAGCATTGATGACTCTGGATTTTTCAATCGCCTGGTTTCTCTACGAGAAGCACATGATATTCCCGTTTGAATGTCTAGTTTCGCTTGGTTTTAACGAAGCAGATTGCGGCGGATTCTCATCTTCAAAACTGTTCTCTGTCGTGTTGGATCACTCGTCAAAGCTGTTCTCCTGTAAGCATTGATGACTCTGGATTTTTCAATCGCCTGGTTTCTCTACGAGAAGCACATGATATTCCCGTTTGAATGTCTACTTTCGCTTGGTTTTAACGAAGCAGATTGCGGCAGATTCTCATCTTCAAAACTGTTCTCTGTCGTGTTGGATCACTCGTCAAAGCTGTTGTCCTGTAAGCATTGATGACTCTGGATTTTTCAATCGCCTGGTTTCTCTACGAGAAGCACATGATATTCCCGTTTGAATGTCTAGTTTCGCTTGGTTTTAACGAAGCAGATTGCGGCACGGATTCTCATCTTCAAAACTGTTCTCTGTCGTGTTGGATCACTCTCAAAGCTGTTGTCCTGTAAGCATTGATGACTCTGGATTTTTCAATCGCCTGGTTTCTCTACGAGAAGCACATGATATTCCCGTTTGAATGTCTAGTTTCGCTTGGTTTTAACGAAGCAGATTGCGGCGGATTCTCATGTTCAAAACTGTTCTCTGTCGTGTTGGATCACTCGTCAAAGCTGTTGTCCTGTAAGCATTGATGACTCTGGATTTTTCAATCGCCTTGTTTCTCTACGAGAAGCACATGATATTCCCGTTTGAATGTCTAGTTTCGCTTGGTTTTAACGAAGCAGATTGCGGCAGATTCTCATCTTCAAAACTGTTCTCTGTCGTGTTGGATCACTCGTCAAAGCTGTTGTCCTGTAAGCATTGATGACTCTGGATTTTTCAATCGCCTGGTTTCTCTACGAGAAGCACATGATATTCCCGTTTGATTGTCTAGTTTCGCTTGGTTTTAACTAAGCAGATTGCGGCGGATTCTCATGTTCAAAACTGTTCTCTGTCGTGTTGGATCACTCCTCAAAGCTGTTGTCCTGTAAGCATTGATGACTCTGGATTTTTCAATCGTGGTTTCTGTACGAGAAGCACATGATATTCCCGTTTTAATGTCTAGTTTCGCTTGGTTTTAACGAAGCAGATTGCGGCAGATTCACATCTTCAAAACTGTTCTCTGTCGTGTTGGATCACTAGTCAAAGTTGTTGTCCTGTAGGCATTGATGACTCTGGATTTTTCAATCGCCTGGTTTCTCTACGAGAAGCACATGATATTCCCGTTTGAATGTCTAGTTTCGCTTGGTTTTAACGAAGCAGATTGCGGCAGATTCTCATCTTCAAAACTGTTCTCTGTCGTGTTGGATCACTCGTCAAAGCTGTTGTCCTGTAAGCATTGATGACTCTGGATTTTTCAATCGCCTGGTTTCTCTACGAGAAGCACATGATATTCCCGTTTGAATGTCTAGTTTCGCTTGGTTTTAACGAAGCAGATTGCGGCAGATTCTCATCTTCAAAACTGTTCTCTGTCGTGTTGGATCACTCCTCAAAGCTGTTGTCCTGTAAGCATTGATGACTCTGGATTTTTCAATCGTGGTTTCTCTACGAGAAGCACATGATATTCCCGTTTAATGTCTAGTTTCGCTTGGTTTTAACGAAGCAGATTGCGGCAGATTCTCATCTTCAAAACTGTTCTCTGTCGTGTTGGATCACTCGTCAAAGCTGTTGTCCTGTAAGCATTGATGACTCTGGATTTTTCAATCGCCTGGTTTCTCTACGAGAAGCACATGATATTCCCGTTTGAATGTCTAGTTTCGCTTGGTTTTAACGAAGCAGATTGCGGCAGATTCTCATCTTCAAAACTGTTCTCTGTCGTGTTGGATCACTCGTCAAAGCTGTTGTCCTGTAAGCATTGATGACTCTGGATTTTTCAATCGCCTCGTTTTCTCTACGAGAAGCACATGATATTCCCGTTTGAATGTCTAGTTTCGCTTGGTTTTAAGAAGCAGATTGCGGCAGATTCTCATCTTCAAAACTGTTCTCTGTCGTGTTGGATCACTCGTCAAAGCTGTTGTCCTGTAAGCATTGATGACTCTGGATTTTTCAATCGCCTGGTTTCTCTACGAGAAGCACATGATATTCCCGTTTGAATGTCTAGTTTCGCTTGGTTTTAACGAAGCAGATTGCGGCAGATTCTCATCTTCAAAACTGTTCTCTGTCGTGTTGGATCACTCGTCAAAGCTGTTGTCCTGTAAGCATTGATGACTCTGGATTTTTCAATCGCCTGGTTTCTCTACGAGAAGCACATGATATTCCCGTTTGAATGTCTAGTTTCGCTTGGTTTTAACGAAGCAGATTGCGGCAGATTCTCATCTTCAAAACTGTTCTCTGTCGTGTTGGATCACTCGTCAAAGCTGCTGTCCTGTAAGCATTGATGACTCTGGATTTTTCAATCGCCTCGTTTCTCTACGAGAAGCACATGATATTCCCGTTTGAATGTCTAGTTTCGCTTGGTTTTAACGAAGCAGATTGCGGCAGATTCTCATCTTCAAAACTGTTCTCTGTCGTGTTGGATCACTCTCAAAGCTGTTGTCCTGTAAGCATTGATGACTCTGGATTTTTCAATCGCCTGGTTTCTCTACGAGAAGCACATGATATTCCCGTTTAATGTCTAGTTTCGCTTGGTTTTAACGAAGCAGATTGCGGCAGATTCTCATCTTCAAAACTGTTCTCTGTCGTGTTGGATCACTCGTCAAAGCTGTTGTCCTGTAAGCATTGATGACTCTGGATTTTTCAATCGCCTGGTTTCTCTACGAGAAGCACATGATATTCCCGTTTTAATGTCTAGTTTCGCTTGGTTTTAACGAAGCAGATTGCGGCAGATTCTCATCTTCAAAACTGTTCTCTGTCGTGTTGGATCACTCTCAAAGCTGTTGTCCTGTAAGCATTGATGACTCTGGATTTTTCAATCGCCTCGTTTCTCTACGAGAAGCACATGATATTCCCGTTTGAATGTCTAGTTTCGCTTGGTTTTAAGAAGCAGATTGCGGCAGATTCTCATCTTCAAAACTGTTCTCTGTCGTTGGATCACTCCTCAAAGCTGTTGTCCTGTAAGCATTGATGACTCTGGATTTTTCAATCGCCTGGTTTCTCTACAAGAAGCACATGATATTCCCGTTTAAATGTCTAGTTTCGCTTGGTTTTAACGAAGCAGATTGCGGCGGATTCTCATCTTCAAAACTGTTCTCTGTCGTGTTGGATCACTCGTCAAAGCTGTTGTCCTGTAAGCATTGATGACTCTGGATTTTTCAATCGCCTGGTTTCTCTACGAGAAGCACATGATATTCCCGTTTTAATGTCTAGTTTCGCTTGGTTTTAACGAAGCAGATTGCGGCAGATTCTCATCTTCAAAACTGTTCTCTGTCGTGTTGGATCACTCGTCAAAGCTGTTGTCCTGTAAGCATTGATGACTCTGGATTTTGCAATCTCCTCGTTTCTCTACGAGAAGCACATGATATTCCCGTTTGAATGTCTAGTTTCGCTTGGTTTTAACGAAGCAGATTGCGGCAGATTCTCATCTTCAAAACTGTTCTCTGTCGTGTTGGATCACTCGTCAAAGCTGTTGTCCTGTAAGCATTGATGACTGTGGATTTTTCAATCGCCTCGTTTCTCTACGAGAAGCACATGATATTCCGTTTGAATGTCTAGTTTCGCTTGGTTTTAACGAAGCAGATTGCGGCAGATTCTCATCTTCAAAACTGTTCTCTGTCGTGTTGGATCACTCGTCAAAGCTGTTGTCCTGTAAGCATTGATGACTCTGGATTTTTCAATCGCCTGGTTTCTCTACGAGAAGCACATGATATTCCCGTTTAATGTCTAGTTTCGCTTGGTTTTAACGAAGCAGATTGCGGCAGATTCTCATCTTCAAAACTGTTCTCTGTCGTGTTGGATCACTCGTCAAAGCTGTTGTCCTGTAAGCATTGATGACTCTGGATTTTTCAATCGCCTCGTTTCTCTACGAGAAGCACATGATATTCCCGTTTGAATATCTAGTTTCGCTTGGTTTTAAAGAAACATATTGCGGCAGATTGTCATCTTCAAAACTGTTCTCTGTCGTGTTGGATCACTCGTCACAGCTGTTGTCCTGTAAGCATTGATAACTCTGGATTTTTCCGTTTGAATGTCTAGTTTCGCTTGGTTTTAACGAAGCAGATTGCGGCAGATTCTCATCTTCAAAACTGTTCTCTGTCGTGTTGGATCACTCGTCAAAGGTGTTGTCCTGTAAGCATTGATGACTCTGGATTTTTCAATCGCCTGGTTTCTCTACGAGAAGCACATGATATTCCCGTTTTAATGTCTAGTTTCGCTTGGTTTTAACGAAGCAGATTGCGGCAGATTCTCATCTTCAAAACTGTTCTCTGTCGTGTTGGATCACTCGTCAAAGCTGTTGTCCTGTAAGCATTGATGACTCTGGATTTTTCAATCGCCTCGTTTCTCTACGAGAAGCACATGATATTCCCGTTTAATGTCTAGTTTCGCTTGGTTTTAACGAAGCAGATTGCGGCAGATTCTCATCTTCAAAACTGTTCTCTGTCGTGTTGGATCACTCCTCAAAGCTGTTGTCCTGTAAGCATTGATGACTCTGGATTTTTCAATCGCCTCGTTTCTCTACGAAGCACATGATATTCCCGTTTTAATGTCTAGTTTCGCTTGGTTTTAACGAAGCAGATTGCGGCAGATTCTCATCTTCAAAACTGTTCTCTGTCGTGTTGGATCACTCGTCAAAGCTGTTGTCCTGTAAGCATTGATGACTCTGGATTTTTCAATCGCCTGGTTTCTCTACGAGAAGCACATGATATTCCCGTTTTAATGTCTAGTTTCGCTTGGTTTTAACGAAGCAGATTGCGGCAGATTCTCATCTTCAAAACTGTTCTCTGTCGTGTTGGATCACTCCTCAAAGCTGTTGTCCTGTAAGCATTGATGACTTGGATTTTTCAATCGCCTCGTTTCTCTACGAGAAGCACATGATATTCCCGTTTTAATGTCTAGTTTCGCTTGGTTTTAACGAAGCAGATTGCGGCAGATTCTCATCTTCAAAACTGTTCTCTGTCGTGTTGGATCACTCGTCAAAGCTGTTGTCCTGTAAGCATTGATGACTCTGGATTTTTCAATCGCCTCGTTTCTCTACGAGAAGCACATGATATTCCCGTTTAATGTCTAGTTTCGCTTGGTTTTAACGAAGCAGATTGCGGCAGATTCTCATCTTCAAAACTGTTCTCTGTCGTGTTGGATCACTCGTCAAAGCTGTTGTCCTGTAAGCATTGATGACTCTGGATTTTTCAATCGCCTCGTTTCTCTACGAGAAGCACATGATATTCCCGTTTTAATGTCTAGTTTCGCTTGGTTTTAACGAAGCAGATTGCGGCAGATTCTCATCTTCAAAACTGTTCTCTGTCGTGTTGGATCACTCTCAAAGCTGTTGTCCTGTAAGCTTGATGACTCTTGGATTTTTCAATCGCCTCGTTTCTCTACGAGAAGCACATGATATTCCCGTTTGAATGTCTAGTTTCGCTTGGTTTTAACGAAGCAGATTGCGGCAGATTCTCATCTTCAAAACTGTTCTCTCGTGTTGGATCACTCGTCAAAGCTGTTGTCCTGTAAGCTTTGATGACTCTGGATTTTTCAATCGCCTCGTTTCTCTACGAGAAGCACATGATATTCCGTTTGAATGTCTAGTTTCGCTTGGTTTTAACGAAGCAGATTGCGGCAGATTCTCATCTTCAAAACTGTTCTCTGTCGTGTTGGATCACTCCTCAAAGCTGTTGTCCTGTAAGCTTGATGACTCTGGATTTTTCAATCGCCTCGTTTCTCTACGAGCAGCACATGATATTCCCGTTTGAATGTCTAGTTTCGCTTGGTTTTAACGAAGCAGATTGCGGCAGATTCTCATCTTCAAAACTGTTCTCTGTCGTGTTGGATCACTCGTCAAAGCTGTTGTCCTGTAAGCTTGATGACTCTGGATTTTTCAATCGCCTCGTTTCTCTACGAGAAGCACATGATATTCCCGTTTTAATGTCTAGTTTCGCTTGGTTTTAACGAAGCAGATTGCGGCAGATTCTCATCTTCAAAACTGTTCTCTGTCGTGTTGGATCACTCTCAAAGCTGTTGTCCTGTAAGCTTGATGACTCTGGATTTTTCAATCGCCTCGTTTCTCTACGAGAAGCACATGATATTCCTGTTTTAATGTCTAGTTTCGCTTGGTTTTAACGAAGCAGATTGCGGCAGATTCTCATCTTCAAAACTGTTCTCTGTCGTGTTGGATCACTCTCAAAGCTGTTGTCCTGTAAGCTTGATGACTCTGGATTTTTCAATCGCCTCGTTTCTCTACGAGAAGCACATGATATTCCCGTTTTAATGTCTAGTTTCGCTTGGTTTTAACGAAGCAGATTGCGGCAGATTCTCATCTTCAAAACTGTTCTCTGTCGTGTTGGATCACTCTCAAAGCTGTTGTCCTGTAAGCATTGATGACTCTGGATTTTTCAATCGCCTCGTTTCTCTACGAGAAGCACATGATATTCCCGTTTTAATGTCTAGTTTCGCTTGGTTTTAACGAAGCAGATTGCGGCAGATTCTCATCTTCAAAACTGTTCTCTGTCGTGTTGGATCACTCTCAAAGCTGTTGTCCTGTAAGCATTGATGACTCTGGATTTTTCAATCGCCTCGTTTCTCTACGAGAAGCACATGATATTCCCGTTTGAATGTCTAGTTTCGCTTGGTTTTAACGAAGCAGATTGCGGCAGATTCTCATCTTCAAAACTGTTCTCTGTCGTGTTGGATCACTCGTCAAAGCTGTTGTCCTGTAAGCATTGATGACTCTGGATTTTTCAATCGCCTCGTTTCTCTACGAGAAGCACATGATATTCCCGTTTTGAATGTCTAGTTTCGCTTGGTTTTAACGAAGCAGATTGCGGCAGATTCTCATCTTCAAAACTGTTCTCTGTCGTGTTGGATCACTCTCAAAGCTGTTGTCCTGTAAGCTTGATGACTCTGGATTTTTCAATCGCCTCGTTTCTCTACGAGAAGCACATGATATTCCCGTTTTAATGTCTAGTTTCGCTTGGTTTTAACGAAGCAGATTGCGGAAGATTCTCATCTTCAAAACGTTCTCTGTCGTGTTGGATCACTCGTCAAAGCTGTTGTCCTGTAAGTGATGACTCTGGATTTTTCAATCGCCCGTTTCTCTACGAGAAGCACATGATATTCCCGTTTTAATGTCTAGTTTCGCTTGGTTTTAACGAAGCAGATTGCGGCAGATTCTCATCTTCAAAACTGTTCTCTGTCGTGTTGGATCACTCGTCAAAGCTGTTGTCCTGTAAGCTTGATGACTCTGGATTTTTCAATCGCCTCGTTTCTCTACGAGAAGCACATGATATTCCCGTTTTAATGTCTAGTTTCGCTTGGTTTTAACGAAGCAGATTGCGGCAGATTCTCATCTTCAAAACTATTCTCTGTCGTGTTGGATCACTCTCAAAGCTGTTGTCCTGTAAGCTTGATGACTCTGGATTTTTCAATCGCCTCGTTTCTCTACGAGAAGCACATGATATTCCCGTTTTAATGTCTAGTTTCGCTTGGTTTTAACGAAGCAGATTGCGGCAGATTCTCATCTTCAAAACTGTTCTCTGTCGTGTTGGATCACTCGTCAAAGCTGTTGTCCTGTAAGCTTTGATGACTCTGGATTTTTCAATCGCCTGGTTTCTCTACGAGACGCACATGATATTCCCGTTTAATGTCTAGTTTCGCTTGGTTTTAACGAAGCAGATTGCGGCAGATTCTCATCTTCAAAACTGTTCTCTGTCGTGTTGGATCACTCGTCAAAGCTGTTGTCCTGTAAGCTTTGATGACTCTGGATTTTTCAATCGCCTCGTTTCTCTACGAGCAGCACATGATATTCCCGTTTGAATGTCTAGTTTCGCTTGGTTTTAACGAAGCAGATTGCGGCAGATTCTCATCTTCAAAACTGTTCTCTGTCGTGTTGGATCACTCTCAAAGCTGTTGTCCTGTAAGCTTGATGACTCTGGATTTTTCAATCGCCTCGTTTCTCTACGAGAAGCACATGATATTCCCGTTTGAATGTCTAGTTTCGCTTGGTTTTAACGAAGCAGATTGCGGCAGATTCTCATCTTCAAAACTGTTCTCTGTCGTGTTGGATCACTCGTCAAAGCTGTTGTCCTGTAAGCATTGATGACTCTGGATTTTTCAATCGCCTCGTTTCTCTACGAGAAGCACATGATATTCCCGTTTGAATGTCTAGTTTCGCTTGGTTTTAACGAAGCAGATTGCGGCAGATTCTCATCTTAAAAACTGTTCTCTGTCGTGTTGGATCACTCGTCAAAGCTGTTGTCCTGTAAGCATTGATGCTTTGGATTTTTCAATCGCCTCGTTTCTCTACGAGAAGCACATGATATTCCCGTTTGAATGTCTAGTTTCGCTTGGTTTTAACGAAGCAGATTGCGGCAGATTCTCATCTTCAAAACTGTTCTCTGTCGTGTTGGATCACTCTCAAAGCTGTTGTCCTGTAAGCATTGATGACTCTGGATTTTTCAATCGCCTCGTTTCTCTACGAGAAGCACATGATATTCCCGTTTTAATGTCTAGTTTCGCTTGGTTTTAACGAAGCAGATTGCGGCAGATTCTCATCTTCAAAACTGTTCTCTGTCGTGTTGGATCACTCTCAAAGCTGTTGTCCTGTAAGCATTGATGACTCTGGATTTTTCAATCGCCTCGTTTCTCTACGAGAAGCACATGATATTCCCGTTTTAATGTCTAGTTTCGCTTGGTTTTAACGAAGCAGATTGCGGCAGATTCTCATCTTCAAAACTGTTCTCTGTCGTGTTGGATCACTCGTCAAAGCTGTTGTCCTGTAAGCATTGATGACTCTGGATTTTTCAATCGCCTCGTTTCTCTACGAGAAGCACATGATATTCCCGTTTGAATGTCTAGTTTCGCTTGGTTTTAACGAAGCAGATTGCGGCAGATTCTCATCTTCAAAACTGTTCTCTGTCGTGTAGGATCACTCTCAAAGCTGTTGTCCTGTAAGCTTGATGACTCTGGATTTTTCAATCGCCTCGTTTCTCTACGAGAAGCACATGATATTCCCGTTTTAATGTCTAGTTTCGCTTGGTTTTAACGAAGCAGATTGCGGCAGATTCTCATCTTCAAAACTGTTCTCTGTCGTGTTGGATCACTCGTCAAAGCTGTTGTCCTGTAAGCATTGATGACTCTGGATTTTTCAATCGCCTCGTTTCTCTACGAGAAGCACATGATATTCCCGTTTGAATGTCTAGTTTCGCTTGGTTTTAACGAAGCAGATTGCGGCAGATTCTCATCTTCAAAACTGTTCTCTGTCGTGTTGGATCACTCGTCAAAGCTGTTGTCCTGTAAGCATTGATGACTCTGGATTTTTCAATCGCCTCGTTTCTCTACGAGAAGCACATGATATTCCCGTTTGAATGTCTAGTTTCGCTTGGTTTTAACGAAGCAGATTGCGGCAGATTCTCATCTTCAAAACTGTTCTCTGTCGTGTTGGATCACTCTCAAAGCTGTTGTCCTGTAAGCATTGATGACTCTGGATTTTTCAATCGCCTCGTTTCTCTACGAGAAGCACATGATATTCCCGTTTGAATGTCTAGTTTCGCTTGGTTTTAACGAAGCAGATTGCGGCAGATTCTCATCTTCAAAACTGTTCTCTGTCGTGTTGGATCACTCGTCAAAGCTGTTGTCCTGTAAGCATTGATGACTCTGGATTTTTCAATCGCCTCGTTTCTCTACGAGAAGCACATGATATTCCCGTTTGAATGTCTAGTTTCGCTTGGTTTTAACGAAGCAGATTGCGGCAGATTCTCATCTTCAAAACTGTTCTCTGTCGTGTTGGATCACTCGTCAAAGCTGTTGTCCTGTAAGCATTGATGACTCTGGATTTTTCAATCGCCTCGTTTCTCTACGAGAAGCACATGATATTCCCGTTTGAATGTCTAGTTTCGCTTGGTTTTAACGAAGCAGATTGCGGCAGATTCTCATCTTCAAAACTGTTCTCTGTCGTGTTGGATCACTCCTCAAAGCTGTTGTCCTGTAAGCATTGATGACTCTGGATTTTTCAATCGCCTCGTTTCTCTACGAGAAGCACATGATATTCCCGTTTGAATGTCTAGTTTCGCTTGGTTTTAACGAAGCAGATTGCGGCAGATTCTCATCTTCAAAACTGTTCTCTGTCGTGTTGGATCACTCCTCAAAGCTGTTGTCCTGTAAGCATTGATGACTCTGGATTTTTAATCGCCTCGTTTCTCTACGAGAAGCACATGATATTCCCGTTTGAATGTCTAGTTTCGCTTGGTTTTAAGAAGCAGATTGCGGCAGATTCTCATCTTCAAAACTGTTCTCTGTCGTGTTGGATCACTCGTCAAAGCTGTTGTCCTGTAAGCATTGATGACTCTGGATTTTTCAATCGCCTCGTTTCTCTACGAGAAGCACATGATATTCCCGTTTGAATGTCTAGTTTCGCTTGGTTTTAACGAAGCAGATTGCGGCAGATTCTCATCTTCAAAACTGTTCTCTGTCGTGTAGGATCACTCCTCAAAGCTGTTGTCCTGTAAGCATTGATGACTCTGGATTTTTAATCGCCTCGTTTCTCTACGAGAAGCACATGATATTCCCGTTTGAATGTCTAGTTTCGCTTGGTTTTAACGAAGCAGATTGCGGCAGATTCTCATCTTCAAAACTGTTCTCTGTCGTGTTGGATCACTCCTCAAAGCTGTTGTCCTGTAAGCATTGATGACTCTGGATTTTTTAATCGCCTCGTTTCTCTACGAGAAGCACATGATATTCCCGTTTTAATGTCTAGTTTCGCTTGGTTTTAACGAAGCAGATTGCGGCAGATTCTCATCTTCAAAACTGTTCTCTGTCGTGTTGGATCACTCGTCAAAGCTGTTGTCCTGTAAGCATTGATGACTCTGGATTTTTCAATCGCCTCGTTTCTCTACGAGAAGCACATGATATTCCCGTTTAATGTCTAGTTTCGCTTGGTTTTAACGAAGCAGATTGCGGCAGATTCTCATCTTCAAAACTGTTCTCTGTCGTGTAGGATCACTCGTCAAAGCTGTTGTCCTGTAAGCATTGATGACTCTGGATTTTTAATCGCCTCGTTTCTCTACGAGAAGCACATGATATTCCCGTTTGAATGTCTAGTTTCGCTTGGTTTTAACGAAGCAGATTGCGGCAGATTCTCATCTTCAAAACTGTTCTCTGTCGTGTTGGATCACTCCTCAAAGCTGTTGTCCTGTAAGCATGATGACTCTGGATTTTTTAATCGCCTCGTTTCTCTACGAGAAGCACATGATATTCCCGTTTGAATGTCTAGTTTCGCTTGGTTTTAACGAAGCAGATTGCGGCAGATTCTCATCTTCAAAACTGTTCTCTGTCGTGTTGGATCACTCCTCAAAGCTGTTGTCCTGTAAGCATTGATGACTCTGGATTTTTAATCGCCTCGTTTCTCTACGAGAAGCACATGATATTCCCGTTTGAATGTCTAGTTTCGCTTGGTTTTAACGAAGCAGATTGCGGCAGATTCTCATCTTCAAAACTGTTCTCTGTCGTGTTGGATCACTCCTCAAAGCTGTTGTCCTGTAAGCATTGATGACTCTGGATTTTTAATCGCCTCGTTTCTCTACGAGAAGCACATGATATTCCCGTTTGAATGTCTAGTTTCGCTTGGTTTTAACGAAGCAGATTGCGGCAGATTCTCATCTTCAAAACTGTTCTCTGTCGTGTAGGATCACTCCTCAAAGCTGTTGTCCTGTAAGCATTGATGACTCTGGATTTTTTAATCGCCTCGTTTCTCTACGAGAAGCACATGATATTCCCGTTTGAATGTCTAGTTTCGCTTGGTTTTAAGAAGCAGATTGCGGCAGATTCTCATCTTCAAAACTGTTCTCTGTCGTGTTGGATCACTCTCAAAGCTGTTGTCCTGTAAGCATTGATGACTCTGGATTTTTCAATCGCCTCGTTTCTCTACGAGAAGCACATGATATTCCCGTTTGAATGTCTAGTTTCGCTTGGTTTTAACGAAGCAGATTGCGGCAGATTCTCATCTTCAAAACTGTTCTCTGTCGTGTAGGATCACTCCTCAAAGCTGTTGTCCTGTAAGCATTGATGACTCTGGATTTTTCAATCGCCTCGTTTCTCTACGAGGAGCACATGATATTCCCGTTTGAATGTCTAGTTTCGCTTGGTTTTAACGAAGCAGATTGCGGCAGATTCTCATCTTCAAAACTGTTCTCTGTCGTGTAGGATCACTCCTCAAAGCTGTTGTCCTGTAAGCATCGATGACTCTGGATTTTTTAATCGCCTCGTTTCTCTACGAGAAGCACATGATATTCCCGTTTTAATGTGTAGTTTCGCTTGGTTTTATAGAAGCAGATTGCGGCAGATTCTCATCTTCAAAACTGTTCTCTGTCGTGTTGGATCCCTCCTCAAAGCTGTTGTCCTGTAAGCATTGATGACTCTGGATTTTTTAATCGCCTCGTTTCTCTACGAGAAGCACATGATATTCCCGTTTTAATGTCTAGTTTCGCTTGGTTTTAACGAAGCAGATTGCGGCAGATTCTCATCTTCAAAACTGTTCTCTGTCGGTTAGGATCACTCGTCAAAGCTGTTGTCCTGTAAGCATTGATGACTCTGGATTTTTTAATCGCCTCGTTTCTCTACGAGAAGCACATGATATTCCCGTTTGAATGTCTAGTTTCGCTTGGTTTTAACGAAGCAGATTGCGGCAGATTCTCATCTTCAAAACTGTTCTCTGTCGTGTTGGATCACTCCTCAAAGATGTTGTCCTGTAAGAATTGATGACTCTGGATTTTTTAATCGCCTCGTTTCTCTACGAGAAGCACATGATATTCCCGTTTGAATGTGTAGTTTCGCTTGGTTTTAAAGAAGCAGATTGCGGCAGATTCTCATCTTCAAAACTGTTCTCTTTCGTGTTGGATCACTCCACAAAGCTGTTGTCCTGTAAACATTGATGACTCTGGATTTTTTAATCGCCTCGTTTCTCTACGAGAAGCACATGATATTCCCGTTTAATGTCTAGTTTCGCTTGGTTTTAACGAAGCAGATTGCGGCAGATTCTCATCTTCAAAACTGTTCTCTGTCGTGTAGGATCACTCTCAAAGCTGTTGTCCTGTAAGCATTGATGACTCTGGATTTTTTAATCGCCTCGTTTCTCTACGAGAAGCACATGATATTCCCGTTTGAATGTCTAGTTTCGCTTGGTTTTAACGAAGCAGATTGCGGCAGATTCTCATCTTCAAAACTGTTCTCTGTCGTGTAGGATCACTCCTCAAAGCTGTTGTCCTGTAAGCATTGATGACTCTGGATTTTTTAATCGCCTCGTTTCTCTACGAGAAGCACATGATATTCCCGTTTGAATGTCTAGTTTCGCTTGGTTTTAAAGAAGCAGATTGCGGCAGATTCTCATCTTCAAAACTGTTCTCTGTCGTGTAGGATCACTCCTCAAAGCTGTTGTCCTGTAAGCATTGATGACTCTGGATTTTTTAATCGCCTCGTTTCTCTACGAGAAGCACATGATATTCCCGTTTAATGTCTAGTTTCGCTTGGTTTTAACGAAGCAGATTGCGGCAGATTCTCATCTTCAAAACTGTTCTCTGTCGTGTAGGATCACTCTCAAAGCTGTTGTCCTGTAAGCATTGATGACTCTGGATTTTTAATCGCCTCGTTTCTCTACGAGAAGCACATGATATTCCCGTTTGAATGTCTAGTTTCGCTTGGTTTTAACGAAGCAGATTGCGGCAGATTCTCATCTTCAAAACTGTTCTCTGTCGTGTAGGATCACTCCTCAAAGCTGTTGTCCTGTAAGCATTGATGACTCTGGATTTTTTAATCGCCTCGTTTCTCTACGAGAAGCACATGATATTCCCGTTTGAATGTCTAGTTTCGCTTGGTTTTAAGAAGCAGATTGCGGCAGATTCTCATCTTCAAAACTGTTCTCTGTCGTGTAGGATCACTCCTCAAAGCTGTTGTCCTGTAAGCATTGATGACTCTGGATTTTTTAATCGCCTCGTTTCTCTACGAGAAGCACATGATATTCCCGTTTTAATGTCTAGTTTCGCTTGGTTTTAACGAAGCAGATTGCGGCAGATTCTCATCTTCAAAACTGTTCTCTGTCGTGTTAGGATCACTCCTCAAAGCTGTTGTCCTGTAAGCATTGATGACTCTGGATTTTTTAATCGCCTCGTTTCTCTACGAGAAGCACATGATATTCCCGTTTGAATGTCTAGTTTCGCTTGGTTTTAACGAAGCAGATTGCGGCAGATTCTCATCTTCAAAACTGTTCTCTGTCGTGTAGGATCACTCGTCAAAGCTGTTGTCCTGTAAGCATGATGACTCTGGATTTTTTAATCGCCTCGTTTCTCTACGAGAAGCACATGATATTCCCGTTTGAATGTCTAGTTTCGCTTGGTTTTAACGAAGCAGATTGCGGCAGATTCTCATCTTCAAAACTGTTCTCTGTCGTGTAGGATCACTCTCAAAGCTGTTGTCCTGTAAGCATTGATGACTCTGGATTTTTTAATCGCCTCGTTTCTCTACGAGAAGCACATGATATTCCCGTTTGAATGTCTAGTTTCGCTTGGTTTTAACGAAGCAGATTGCGGCAGATTCTCATCTTCAAAACTGTTCTCTGTCGTGTAGGATCACTCGTCAAAGCTGTTGTCCTGTAAGCATTGATGACTCTGGATTTTTTAATCGCCTCGTTTCTCTACGAGAAGCACATGATATTCCCGTTTGAATGTCTAGTTTCGCTTGGTTTTAACGAAGCAGATTGCGGCAGATTCTCATCTTCAAAACTGTTCTCTGTCGTGTAGGATCACTCGTCAAAGCTGTTGTCCTGTAAGCATTGATGACTCTGGATTTTTTAATCGCCTCGTTTCTCTACGAGAAGCACATGATATTCCCGTTTGAATGTCTAGTTTCGCTTGGTTTTAAACGAAGCAGATTGCGGCAGATTCTCATCTTCAAAACTGTTCTCTGTCGTGTAGGATCACTCCTCAAAGCTGTTGTCCTGTAAGCATTGATGACTCTGGATTTTTTAATCGCCTCGTTTCTCTACGAGAAGCACATGATATTCCCGTTTGAATGTCTAGTTTCGCTTGGTTTTAACGAAGCAGATTGCGGCAGATTCTCATCTTCAAAACTGTTCTCTGTCGTGTAGGATCACTCGTCAAAGCTGTTGTCCTGTAAGCATTGATGACTCTGGATTTTTTAATCGCCTCGTTTCTCTACGAGAAGCACATGATATTCCCGTTTGAATGTCTAGTTTCGCTTGGTTTTAACGAAGCAGATTGCGGCAGATTCTCATCTTCAAAACTGTTCTCTGTCGTGTAGGATCACTCTCAAAGCTGTTGTCCTGTAAGCATTGATGACTCTGGATTTTTTAATCGCCTCGTTTCTCTACGAGAAGCACATGATATTCCCGTTTGAATGTCTAGTTTCGCTTGGTTTTAACGAAGCAGATTGCGGCAGATTCTCATCTTCAAAACTGTTCTCTGTCGTGTAGGATCACTCTCAAAGCTGTTGTCCTGTAAGCATTGATGACTCTGGATTTTTTAATCGCCTCGTTTCTCTACGAGAAGCACATGATATTCCCGTTTGAATGTCTAGTTTCGCTTGGTTTTAACGAAGCAGATTGCGGCAGATTCTCATCTTCAAAACTGTTCTCTGTCGTGTAGGATCACTCTCAAAGCTGTTGTCCTGTAAGCATTGATGACTCTGGATTTTTTAATCGCCTCGTTTCTCTACGAGAAGCACATGATATTCCCGTTTGAATGTCTAGTTTCGCTTGGTTTTAAACGAAGCAGATTGCGGCAGATTCTCATCTTCAAAACTGTTCTCTGTCGTGTAGGATCACTCCTCAAAGCTGTTGTCCTGTAAGCATTGATGACTCTGGATTTTTTAATCGCCTCGTTTCTCTACGAGAAGCACATGATATTCCCGTTTGAATGTCTAGTTTCGCTTGGTTTTAACGAAGCAGATTGCGGCAGATTCTCATCTTCAAAACTGTTCTCTGTCGTGTAGGATCACTCTCAAAGCTGTTGTCCTGTAAGCATTGATGACTCTGGATTTTTTAATCGCCTCGTTTCTCTACGAGAAGCACATGATATTCCCGTTTGAATGTCTAGTTTCGCTTGGTTTTAACGAAGCAGATTGCGGCAGATTCTCATCTTCAAAACTGTTCTCTGTCGTGTAGGATCACTCTCAAAGCTGTTGTCCTGTAAGCATTGATGACTCTGGATTTTTTAATCGCCTCGTTTCTCTACGAGAAGCACATGATATTCCCGTTTGAATGTCTAGTTTCGCTTGGTTTTAACGAAGCAGATTGCGGCAGATTCTCATCTTCAAAACTGTTCTCTGTCGTGTAGGATCACTCGTCAAAGCTGTTGTCCTGTAAGCATTGATGACTCTGGATTTTTTAATCGCCTCGTTTCTCTACGAGAAGCACATGATATTCCCGTTTGAATGTCTAGTTTCGCTTGGTTTTAACGAAGCAGATTGCGGCAGATTCTCATCTTCAAAACTGTTCTCTGTCGTGTAGGATCACTCGTCAAAGCTGTTGTCCTGTAAGCATTGATGACTCTGGATTTTTTAATCGCCTCGTTTCTCTACGAGAAGCACATGATATTCCCGTTTGAATGTCTAGTTTCGCTTGGTTTTAACGAAGCAGATTGCGGCAGATTCTCATCTTCAAAACTGTTCTCTGTCGTGTAGGATCACTCTCAAAGCTGTTGTCCTGTAAGCATTGATGACTCTGGATTTTTTAATCGCCTCGTTTCTCTACGAGAAGCACATGATATTCCCGTTTGAATGTCTAGTTTCGCTTGGTTTTAACGAAGCAGATTGCGGCAGATTCTCATCTTCAAAACTGTTCTCTGTCGTGTAGGATCACTCCTCAAAGCTGTTGTCCTGTAAGCATTGATGACTCTGGATTTTTTAATCGCCTCGTTTCTCTACGAGAAGCACATGATATTCCCGTTTGAATGTCTAGTTTCGCTTGGTTTTAACGAAGCAGATTGCGGCAGATTCTCATCTTCAAAACTGTTCTCTGTCGTGTAGGATCACTCTCAAAGCTGTTGTCCTGTAAGCATTGATGACTCTGGATTTTTTAATCGCCTCGTTTCTCTACGAGAAGCACATGATATTCCCGTTTGAATGTCTAGTTTCGCTTGGTTTTAACGAAGCAGATTGCGGCAGATTCTCATCTTCAAAACTGTTCTCTGTCGTGTAGGATCACTCTCAAAGCTGTTGTCCTGTAAGCATTGATGACTCTGGATTTTTAATCGCCTCGTTTCTCTACGAGAAGCACATGATATTCCCGTTTGAATGTCTAGTTTCGCTTGGTTTTAACGAAGCAGATTGCGGCAGATTCTCATCTTCAAAACTGTTCTCTGTCGTGTAGGATCACTCCTCAAAGCTGTTGTCCTGTAAGCATTGATGACTCTGGATTTTTTAATCGCCTCGTTTCTCTACGAGAAGCACATGATATTCCCGTTTGAATGTCTAGTTTCGCTTGGTTTTAACGAAGCAGATTGCGGCAGATTCTCATCTTCAAAACTGTTCTCTGTCGTGTAGGATCACTCGTCAAAGCTGTTGTCCTGTAAGCATGATGACTCTGGATTTTTTAATCGCCTCGTTTCTCTACGAGAAGCACATGATATTCCCGTTTGAATGTCTAGTTTCGCTTGGTTTTAACGAAGCAGATTGCGGCAGATTCTCATCTTCAAAACTGTTCTCTGTCGTGTAGGATCACTCTCAAAGCTGTTGTCCTGTAAGCATTGATGACTCTGGATTTTTTAATCGCCTCGTTTCTCTACGAGAAGCACATGATATTCCCGTTTGAATTAGTTTCTTAAAACTGTTCTCTGTCGTGTGGATCACTCCTCAAAGCTGTTGTCCTGTAAGCATTGATGACTCTGGATTTTTTAATCGCCTCGTTTCTCTACGAGAAGCACATGATATTCCCGTTTGAATGTCTAGTTTCGCTTGGTTTTAACGAAGCAGATTGCGGCAGATTCTCATCTTCAAAACTGTTCTCTGTCGTGTAGGATCACTCGTCAAAGCTGTTGTCCTGTAAGCATTGATGACTCTGGATTTTTTAATCGCCTCGTTTCTCTACGAGAAGCACATGATATTCCCGTTTGAATGTCTAGTTTCGCTTGGTTTTAACGAAGCAGATTGCGGCAGATTCTCATCTTCAAAACTGTTCTCTGTCGTGTAGGATCACTCGTCAAAGCTGTTGTCCTGTAAGCATTGATGACTCTGGATTTTTAATCGCCTCGTTTCTCTACGAGAAGCACATGATATTCCCGTTTGAATGTCTAGTTTCGCTTGGTTTTAACGAAGCAGATTGCGGCAGATTCTCATCTTCAAAACTGTTCTCTGTCGTGTAGGATCACTCCTCAAAGCTGTTGTCCTGTAAGCATTGATGACTCTGGATTTTTTAATCGCCTCGTTTCTCTACGAGAAGCACATGATATTCCCGTTTGAATGTCTAGTTTCGCTTGGTTTTAACGAAGCAGATTGCGGCAGATTCTCATCTTCAAAACTGTTCTCTGTCGTGTAGGATCACTCCTCAAAGCTGTTGTCCTGTAAGCATTGATGACTCTGGATTTTTTAATCGCCTCGTTTCTCTACGAGAAGCACATGATATTCCCGTTTAATGTCTAGTTTCGCTTGGTTTTAACGAAGCAGATTGCGGCAGATTCTCATCTTCAAAACTGTTCTCTGTCGTGTAGGATCACTCTCAAAGCTGTTGTCCTGTAAGCATTGATGACTCTGGATTTTTTAATCGCCTCGTTTCTCTACGAGAAGCACATGATATTCCCGTTTGAATGTCTAGTTTCGCTTGGTTTTAACGAAGCAGATTGCGGCAGATTCTCATCTTCAAAACTGTTCTCTGTCGTGTAGGATCACTCCTCAAAGCTGTTGTCCTGTAAGCATTGATGACTCTGGATTTTTTAATCGCCTCGTTTCTCTACGAGAAGCACATGATATTCCCGTTTGAATGTCTAGTTTCGCTTGGTTTTAACGAAGCAGATTGCGGCAGATTCTCATCTTCAAAACTGTTCTCTGTCGTGTAGGATCACTCTCAAAGCTGTTGTCCTGTAAGCATTGATGACTCTGGATTTTTTAATCGCCTCGTTTCTCTACGAGAAGCACATGATATTCCCGTTTGAATGTCTAGTTTCGCTTGGTTTTAACGAAGCAGATTGCGGCAGATTCTCATCTTCAAAACTGTTCTCTGTCGTGTAGGATCACTCGTCAAAGCTGTTGTCCTGTAAGCATTGATGACTCTGGATTTTTTAATCGCCTCGTTTCTCTACGAGAAGCACATGATATATTCTTTCGCTTGGTTTTAACGAAGCAGATTGCGGCAGATTCTCATCTTCAAAACTGTTCTCTGTCGTGTGGATCACTCCTCAAAGCTGTTGTCCTGTAAGCATTGATGACTCTGGATTTTTTAATCGCCTCGTTTCTCTACGAGAAGCACATGATATTCCCGTTTGAATGTCTAGTTTCGCTTGGTTTTAACGAAGCAGATTGCGGCAGATTCTCATCTTCAAAACTGTTCTCTGTCGTGTAGGATCACTCCTCAAAGCTGTTGTCCTGTAAGCATTGATGACTCTGGATTTTTTAATCGCCTCGTTTCTCTACGAGAAGCACATGATATTCCCGTTTTAATGTCTAGTTTCGCTTGGTTTTAACGAAGCAGATTGCGGCAGATTCTCATCTTCAAAACTGTTCTCTGTCGTGTAGGATCACTCGTCAAAGCTGTTGTCCTGTAAGCATTGATGACTCTGGATTTTTTAATCGCCTCGTTTCTCTACGAGAAGCACATGATATTCCCGTTTGAATGTCTAGTTTCGCTTGGTTTTAACGAAGCAGATTGCGGCAGATTCTCATCTTCAAAACTGTTCTCTGTCGTGTAGGATCACTCTCAAAGCTGTTGTCCTGTAAGCATTGATGACTCTGGATTTTTCAATCGCCTCGTTTCTCTACGAGAAGCACATGATATTCCCGTTTGAATGTCTAGTTTCGCTTGGTTTTAACGAAGCAGATTGCGGCAGATTCTCATCTTCAAAACTGTTCTCTGTCGTGTGGATCACTCCTCAAAGCTGTTGTCCTGTAAGCATTGATGACTCTGGATTTTTTAATCGCCTCGTTTCTCTACGAGAAGCACATGATATTCCCGTTTGAATGTCTAGTTTCGCTTGGTTTTAACGAAGCAGATTGCGGCAGATTCTCATCTTCAAAACTGTTCTCTGTCGTGTAGGATCACTCCTCAAAGCTGTTGTCCTGTAAGCATTGATGACTCTGGATTTTTTAATCGCCTCGTTTCTCTACGAGAAGCACATGATATTCCCGTTTGAATGTCTAGTTTCGCTTGGTTTTAACGAAGCAGATTGCGGCAGATTCTCATCTTCAAAACTGTTCTCTGTCGTGTGGATCACTCCTCAAAGCTGTTGTCCTGTAAGCATTGATGACTCTGGATTTTTTAATCGCCTCGTTTCTCTACGAGAAGCACATGATATTCCCGTTTTAATGTCTAGTTTCGCTTGGTTTTAACGAAGCAGATTGCGGCAGATTCTCATCTTCAAAACTGTTCTCTGTCGTGTAGGATCACTCTCAAAGCTGTTGTCCTGTAAGCATTGATGACTCTGGATTTTTTAATCGCCTCGTTTCTCTACGAGAAGCACATGATATTCCCGTTTGAATGTCTAGTTTCGCTTGGTTTTAACGAAGCAGATTGCGGCAGATTCTCATCTTCAAAACTGTTCTCTGTCGTGTAGGATCACTCGTCAAAGCTGTTGTCCTGTAAGCATTGATGACTCTGGATTTTTTAATCGCCTCGTTTCTCTACGAGAAGCACATGATATTCCCGTTTGAATGTCTAGTTTCGCTTGGTTTTAACGAAGCAGATTGCGGCAGATTCTCATCTTCAAAACTGTTCTCTGTCGTGTAGGATCACTCTCAAAGCTGTTGTCCTGTAAGCATTGATGACTCTGGATTTTTTCAATCGCCTCGTTTCTCTACGAGAAGCACATGATATTCCCGTTTGAATGTCTAGTTTCGCTTGGTTTTAACGAAGCAGATTGCGGCAGATTCTCATCTTCAAAACTGTTCTCTGTCGTGTAGGATCACTCCTCAAAGCTGTTGTCCTGTAAGCATTGATGACTCTGGATTTTTTAATCGCCTCGTTTCTCTACGAGAAGCACATGATATTCCCGTTTGAATGTCTAGTTTCGCTTGGTTTTAACGAAGCAGATTGCGGCAGATTCTCATCTTCAAAACTGTTCTCTGTCGTGTGGATCACTCTCAAAGCTGTTGTCCTGTAAGCATTGATGACTCTGGATTTTTTAATCGCCTCGTTTCTCTACGAGAAGCACATGATATTCCCGTTTTAATGTCTAGTTTCGCTTGGTTTTAACGAAGCAGATTGCGGCAGATTCTCATCTTCAAAACTGTTCTCTGTCGTGTAGGATCACTCTCAAAGCTGTTGTCCTGTAAGCATTGATGACTCTGGATTTTTAATCGCCTCGTTTCTCTACGAGAAGCACATGATATTCCCGTTTGAATGTCTAGTTTCGCTTGGTTTTAACGAAGCAGATTGCGGCAGATTCTCATCTTCAAAACTGTTCTCTGTCGTGTAGGATCACTCTCAAAGCTGTTGTCCTGTAAGCATTGATGACTCTGGATTTTTTAATCGCCTCGTTTCTCTACGAGAAGCACATGATATTCCCGTTTGAATGTCTAGTTTCGCTTGGTTTTAACGAAGCAGATTGCGGCAGATTCTCATCTTCAAAACTGTTCTCTGTCGTGTGGATCACTCTCAAAGCTGTTGTCCTGTAAGCATTGATGACTCTGGATTTTTTAATCGCCTCGTTTCTCTACGAGAAGCACATGATATTCCCGTTTGAATGTCTAGTTTCGCTTGGTTTTAACGAAGCAGATTGCGGCAGATTCTCATCTTCAAAACTGTTCTCTGTCGTGTGGATCACTCCTCAAAGCTGTTGTCCTGTAAGCATTGATGACTCTGGATTTTTTAATCGCCTCGTTTCTCTACGAGAAGCACATGATATTCCCGTTTTAATGTCTAGTTTCGCTTGGTTTTAACGAAGCAGATTGCGGCAGATTCTCATCTTCAAAACTGTTCTCTGTCGTGTTGGATCACTCCTCAAAGCTGTTGTCCTGTAAGCATTGATGACTCTGGATTTTTTAATCGCCTCGTTTCTCTACGAGAAGCACATGATATTCCCGTTTTAATGTCTAGTTTCGCTTGGTTTTAACGAAGCAGATTGCGGCAGATTCTCATCTTCAAAACTGTTCTCTGTCGTGTAGGATCACTCTCAAAGCTGTTGTCCTGTAAGCATTGATGACTCTGGATTTTTTAATCGCCTCGTTTCTCTACGAGAAGCACATGATATTCCCGTTTGAATGTCTAGTTTCGCTTGGTTTTAACGAAGCAGATTGCGGCAGATTCTCATCTTCAAAACTGTTCTCTGTCGTGTAGGATCACTCTCAAAGCTGTTGTCCTGTAAGCATTGATGACTCTGGATTTTTCAATCGCCTCGTTTCTCTACGAGAAGCACATGATATTCCCGTTTGAATGTCTAGTTTCGCTTGGTTTTAACGAAGCAGATTGCGGCAGATTCTCATCTTCAAAACTGTTCTCTGTCGTGTAGGATCACTCCTCAAAGCTGTTGTCCTGTAAGCATTGATGACTCTGGATTTTTTAATCGCCTCGTTTCTCTACGAGAAGCACATGATATTCCCGTTTGAATGTCTAGTTTCGCTTGGTTTTAACGAAGCAGATTGCGGCAGATTCTCATCTTCAAAACTGTTCTCTGTCGTGTAGGATCACTCCTCAAAGCTGTTGTCCTGTAAGCATTGATGACTCTGGATTTTTTAATCGCCTCGTTTCTCTACGAGAAGCACATGATATTCCCGTTTGAATGTCTAGTTTCGCTTGGTTTTAACGAAGCAGATTGCGGCAGATTCTCATCTTCAAAACTGTTCTCTGTCGTGTGGATCACTCCTCAAAGCTGTTGTCCTGTAAGCATTGATGACTCTGGATTTTTTAATCGCCTCGTTTCTCTACGAGAAGCACATGATATTCCCGTTTTAATGTCTAGTTTCGCTTGGTTTTAACGAAGCAGATTGCGGCAGATTCTCATCTTCAAAACTGTTCTCTGTCGTGTTGGATCACTCCTCAAAGCTGTTGTCCTGTAAGCATTGATGACTCTGGATTTTTTAATCGCCTCGTTTCTCTACGAGAAGCACATGATATTCCCGTTTTAATGTCTAGTTTCGCTTGGTTTTAACGAAGCAGATTGCGGCAGATTCTCATCTTCAAAACTGTTCTCTGTCGTGTAGGATCACTCTCAAAGCTGTTGTCCTGTAAGCATTGATGACTCTGGATTTTTTAATCGCCTCGTTTCTCTACGAGAAGCACATGATATTCCCGTTTAATGTCTAGTTTCGCTTGGTTTTAACGAAGCAGATTGCGGCAGATTCTCATCTTCAAAACTGTTCTCTGTCGTGTGGATCACTCTCAAAGCTGTTGTCCTGTAAGCATTGATGACTCTGGATTTTTCAATCGCCTCGTTTCTCTACGAGAAGCACATGATATTCCCGTTTTAATGTCTAGTTTCGCTTGGTTTTAACGAAGCAGATTGCGGCAGATTCTCATCTTCAAAACTGTTCTCTGTCGTGTGGATCACTCCTCAAAGCTGTTGTCCTGTAAGCATTGATGACTCTGGATTTTTTAATCGCCTCGTTTCTCTACGAGAAGCACATGATATTCCCGTTTTAATGTCTAGTTTCGCTTGGTTTTAACGAAGCAGATTGCGGCAGATTCTCATCTTCAAAACTGTTCTCTGTCGTGTGGATCACTCCTCAAAGCTGTTGTCCTGTAAGCATTGATGACTCTGGATTTTTTAATCGCCTCGTTTCTCTACGAGAAGCACATGATATTCCCGTTTGAATGTCTAGTTTCGCTTGGTTTTAACGAAGCAGATTGCGGCAGATTCTCATCTTCAAAACTGTTCTCTGTCGTGTAGGATCACTCTCAAAGCTGTTGTCCTGTAAGCATTGATGACTCTGGATTTTTCAATCGCCTCGTTTCTCTACGAGAAGCACATGATATTCCCGTTTTGAATGTCTAGTTTCGCTTGGTTTTAACGAAGCAGATTGCGGCAGATTCTCATCTTCAAAACTGTTCTCTGTCGTGTAGGATCACTCCTCAAAGCTGTTGTCCTGTAAGCATTGATGACTCTGGATTTTTTAATCGCCTCGTTTCTCTACGAGAAGCACATGATATTCCCGTTTTAATGTCTAGTTTCGCTTGGTTTTAACGAAGCAGATTGCGGCAGATTCTCATCTTCAAAACTGTTCTCTGTCGTGTGGATCACTCCTCAAAGCTGTTGTCCTGTAAGCATTGATGACTCTGGATTTTTTAATCGCCTCGTTTCTCTACGAGAAGCACATGATATTCCCGTTTGAATGTCTAGTTTCGCTTGGTTTTAACGAAGCAGATTGCGGCAGATTCTCATCTTCAAAACTGTTCTCTGTCGTGTGGATCACTCCTCAAAGCTGTTGTCCTGTAAGCATTGATGACTCTGGATTTTTCAATCGCCTCGTTTCTCTACGAGAAGCACATGATATTCCCGTTTTAATGTCTAGTTTCGCTTGGTTTTAAACGAAGCAGATTGCGGCAGATTCTCATCTTCAAAACTGTTCTCTGTCGTGTTGGATCCCTCCTCAAAGCTGTTGTCCTGTAAGCATTGATGACTCTGGATTTTTTAATCGCCTCGTTTCTCTACGAGAAGCACATGATATTCCCGTTTTAATGTCTAGTTTCGCTTGGTTTTAACGAAGCAGATTGCGGCAGATTCTCATCTTCAAAACTGTTCTCTGTCGTGTGGATCACTCCTCAAAGCTGTTGTCCTGTAAGCATTGATGACTCTGGATTTTTTAATCGCCTCGTTTCTCTACGAGAAGCACATGATATTCCCGTTTTAATGTCTAGTTTCGCTTGGTTTTAACGAAGCAGATTGCGGCAGATTCTCATCTTCAAAACTGTTCTCTGTCGTGTAGGATCACTCGTCAAAGCTGTTGTCCTGTAAGCATTGATGACTCTGGATTTTTCAATCGCCTCGTTTCTCTACGAGAAGCACATGATATTCCCGTTTTAATGTCTAGTTTCGCTTGGTTTTAACGAAGCAGATTGCGGCAGATTCTCATCTTCAAAACTGTTCTCTGTCGTGTGGATCACTCCTCAAAGCTGTTGTCCTGTAAGCATTGATGACTCTGGATTTTTTAATCGCCTCGTTTCTCTACGAGAAGCACATGATATTCCCGTTTTAATGTCTAGTTTCGCTTGGTTTTAACGAAGCAGATTGCGGCAGATTCTCATCTTCAAAACTGTTCTCTGTCGTGTGGATCACTCCTCAAAGCTGTTGTCCTGTAAGCATTGATGACTCTGGATTTTTTAATCGCCTCGTTTCTCTACGAGAAGCACATGATATTCCCGTTTTAATGTCTAGTTTCGCTTGGTTTTAACGAAGCAGATTGCGGCAGATTCTCATCTTCAAAACTGTTCTCTGTCGTGTAGGATCACTCGTCAAAGCTGTTGTCCTGTAAGCATTGATGACTCTGGATTTTTCAATCGCCTCGTTTCTCTACGAGAAGCACATGATATTCCCGTTTTAATGTCTAGTTTCGCTTGGTTTTAACGAAGCAGATTGCGGCAGATTCTCATCTTCAAAACTGTTCTCTGTCGTGTTGGATCCCTCCTCAAAGCTGTTGTCCTGTAAGCATTGATGACTCTGGATTTTTTAATCGCCTCGTTTCTCTACGAGAAGCACATGATATTCCCGTTTTAATGTCTAGTTTCGCTTGGTTTTAACGAAGCAGATTGCGGCAGATTCTCATCTTCAAAACTGTTCTCTGTCGTGTGGATCACTCCTCAAAGCTGTTGTCCTGTAAGCATTGATGACTCTGGATTTTTTAATCGCCTCGTTTCTCTACGAGAAGCACATGATATTCCCGTTTTAATGTCTACTTTCGCTTGTTTTAACGAAGCAGATTGCGGCAGATTCTCATCTTCAAAACTGTTCTCTGTCGTGTAGGATCACTCGTCAAAGCTGTTGTCCTGTAAGCATTGATGACTCTGGATTTTTCAATCGCCTCGTTTCTCTACGAGAAGCACATGATATTCCCGTTTTAATGTCTAGTTTCGCTTGGTTTTAAACGAAGCAGATTGCGGCAGATTCTCATCTTCAAAACTGTTCTCTGTCGTGTTGGATCCCTCCTCAAAGCTGTTGTCCTGTAAGCATTGATGACTCTGGATTTTTTAATCGCCTCGTTTCTCTACGAGAAGCACATGATATTCCCGTTTTAATGTCTAGTTTCGCTTGGTTTTAACGAAGCAGATTGCGGCAGATTCTCATCTTCAAAACTGTTCTCTGTCGTGTTGGATCACTCCTCAAAGCTGTTGTCCTGTAAGCATTGATGACTCTGGATTTTTTAATCGCCTCGTTTCTCTACGAGAAGCACATGATATTCCCGTTTTAATGTCTAGTTTCGCTTGTTTTAACGAAGCAGATTGCGGCAGATTCTCATCTTCAAAACTGTTCTCTGTCGTGTAGGATCACTCGTCAAAGCTGTTGTCCTGTAAGCATTGATGACTCTGGATTTTTCAATCGCCTCGTTTCTCTACGAGAAGCACATGATATTCCCGTTTTGAATGTCTAGTTTCGCTTGGTTTTAACGAAGCAGATTGCGGCAGATTCTCATCTTCAAAACTGTTCTCTGTCGTGTGGATCCCTCCTCAAAGCTGTTGTCCTGTAAGCATTGATGACTCTGGATTTTTTAATCGCCTCGTTTCTCTACGAGAAGCACATGATATTCCCGTTTTAATGTCTAGTTTCGCTTGGTTTTAACGAAGCAGATTGCGGCAGATTCTCATCTTCAAAACTGTTCTCTGTCGTGTTGGATCACTCCTCAAAGCTGTTGTCCTGTAAGCATTGATGACTCTGGATTTTTTAATCGCCTCGTTTCTCTACGAGAAGCACATGATATTCCCGTTTTAATGTCTAGTTTCGCTTGTTTTAACGAAGCAGATTGCGGCAGATTCTCATCTTCAAAACTGTTCTCTGTCGTGTAGGATCACTCGTCAAAGCTGTTGTCCTGTAAGCATTGATGACTCTGGATTTTTCAATCGCCTCGTTTCTCTACGAGAAGCACATGATATTCCCGTTTTAATGTCTAGTTTCGCTTGGTTTTAAAGAAGCAGATTGCGGCAGATTCTCATCTTCAAAACTGTTCTCTGTCGTGTTGGATCCCTCCTCAAAGCTGTTGTCCTGTAAGCATTGATGACTCTGGATTTTTTAATCGCCTCGTTTCTCTACGAGAAGCACATGATATTCCCGTTTTAATGTCTAGTTTCGCTTGGTTTTAACGAAGCAGATTGCGGCAGATTCTCATCTTCAAAACTGTTCTCTGTCGTGTGGATCACTCCTCAAAGCTGTTGTCCTGTAAGCATTGATGACTCTGGATTTTTTAATCGCCTCGTTTCTCTACGAGAAGCACATGATATTCCCGTTTTAATGTCTAGTTTCGCTTGTTTTAACGAAGCAGATTGCGGCAGATTCTCATCTTCAAAACTGTTCTCTGTCGTGTAGGATCACTCGTCAAAGCTGTTGTCCTGTAAGCATTGATGACTCTGGATTTTTCAATCGCCTCGTTTCTCTACGAGAAGCACATGATATTCCCGTTTTAATGTGTAGTTTCGCTTGGTTTTAAACGAAGCAGATTGCGGCAGATTCTCATCTTCAAAACTGTTCTCTGTCGTGTTGGATCCCTCCTCAAAGCTGTTGTCCTGTAAGCATTGATGACTCTGGATTTTTTAATCGCCTCGTTTCTCTACGAGAAGCACATGATATTCCCGTTTTAATGTCTAGTTTCGCTTGGTTTTAACGAAGCAGATTGCGGCAGATTCTCATCTTCAAAACTGTTCTCTGTCGTGTAGGATCACTCCTCAAAGCTGTTGTCCTGTAAGCATCGATGACTCTGGATTTTTTAATCGCCTCGTTTCTCTACGAGAAGCACATGATATTCCCGTTTTAATGTCTAGTTTCGCTTGTTTTAACGAAGCAGATTGCGGCAGATTCTCATCTTCAAAACTGTTCTCTGTCGTGTAGGATCACTCGTCAAAGCTGTTGTCCTGTAAGCATTGATGACTCTGGATTTTTCAATCGCCTCGTTTCTCTACGAGAAGCACATGATATTCCCGTTTTAATGTCTAGTTTCGCTTGGTTTTAACGAAGCAGATTGCGGCAGATTCTCATCTTCAAAACTGTTCTCTGTCGTGTTGGATCCCTCCTCAAAGCTGTTGTCCTGTAAGCATTGATGACTCTGGATTTTTTAATCGCCTCGTTTCTCTACGAGAAGCACATGATATTCCCGTTTTAATGTCTAGTTTCGCTTGGTTTTAACGAAGCAGATTGCGGCAGATTCTCATCTTCAAAACTGTTCTCTGTCGTGTGGATCACTCCTCAAAGCTGTTGTCCTGTAAGCATTGATGACTCTGGATTTTTTAATCGCCTCGTTTCTCTACGAGAAGCACATGATATTCCCGTTTTAATGTCTAGTTTCGCTTGTTTTAACGAAGCAGATTGCGGCAGATTCTCATCTTCAAAACTGTTCTCTGTCGTGTAGGATCACTCGTCAAAGCTGTTGTCCTGTAAGCATTGATGACTCTGGATTTTTCAATCGCCTCGTTTCTCTACGAGAAGCACATGATATTCCCGTTTTAATGTGTAGTTTCGCTTGGTTTTAAAGAAGCAGATTGCGGCAGATTCTCATCTTCAAAACTGTTCTCTGTCGTGTTGGATCCCTCCTCAAAGCTGTTGTCCTGTAAGCATTGATGACTCTGGATTTTTTAATCGCCTCGTTTCTCTACGAGAAGCACATGATATTCCCGTTTTAATGTCTAGTTTCGCTTGTTTTAAAGAAGCAGATTGCGGCAGATTCTCATCTTCAAAACTGTTCTCTGTCGTGTTGGATCACTCCTCAAAGCTGTTGTCCTGTAAGCATTGATGACTCTGGATTTTTTAATCGCCTCGTTTCTCTACGAGAAGCACATGATATTCCCGTTTTAATGTCTACTTTCGCTTGTTTTAACGAAGCAGATTGCGGCAGATTCTCATCTTCAAAACTGTTCTCTGTCGTGTAGGATCACTCGTCAAAGCTGTTGTCCTGTAAGCATTGATGACTCTGGATTTTTCAATCGCCTCGTTTCTCTACGAGAAGCACATGATATTCCCGTTTTAATGTCTAGTTTCGCTTGGTTTTAAACGAAGCAGATTGCGGCAGATTCTCATCTTCAAAACTGTTCTCTGTCGTGTGGATCCCTCCTCAAAGCTGTTGTCCTGTAAGCATTGATGACTCTGGATTTTTTAATCGCCTCGTTTCTCTACGAGAAGCACATGATATTCCCGTTTTAATGTCTAGTTTCGCTTGGTTTTAACGAAGCAGATTGCGGCAGATTCTCATCTTCAAAACTGTTCTCTGTCGTGTGGATCACTCCTCAAAGCTGTTGTCCTGTAAGCATTGATGACTCTGGATTTTTTAATCGCCTCGTTTCTCTACGAGAAGCACATGATATTCCCGTTTTAATGTCTAGTTTCGCTTGTTTTAACGAAGCAGATTGCGGCAGATTCTCATCTTCAAAACTGTTCTCTGTCGTGTAGGATCACTCGTCAAAGCTGTTGTCCTGTAAGCATTGATGACTCTGGATTTTTCAATCGCCTCGTTTCTCTACGAGAAGCACATGATATTCCCGTTTTAATGTCTAGTTTCGCTTGGTTTTAAAGAAGCAGATTGCGGCAGATTCTCATCTTCAAAACTGTTCTCTGTCGTGTTGGATCCCTCCTCAAAGCTGTTGTCCTGTAAGCATTGATGACTCTGGATTTTTTAATCGCCTCGTTTCTCTACGAGAAGCACATGATATTCCCGTTTTAATGTCTAGTTTCGCTTGTTTTAAGAAGCAGATTGCGGCAGATTCTCATCTTCAAAACTGTTCTCTGTCGTGTTGGATCACTCCTCAAAGCTGTTGTCCTGTAAGCATTGATGACTCTGGATTTTTTAATCGCCTCGTTTCTCTACGAGAAGCACATGATATTCCCGTTTTAATGTCTACTTTCGCTTGTTTTAACGAAGCAGATTGCGGCAGATTCTCATCTTCAAAACTGTTCTCTGTCGTGTAGGATCACTCGTCAAAGCTGTTGTCCTGTAAGCATTGATGACTCTGGATTTTTCAATCGCCTCGTTTCTCTACGAGAAGCACATGATATTCCCGTTTTAATGTGTAGTTTCGCTTGGTTTTAAAGAAGCAGATTGCGGCAGATTCTCATCTTCAAAACTGTTCTCTGTCGTGTTGGATCCCTCCTCAAAGCTGTTGTCCTGTAAGCATTGATGACTCTGGATTTTTTAATCGCCTCGTTTCTCTACGAGAAGCACATGATATTCCCGTTTTAATGTCTAGTTTCGCTTGTTTTAACGAAGCAGATTGCGGCAGATTCTCATCTTCAAAACTGTTCTCTGTCGTGTGGATCACTCCTCAAAGCTGTTGTCCTGTAAGCATTGATGACTCTGGATTTTTTAATCGCCTCGTTTCTCTACGAGAAGCACATGATATTCCCGTTTTAATGTCTACTTTCGCTTGTTTTAACGAAGCAGATTGCGGCAGATTCTCATCTTCAAAACTGTTCTCTGTCGTGTAGGATCACTCGTCAAAGCTGTTGTCCTGTAAGCATTGATGACTCTGGATTTTTCAATCGCCTCGTTTCTCTACGAGAAGCACATGATATTCCCGTTTTGAATGTCTAGTTTCGCTTGGTTTTAAAGAAGCAGATTGCGGCAGATTCTCATCTTCAAAACTGTTCTCTGTCGTGTGGATCCCTCCTCAAAGCTGTTGTCCTGTAAGCATTGATGACTCTGGATTTTTTAATCGCCTCGTTTCTCTACGAGAAGCACATGATATTCCCGTTTTAATGTCTAGTTTCGCTTGTTTTAACGAAGCAGATTGCGGCAGATTCTCATCTTCAAAACTGTTCTCTGTCGTGTAGGATCACTCATCAAAGCTGTTGTCCTGTAAGCATTGATGACTCTGGATTTTTTAATCGCCTCGTTTCTCTACGAGAAGCACATGATATTCCCGTTTTAATGTCTAGTTTTGCTTGTTTTTAACGAAGCAGATTGCGGCACATTCTCATCTTCAAAACTGTTCTCTATCGTGTAGGATCACTCGAGAAAGCTGTTGTCCTGTAAGCTTTGATGACTCTGGATTTTTCAATCGCCTCGTTTCTCTACGAGAAGCACATGATATTCCCGTTTTAATGTGTAGTTTCGCTTGGTTTTAAAGAAGCAGATTGCGGCAGATTCTCATCTTCAAAACTGTTCTCTGTCGTGTTGGATCCCTCCTCAAAGCTGTTGTCCTGTAAGCATTGATGACTCTGGATTTTTTAATCGCCTCGTTTCTCTACGAGAAGCACATGATATTCCCGTTTTAATGTGTAGTTTCGCTTGCTTTTAAAGAAGCAGATTGCGGCAGATTCTCATCTTCAAAACTGTTCTCTGTCGTGTTGGATCCCTCCTCAAAGCTGTTGTCCTGTAAGCATTGATGACTCTGGATTTTTTAATCGCCTCGTTTCTCTACGAGAAGCACATGATATTCCCGTTTTAATGTCTACTTTCGCTTGGTTTTAACGAAGCAGATTGCGGCAGATTCTCATCTTCAAAACTGTTCTCTGTCGTGTAGGATCACTCGTCAAAGCTGTTGTCCTGTAAGCATTGATGACTCTGGATTTTTCAATCGCCTCGTTTCTCTACGAGAAGCACATGATATTCCCGTTTTAATGTGTAGTTTCGCTTGGTTTTAAAGAAGCAGATTGCGGCAGATTCTCATCTTCAAAACTGTTCTCTGTCGTGTTGGATCCCTCCTCAAAGCTGTTGTCCTGTAAGCATTGATGACTCTGGATTTTTTAATCGCCTCGTTTCTCTACGAGAAGCACATGATATTCCCGTTTTAATGTCTAGTTTCGCTTGCTTTTAAGAAGCAGATTGCGGCAGATTCTCATCTTCAAAACTGTTCTCTGTCGTGTTGGATCACTCCTCAAAGCTGTTGTCCTGTAAGCATTGATGACTCTGGATTTTTTAATCGCCTCGTTTCTCTACGAGAAGCACATGATATTCCCGTTTTAATGTCTACTTTCGCTTGATTTTAACGAAGCAGATTGCGGCAGATTCTCATCTTCAAAACTGTTCTCTGTCGTGTAGGATCACTCGTCAAAGCTGTTGTCCTGTAAGCATTGATGACTCTGGATTTTTCAATCGCCTCGTTTCTCTACGAGAAGCACATGATATTCCCGTTTGAATGTCTAGTTTCGCTTGGTTTTAAAGAAGCAGATTGCGGCAGATTCTCATCTTCAAAACTGTTCTCTGTCGTGTTGGATCCCTCCTCAAAGCTGTTGTCCTGTAAGCATTGATGACTCTGGATTTTTTAATCGCCTCGTTTCTCTACGAGAAGCACATGATATTCCCGTTTTAATGTGTAGTTTCGCTTGCTTTTAAAGAAGCAGATTGCGGCAGATTCTCATCTTCAAAACTGTTCTCTGTCGTGTTGGATCCCTCCTCAAAGCTGTTGTCCTGTAAGCATTGATGACTCTGGATTTTTTAATCGCCTCGTTTCTCTACGAGAAGCACATGATATTCCCGTTTTAATGTCTACTTTCGCTTGATTTTAACGAAGCAGATTGCGGCAGATTCTCATCTTCAAAACTGTTCTCTGTCGTGTAGGATCACTCGTCAAAGCTGTTGTCCTGTAAGCATTGATGACTCTGGATTTTTCAATCGCCTCGTTTCTCTACGAGAAGCACATGATATTCCCGTTTTAATGTGTAGTTTCGCTTGGTTTTAAAGAAGCAGATTGCGGCAGATTCTCATCTTCAAAACTGTTCTCTGTCGTGTTGGATCCCTCCTCAAAGCTGTTGTCCTGTAAGCATTGATGACTCTGGATTTTTTAATCGCCTCGTTTCTCTACGAGAAGCACATGATATTCCCGTTTTAATGTGTAGTTTCGCTTGCTTTTAAAGAAGCAGATTGCGGCAGATTCTCATCTTCAAAACTGTTCTCTGTCGTGTTGGATCCCTCCTCAAAGCTGTTGTCCTGTAAGCATTGATGACTCTGGATTTTTTAATCGCCTCGTTTCTCTACGAGAAGCACATGATATTCTCGTTTTAATGTCTACTTTCGCTTGATTTTAACGAAGCAGATTGCGGCAGATTCTCATCTTCAAAACTGTTCTCTGTCGTGTAGGATCACTCGTCAAAGCTGTTGTCCTGTAAGCATTGATGACTCTGGATTTTTCAATCGCCTCGTTTCTCTACGAGAAGCACATGATATTCCCGTTTGAATGTCTAGTTTCGCTTGGTTTTAACGAAGCAGATTGCGGCAGATTCTCATCTTCAAAACTGTTCTCTGTCGTGTTGGATCCCTCCTCAAAGCTGTTGTCCTGTAAGCATTGATGACTCTGGATTTTTTAATCGCCTCGTTTCTCTACGAGAAGCACATGATATTCCCGTTTTAATGTGTAGTTTCGCTTGCTTTTAAAGAAGCAGATTGCGGCAGATTCTCATCTTCAAAACTGTTCTCTGTCGTGTTGGATCCCTCCTCAAAGCTGTTGTCCTGTAAGCATTGATGACTCTGGATTTTTTAATCGCCTCGTTTCTCTACGAGAAGCACATGATATTCCCGTTTTAATGTCTACTTTCGCTTGGTTTTAACGAAGCAGATTGCGGCAGATTCTCATCTTCAAAACTGTTCTCTGTCGTGTAGGATCACTCGTCAAAGCTGTTGTCCTGTAAGCATTGATGACTCTGGATTTTTCAATCGCCTCGTTTCTCTACGAGAAGCACATGATATTCCCGTTTTAATGTGTAGTTTCGCTTGGTTTTAAAGAAGCAGATTGCGGCAGATTCTCATCTTCAAAACTGTTCTCTGTCGTGTTGGATCCCTCCTCAAAGCTGTTGTCCTGTAAGCATTGATGACTCTGGATTTTTTAATCGCCTCGTTTCTCTACGAGAAGCACATGATATTCCCGTTTTAATGTGTAGTTTCGCTTGCTTTTAAAGAAGCAGATTGCGGCAGATTCTCATCTTCAAAACTGTTCTCTGTCGTGTTGGATCCCTCCTCAAAGCTGTTGTCCTGTAAGCATTGATGACTCTGGATTTTTTAATCGCCTCGTTTCTCTACGAGAAGCACATGATATTCTCGTTTTAATGTCTACTTTCGCTTGATTTTAACGAAGCAGATTGCGGCAGATTCTCATCTTCAAAACTGTTCTCTGTCGTGTAGGATCACTCGTCAAAGCTGTTGTCCTGTAAGCATTGATGACTCTGGATTTTTCAATCGCCTCGTTTCTCTACGAGAAGCACATGATATTCCCGTTTTAATGTGTAGTTTCGCTTGGTTTTAAAGAAGCAGATTGCGGCAGATTCTCATCTTCAAAACTGTTCTCTGTCGTGTTGGATCCCTCCTCAAAGCTGTTGTCCTGTAAGCATTGATGACTCTGGATTTTTTAATCGCCTCGTTTCTCTACGAGAAGCACATGATATTCCCGTTTTAATGTCTAGTTTCGCTTGCTTTTAACGAAGCAGATTGCGGCAGATTCTCATCTTCAAAACTGTTCTCTGTCGTGTAGGATCACTCCTCAAAGCTGTTGTCCTGTAAGCATTGATGACTCTGGATTTTTTAATCGCCTCGTTTCTCTACGAGAAGCACATGATATTCCGTTTTAATGTCTACTTTCGCTTGATTTTAACGAAGCAGATTGCGGCAGATTCTCATCTTCAAAACTGTTCTCTGTCGTGTAGGATCACTCGTCAAAGCTGTTGTCCTGTAAGCATTGATGACTCTGGATTTTTCAATCGCCTCGTTTCTCTACGAGAAGCACATGATATTCCCGTTTTAATGTGTAGTTTCGCTTGGTTTTAAAGAAGCAGATTGCGGCAGATTCTCATCTTCAAAACTGTTCTCTGTCGTGTGGATCCCTCCTCAAAGCTGTTGTCCTGTAAGCATTGATGACTCTGGATTTTTTAATCGCCTCGTTTCTCTACGAGAAGCACATGATATTCCCGTTTTAATGTCTAGTTTCGCTTGCTTTTAAGCAGATTGCGGCAGATTCTCATCTTCAAAACTGTTCTCTGTCGTGTAGGATCACTCCTCAAAGCTGTTGTCCTGTAAGCATTGATGACTCTGGATTTTTTAATCGCCTCGTTTCTCTACGAGAAGCACATGATATTCCCGTTTTAATGTCTACTTTCGCTTGATTTTAACGAAGCAGATTGCGGCAGATTCTCATCTTCAAAACTGTTCTCTGTCGTGTAGGATCACTCGTCAAAGCTGTTGTCCTGTAAGCATTGATGACTCTGGATTTTTCAATCGCCTCGTTTCTCTACGAGAAGCACATGATATTCCCGTTTTAATGTGTAGTTTCGCTTGGTTTTAAAGAAGCAGATTGCGGCAGATTCTCATCTTCAAAACTGTTCTCTGTCGTGTTGGATCCCTCCTCAAAGCTGTTGTCCTGTAAGCATTGATGACTCTGGATTTTTTAATCGCCTCGTTTCTCTACGAGAAGCACATGATATTCCCGTTTTAATGTGTAGTTTCGCTTGCTTTTAAAGAAGCAGATTGCGGCAGATTCTCATCTTCAAAACTGTTCTCTGTCGTGTTGGATCCCTCCTCAAAGCTGTTGTCCTGTAAGCATTGATGACTCTGGATTTTTTAATCGCCTCGTTTCTCTACGAGAAGCACATGATATTCTCGTTTTAATGTCTACTTTCGCTTGATTTTAACGAAGCAGATTGCGGCAGATTCTCATCTTCAAAACTGTTCTCTGTCGTGTAGGATCACTCGTCAAAGCTGTTGTCCTGTAAGCATTGATGACTCTGGATTTTTCAATCGCCTCGTTTCTCTACGAGAAGCACATGATATTCCCGTTTTAATGTGTAGTTTCGCTTGGTTTTAAAGAAGCAGATTCCGGCAGATTCTCATCTTCAAAACTGTTCTCTGTCGTTTTGGATCCCTCCTCAAAGCTGTTGTCCTGTAAGCATTGATGACTCTGGATTTTTTAATCGCCTCGTTTCTCTACGAGAAGCACATGATATTCCCGTTTTAATGTCTAGTTTCGCTTGTTTTAACGAAGCAGATTGCGGCAGATTCTCATCTTCAAAACTGTTCTCTGTCGTGTAGGATCACTCATCAAAGCTGTTGTCCTGTAAGCATTGATGACTCTGGATTTTTTAATCGCCTCGTTTCTCTACGAGAAGCACATGATATTCCCGTTTTAATGTCTACTTTCGCTTGATTTTAACGAAGCAGATTGCGGCAGATTCTCATCTTCAAAACTGTTCTCTGTCGTGTAGGATCACTCGTCAAAGCTGTTGTCCTGTAAGCATTGATGACTCTGGATTTTTCAATCGCCTCGTTTCTCTACGAGAAGCACATGATATTCCCGTTTGAATGTCTAGTTTCGCTTGCTTTTAACGAAGCAGATTGCGGCAGATTCTCATCTTCAAAACTGTTCTCTGTCGTGTTGGATCCCTCCTCAAAGCTGTTGTCCTGTAAGCATTGATGACTCTGGATTTTTTAATCGCCTCGTTTCTCTACGAGAAGCACATGATATTCCCGTTTTAATGTGTAGTTTCGCTTGCTTTTAAAGAAGCAGATTGCGGCAGATTCTCATCTTCAAAACTGTTCTCTGTCGTGTTGGATCCCTCCTCAAAGCTGTTGTCCTGTAAGCATTGATGACTCTGGATTTTTTAATCGCCTCGTTTCTCTACGAGAAGCACATGATATTCTCGTTTTAATGTCTACTTTCGCTTGATGTTAACGAAGCAGATTGCGGCAGATTCTCATCTTCAAAACTGTTCTCTGTCGTGTAGGATCACTCGTCAAAGCTGTTGTCCTGTAAGCATTGATGACTCTGGATTTTTCAATCGCCTCGTTTCTCTACGAGAAGCACATGATATTCCCGTTTTAATGTGTAGTTTCGCTTGGTTTTAAAGAAGCAGATTGCGGCAGATTCTCATCTTCAAAACTGTTCTCTGTCGTGTTGGATCCCTCCTCAAAGCTGTTGTCCTGTAAGCATTGATGACTCTGGATTTTTTAATCGCCTCGTTTCTCTACGAGAAGCACATGATATTCCCGTTTTAATGTCTAGTTTCGCTTGCTTTTAAGAAGCAGATTGCGGCAGATTCTCATCTTCAAAACTGTTCTCTGTCGTGTAGGATCACTCCTCAAAGCTGTTGTCCTGTAAGCATTGATGACTCTGGATTTTTTAATCGCCTCGTTTCTCTACGAGAAGCACATGATATTCCCGTTTTAATGTCTACTTTCGCTTGATTTTAACGAAGCAGATTGCGGCAGATTCTCATCTTCAAAACTGTTCTCTGTCGTGTAGGATCACTCGTCAAAGCTGTTGTCCTGTAAGCATTGATGACTCTGGATTTTTCAATCGCCTCGTTTCTCTACGAGAAGCACATGATATTCCCGTTTTGAATGTCTAGTTTCGCTTGGTTTTAACGAAGCAGATTGCGGCAGATTCTCATCTTCAAAACTGTTCTCTGTCGTGTGGATCCCTCCTCAAAGCTGTTGTCCTGTAAGCATTGATGACTCTGGATTTTTTAATCGCCTCGTTTCTCTACGAGAAGCACATGATATTCCCGTTTTAATGTCTAGTTTCGCTTGGTTTT